>JAOBAS010000017.1:6562679-6577580 GCA_025311575.1 Elanoides forficatus | reverse complement strand
CTCCCCCCAGTTTATATACTGTGCACGATGTCCTGTGGTATGGAATATCCCTTTGGCTAGTTCGGATCAGTTGTCCTGGCCATGTTCCCTCCCAGCTTCTTGTGCACCTTCTTGCTGGCAGAGCATGGGACACTGAAATATCCCTGACTTAGGATAAGTGCTACTTAGCAACAACTAAACCATCAGTGTGTTAGCAACATTATTCTCATACTAAATCCAAAACACAGCACTGTACCAGCTACTAGGAAGAAAATTAACTCTTTCCCAGCCAAAACACATGGGCAGATTTCAGATTTTTTTCAAAACTATATATATCTCGTAAAATTCTAGAACCTACTTTTGTAGGTGCTAGATTGTGTAGCAATTAACTATAGGCATCTATTGGAGCAACATGACCCTACAGACACATCGAGGGGAAGATGTAGCTCTTCAGAGTGCTTTCCAGCCCTGCTCCCTGCAGTGACATCTGATGTATCACAGAATCTTAGACTCACAGAATGATTGAAGTTGGAAAGCACCTCTGGAAGTCATCTAGTCCAAACTACTGCGCAGAGCAGGGACAACTCTAGCAGGCTGCCCAGGATGGTGTCTAGTCAGGTTTTTAGTATCTCTGAGGCTGGAGACTCCACAGACTCCTTGGGCAACCCGTACCACTGTTGAAATGCTGATTTGTGCCCATTACCTGTTGTCCTGAATCACTGTGTAGCACTGAGAAGACTATGTCTCTGTCTCCTTTACTCCTTCTCATCAGGTATTTATACACATAGATAAGATCCCCTCCAGCCTTCTTTCCTCTAGGCTAAACATTCCCAGCTCTTTCAGCATCTCTTTGTATGAGAGATGCTCCAGTCCCTTCATAATTTTTGTGGACCTTAGCTGGACTCCAGTAAGTCCATGTCTCTCTTGTAGTGCAGAACCCAGAATTGGTCCCATCACTCCAGAAGTTTTTCAGTAGTGCTGAGTAGAGATGAAGGATTACCTTCCTCAAACTGCTAGTGATGGTTTTCCTAACACAGTCCAGCACTGGAACATCCCCTAATTGACACTGGGATTTTGCAGTCAGCATGTCATCAGAGCATGCCCCTCCGGTGATGCTGGGGAATGGGAAGTGTTCCAGAGTTACTCAACTGAGCCACGCAGTGCCTCACCCTCCAAATGCCTCACCTTTCTCTGAGGAGAGAGTGTCTGTCCTAAACTTACTTAGGCTAATGGAATTGCAGCTAAACAATGCCTAAAATAGACTGTGTCAATAGTTCTCTGACCCATTTCAGACAGCTCATGTTATAAAAATTTCAACCACATGTGTGAAATTTTTCTAAGAAATCAATTTCTATGAGTATTTTTGAATGAATAATGTTCATTCTGCTTTTTGTAATAAAGCTGTATCCAGTGTATTCCTTTCAATACTTTTGCATCATTTTTAGAAACACTTTGAAGCAATTAAGTGTGAATATTTGTGATACTGTGCCACCTGCATAGTATCAAATTCTCAGTTGAATATGCATGGCAATTTTTAAGAAAAACAAGCAAGAAAAAAGAAGGTAGTACAGTTACACCTGACAAATTTGGCTACTTTGTAAGGAACAGTTTGTAATTTAAGTTCAATTTACATGAGGATTCTTAGTGATGAAAGAGAATTTGCTTAAAATGTTTAGATCACATCAAAATTACCTTATTTGGTTTGGGTTTGCTTTGTTTGGTACAGAAATACACAAAACAGAAAAATCCACTCATGCAGAGAATTCAAATGCAGAAAAGCTATGTTTGTATTAACTAGATCTCACACCTAAAGATATTAAGTTACAAAGCATTTAAGTCCAAGGGTTTAGACTGCTTGTATTTCAAAGTTATGAGCTTGAATACTATGCACGAGTCAGAATGAGATTTAGAGGTAAGGTTCACCCACCTGTAAACACAAGTTCAAATTGTACTCCTGCAGCACAAGGAAAGTAAGGCATAACTGCTTCTGAAGCTGGCATATTGACAGATACAGCAGCAGAAAGTTTGATATTTCCATTAGGTCTTAAATTGCACATTCAGTAATGAAAACAATGTGTCAGCACTTTTAAATGTTCACAAAGACATGCACCATTACCGCTTTCCCTAACACAACTGCTTCAAAAACTTCTCAAATCTTACACACACACACCCTCACAGGAATACAAGACTCTTGCCTTCAAAACAATTTGAGCAATATTATCTGATAAACAACCCCAAAATAAGTCTAAGAACTAAGCCTTTTTGAGGACACAACAGTGATGTTTTCTTCTCTGTTGCAGGTGGCATCAGTATTCCTATATTTTGGGGGGATTAAAATTTTGTTTGAAAAACTGTGAAATCATACATACAGCTACCCCAAGTTTCTGAGATAATTACACACAAAGTAACTATAGATATTGTTTCACATAAATTTCTGTCCCTCATTATGCCACAGCTAGAATAAGTTATGCTTCCTAATGTTAGTCTAGAGTAAGCTTCCCAGACTGACTCTATGATGAAATGAAGTGAAACACAAATAAACTTTTAATAGGGTTTACTTCTGCTTCTGTAACCACATGGCATGCAAGAAACCTGGATATTACTATAAAATATGAAAAAAAGAGAATATTCTCCATCATGTTTTAAAAATCTTCTTCTAAACTCAATGGGAAACTGAAGACAAGGGGGAAAAATCACCATGGTATGTTCATAAGTTCATGAATCCTTAAATTTAAATGAGATAATAGTTTATAAATATTCCATATGAGTTCTTTCATTTAAACATAACTTGATATTTCCTGAAGTATCAGCTATGTATAAAATAAAGGAAGAAGATGGAGAAGATGGAGAAGAAACTATTACAGACACTGGAAAGCAAAATAATTTCATCTAAAGATCCAGTATTGCAGAAACTATAGTGCAAATAACTTATCCCATTTAAAATCCTGAGGCTTGGTTCTTCTTTGCCCTCTTTTTTAGGAAAGCATATATTTGGCACAAAACAGGTACAAATATTTGAGGATGCTGTCCATTTTACATGTGTTGTAGACAAGTACAATGGTAGCTGTTGGTTGATGGTGATGAGGCCTGCTAACGCCACCTGAAATCCACAAAGGTACATATTCCCATGTGAGTAGATTTTGACAAAATGTGTGGGATGCAACAATTCTATTGTTTTGCCTACACAGTAATTTTTAAGAATTACATCAAAACCGAAGTAAGGCCTTGACATTGTGTCTAGAAGAAGAAGTATTTACCTTGTTTAAAAAAATAAGTTCTGGCCTTTTGGTCTTAGTAGACCAAGTCTCAAAACCAGAGTACGGGTAGGTTGTATGGACACAAGAAGTAGGTGGGACTAACACTTACAGCAAAACATTGCTAGTTAAGCATATTAATTTTAAAATCTGCTCCAGATGAGTTCTGTCTAAATCTAGCTTGATCTCTCCTGACAACAAATTTCTACCGTATTTTTAAAATGACACTTCAAAATGTAAAATTTTTCCAGTTCCAAAATATTATTTTTGTGGTCAAATCAGTAAGTGTTTTGAAGATGAAAAAGAGCTTGTGGGTCATTCTCATGATATTGGCATATAAATCTTATGAATAGGGTAGGGGAAAAAAAAAATTTGCTTTAGTCATAAACTGCATAGAAGGCCTCTCAGCAGTAAATCAAGTTACTTGATATTTCTACTTTGCAAGGCATGTCCTAAAATGCAACATAAAAATAACGGAATGTGTATTACAGAGAAAAATACGAAGGATTAATTTTAGATAAATATAGTCAAAAGTCTTCAAAATGAATTGCTTGAAGTGGCTGGGAAGCTGACAGTATAATAGTCCTGGAGGCTTTTTTATATTTTGTCAGAGATTTGGCTTAGGATGTCAGCTAGGTGCAAAGCTGTTGCTAGTAACAGAAAATAACCTGTTTGATGGAAAAGCTTGACACAAAAAAGGACAAAAACTTGGTATTTCTACAAAAACTTAGTATTCTTAAAAGTAAAAGTGTAAGATCTCTACATATATTGCTTAGCTACTTCAACTTAATTAAAACCCAGAAAGGTGTAGGTATATATTAAGTATTTTACAGTAACCCCTTTCTTTTAAATCTCCCCCAAAATGGAATGAAGATTTATTCCTTATTACTGAAAGAAATATAGAATAAATCTGAAGGTGAAATATTTCTGCTACCAAATTTAGTAACTTTCTATAGAGTCTATATAACAAAGCAGAGAGCACATGAATAATTGAATCAGAAATTGAAACTTATGGAGTGTGAGTAACAATAATTAAAAGTAAAGAGAGCGTAGAGAGCTGTGCTCTAAAGATTTCTACAATTGAAAGGGCTTTCTATATTGTCTGTGGTGATTAGTGTAAGTTGCAAAATTTGTACAGTACATACAGTAGCTCCTCTCCTTCATCACCTGCAGTATTTCATGAAAATGTTCCATGCAATACCAGTTTGTTAGTGCAGGTAGTTATGGAAAACCTGAAAGGAAATGCAGCAGGTACACTAAATATTAGACATTTCTGGGTTTGTGTTGATTAATGGTTCAGTTTAATATGACCTTTAAAATCATCTTTGCTTGTGAGTATAAAAATAGTACTTACAAGACATCTGTGAGAAATGAAGCAATGGATTCAACAGACTACCATTTAATACACCTGGAAAAAAAAACCAAAAAAAACCCAACAAAAGCACTATAACTAAAGACCTGAAATGTTTTTTAACAAGCAATAGTCTTTTAAAGTCTTACTACTTCTGAATGACCCCTTGTAAACTATGAGTGGGTTTGTGTCAGCACTAAATTAGCTTAGTATTTTTGAAGAGAATTCTTAAGACCCTGCTATATATCTGTCTTTCTTTCCCCCTCTTAGACTCAGATTTGAATTTTCTTATCTGATTTCCAGCTATACAGGTACAATCCCTGCTACAACAGCCTGTCCTCAGGACCAGAGAGTGCTCTTTGGTAGTGTTTTATTTGTTAGCATAGGTGAAACCTTTTGGTTTTTACTTTCAGTAACTATCTGGAACATATTGCACATGAGGAGAAGCTAGGAGAACTTAAGTGCCTTGAAAGAAGTCTAAAGGGAGATGTTTCTGCTATCTACCATCAGCTAATGGAAAGGTGCAGAGAAGACACAACCAGACTCTTCTCACAATGGTAGGACAAGAGACAACAGACAAAAGTTGGAATGTGGGAAATTCTGACCCAATGTGAGGACCAGCATGACATTGGAAACAGTTTCGCAGAGAGGCTGTGAACTCTCCATCCTTGCAGATGTTCAGAACCCTACTGGATGTGGCCCTGAGCATGCTCTAACTGGCCTTGCTTTAAGGTGGAGGTTGGATTGGATGGCATCTGCGGTCTCCTCCAACCTACACGACTCTGTCATTCTGTGGATTTAACATACATACATCCTCTAAGGATATGAACATATTTTCAGTGGTTTCACATGAAAGTAGAACTTTTAATTAATTTTAAAAGAAATTCAGAAAGTAAGAGCACAATGACACCCTGCTCAGGAAAGGTTTGAATCATTAGCAAATTATGCTCATTTCTTAAGTCTTGCATAAGCCTTTTGACAACATTTGGAGTATGAGCAACAGCAGTATCACAGAAATTTCCTGAAAAGAAATGATTCATTGAAGAAAAAACATAAGTGGAAGAAAAGTAAGCAAGACTATGGGGAAGCAGATTTTCTTTGCATACAATTTCTCATCCCATTCCTAGCATTAGGAATAAACTCTTAAAACAGTTATAATTAACATAGTCAGAAAAGGGATTCCAGAAGGAGCAAATGGGACAATAAGCTATTTACTATAGAATACTCGATGGACCTCCTCCAAGGATAATTTAAGATTAATAATTTTTTTTATGGCAAATAGTATGAGTTGTCATTAAATGCAATTCATTAAAAACAAAAAATATTGCTGAGAGTAGCAACATTTTATTTCCTTTGTAATGGGTAGGTTTTAGAGCTGTAAAAAAATTGCTTTACTTCCTTACTGCCGGCATATATGTTTTCCAGCTACTATGTGAGTTCACAAGAAGAAGGAACAATGTCTGGATTTTTTTTTCTAAAGAAAATGCAAAGTAAATGTGCACGTGTGTGTGTGTGTGAGGGACAGAGAGCAAGAGATAATGAGTGCACACACATAAATGCTTTCTTTGAGTGAAAGTTAATAAGTGAATGTCACTTAACTTGAGCAGGTTATTGATATGAAAAAAAATACAGTAGAGGCAGTGAACCTTAAGCAAATCTGACTGAGAAGACAGTACTGAGCTACTCAGGAATTGAAGGGCCATCATTTTGTCACCATCCTTCAGACTTCAAAGAAAGTAGAAATGAGAAAGACAAAGCTTAAGGCCTTGAGAGACCAAAGGAAAGGTTACTAATACATTTTTTTTCTAAGACAGTATTAAAACAGAATGATGGAACAACTAGATGGATGGAACAATTAATAGATGGAACAAATAATCCCAGAAAATGTTCCCAGGCACATGAAGGACAGGAAAATGATTGGGAGTAGTCAGTATGGAGTCACTACAGGGAAGTCATGCTTGACCAACCTGATAAGCTTCTATGATGAAATTACTGGCTTGGCAGACAAGGGGAGAGCAGTGGACACCATCTACCTTGAATTCAGTAAGGCTTTTGAGACTGTCTCCAATAAGATCCCCAACAGAAGCTATAGACAGGACAAGAGGCAATGGGCACAAACTAAAATACAGGAGACACTGTCTGACCATCAGGAAGGGCTGGATTTCTCTGAGGGTGACTGTGCATTGGAATAGGTTTCCCAGAGAGGTTGTGGATTCTCCGTGGGGGACATGTTGCCAGCAGGTTGAGGGAGGTGATCTTTTCCCTCTATTAAGCACTGGCGAGGCCACACCTGGAGTACTGTGTCCAGTTATGGGCTCCTCAATACAAGAGAGACACGGATACACTGGAGAGAATCTGGCAAAGGGCCACAATGATGATGAAGGGACCAGAGCATCTCTCCTATGAGAAAAGGCTCAGAGAGCTGGGACTGCTCAGCCTGAGAACAGAAGGCTCAGAGAGGATCTCATCAACCTATGGGAGGGTGTAAAGAAGATGAAACCAACTTCTTTTCAGTGGTGCCCAGTGACAGGATCAGAGGCAGTGGGCACAAACTGAAACACAGGAGGTGGTGTCTGAACATCAGGAAACTTTTTCACTGTGAGGGTAACAGAGCACTGGAACAGATTGCCCAGAGAGGTTGTGAAGTATCCATTCTTGGAGATATTCAGAAACCATCTGGACATGGTCCTAGATAACTGGCTTTAGGTGACTCTGCTTGAGCAGGGGAATTGGACAAGACAACCTCCAGAGCTCCCTTCCAACCTCAACCATTCTGTGATTCTGTAATAAGCCATCCACTCATCTTTCCTATGCATCACACCGCATATCATCATTAGATAAAAGAAGTGTTTTGCTCCATGTTCTTCAAACGGCAGTCTCTGTTGCATTGTTATGCTACCTATGCCTTTCGGGCACATGAAATCTATTTTTTTCCACTTGTGTATATGTCAAACAGCCTTTGATGCCTTCTCTCTGATACCTTCTTGTGACTGCTATGAATTGTTCTCATCCTTAAAGATGGACAGATCAGCAGAGCCACCACTCACTACCACACTGCACTGCACAGATACTGGAAATCAGACGGGAAGTACAGGAAGAGAAAAGGACCTCTGCCAGGTGCCAGACCCTGAGTCAACATCATCAGGTGCTGCAGACCTTGGGCTTTAGTCCAAAGAAACCGGCTAGTACTGACGGTAACAGACACTGTGGGACTTCTGTATTTGAAGACATATAGCACTGCTCTCCTAAGGGAGATTGTGCAGGTCATCCACTTCCAGAGTACCACAGGCAAGCAACCAGATGAAGAAGAGACTTGTCATCACATTCTGTACCGGTGCTACCTCCGACAGTGACTGGTCACTGTGCAAGCACATAGGAAATAGCAATCAGAATAGCAGCGAGGGTGCAGAAATCATCGGTCACCTTGTCGATCCATGTCCTGTGCAAGGCTGTGGGTGCTGTGCAACTACCCAGACCGTGCAGGGCCTGGGATGGAGAAGGTAAGGCAGGTGGGAAAGCTGTTTAAGGGGATTGACTCAGTCAAAGACTGCAATACCCTCCATTTTTTGCACACCCCTCCACCCCCCCAGACTCCTGGCAGTATTTCCACTGTAAGGACTAAATTTCTCTCATTTCACAGGCCTTTGTGCAGCACTGGGGAAGACTCAGGACAAGATATCCTGCTATACTGACTGCAGACATTGTGTAAGAGTCTTTGAGTGGTTTCATTCCGCACAGTAAAAAGACCAGGGGAGCACCCTTTTCCCTCCCAGAGGGAGCACTTGGGAGCTCCCTCCACCAAGGGCAGTCTCCAGTATGGCAGATGCTGCTTATCCTCTCCACTCTCAACTTACACAGCTAGTTCAGTCACAGCCCTCACAAGTATGATAGCTGCAGTCCACCAAGCCTGCTACATTACAGCAGTAGTTAAAAATAACAAACCCCCCCAAATAGATGAAACTGTTCATCTTCCCTTTAATTTCCTTATACACACAGACTATGCCAACCTACTTGATCCCATCCCTTTGTTTATTCTTCACCCTTGCCTAACCACATCAAGTTCTGAACACCCACCTTCAACTACTCAGATACATCTCCCACCTTCACCAGACTTTGCTTTTCCCTGGAACGAAGAGTCACAAGCAAAACCTTTATGAATTACATTTTTTATTTATAAAGTCATAGCAAACTGGAGGGTGAGTTACAGTGAAAGCAGGGGGAAAAACAGGAGATCAAAAGGGTGTGTATGGATAACAAGAAATTCTATACTCAGAAAACAAACAAAAGCCAAATATTGTGCACCAGAAATGGATAGTTGTGGTGGGGAGAAGGGGAAGTGAACTCCTATTTGTCCATTTCATTTTCTCACCACTCTTAAGATGAGCAGCATAAACCTGGCAGTTTTGAGGGTTCCCAAGCTATCTCTCTGAGCGATTCAGGAGCTCCTGAAGTTTCTTCCCCTAGCCCATCCAAACCAAAGTGTTCCTGAAGACTCTTGTTGTTCTCACACTCCTTGGTTCACTCCTCCACCTTGGCTTCCATATGATTCTATCAACAAAGACCATCAGGACTGACAGCTGACCCCTTGCCACCCCTCCTGAGTATTGTTCCACTTCCAGAGAGCTCTAAACAGGGCCTCATCCTTCTGTCTCTTCATAAGCCTTTTTAGTTACATGACCAGTGGCTGACAAGCCAACCTGTCTCTGCATAGCTCCTCAGGTCAACCCCTTCCTGTGACCGAGACATCCTCTCCAGATGTTTCTGTGAAAGAAGCATATCAGACAGAATATGTTAATCCCTATTAGTGTCTTTTCTTTGTTATTGCAAGCCACTTTGTGTAAGCAGGGACCCAACATCTTATGTTATCTCAGGTGCACCTGGGAGAAAAGCGAATACCCTTCAGTAAGTGGAGGGAGCTCACATCAGGTTGCCATACTACTGCTATGCTATTGCCTATAGCAATAATTCAGCCACATCTGCTGTCTGTGAATTCCCCACATTGGTATGCTCACATATGGGTTACTGCTGTAGAATTGTATTTATATAGGGTACACCCTGAAGTCCATAACCACCGTGTCCCAGTAAAGGCACTGTGTCCTGTGGAAACCCCGAGATAAATAAAAGACTCTTCCTCTATGCACACCTCTTCTGATTCACATTTCCTTGCTTCCTTCCCTGAATCTATTTTCCCTACCTAATGTCCTAGATCAACACCCAGCTTCCTCCAGAATACCAGAAGGAGCACATATTCTTCTTCACCAGCCTGCTAAACCACATCTACATTAAGCCCAGGGGACAATGACAGGGACCCTTCCCAACAGACTATTATAAATGTCTAGCTTTTTTGGAAGGGTGGGAAATTTAACCATATGGATACAAGATACAATTTATATTGTACTGCTTTTCCTTCAGGCTAGATTCCTGAACTGTTTAACTTAGTTATGTGTGCCTAATGTTCCCTTTTAATTTGTCTGGCTACAATTTCACGTCTACCAAGGTTTCTGTCACGCCTTTTTTCCTTAAATGAAAGGGCAGTTTAGTAATCCCATGAATGTAGTATGGTACACTATTGATCTTTTTGATTAAACAGATTTAAATTTCTTGCTGAAGGTATTTCTTCTAGACCCTAAATCACTTTTGTATGTTGTTGTACATGCTCTCAATTTTTTTCTGACATTCTATTTCCAAAGTGAACTGCAGAAATATATGCAGAATCTCATACAGCTTCATATGCAGTGAGACCAAAAATCACTTCTCTATTCCTGTTCAATATTCCTGTTTTATATCCAGTGATTCAATACCTCATATTTTGCCACAGCATCACAGTTAACATGCTTGTAAATCCTTTTCAGAGATACTACTTTTTAGGATCTAATATCCATTTTCTAAAGATGGCCTCGATGTCCTTATTTCTTGTTTTCAACTATTCTTGAGGTTATGTTAAAACCACTTTGTTTAAATAGACTTACCAACCAGACCAAATTGTGCCACATGACTTTTTTCATTATCATTTATCATCCTGCAATTACTTGTACTATCCACATTTTTTTCAACAAGTGTTATCCTTATTTACATGTCACTTTTGAGCAGCATCAGGCCTAGCAGCAGATCCATGGACTTTTTCCAGCATTGCCTTTTTCAGTGATAATTCCCCATTGTCTGCTTGAGAGCTATTTCTTAATCAACTTCTTGTGTAATTACTGATGTTCTCCATTTCTATTTGTTAATTATTGTGTGCTACTAAATCAGTTGTCTCTTTTTTAATTTAATACATAAGTAGTTATGTTATCAATCAGGCTTTCAAGAATTAAATGAGATTTGGGTGACAAGAACTGTTCTCACTAAAATCTGTTGACAAGGTTTTAACTCTATCCTGTCATTTTATTTGCTATCAAAAGGATCTCAATCAGATTTCCTTTTTTCCCCTCAAATTTTAATATTATGATAAATGGTTACTTGTTTGGGTTTTCTTCTTATTATTTTTAGCACAATAATAGCAGTTCTCCAGGTTTCTGGCACTTACTTTATTTTCCAGGAAAGAATCAAAATTGTTTCACAGTCAAGAGCTACTCAGATAATTTCTTCAGAACTACCAGGTACTAGTCCTGTGTTGTTTCTGATTTTTTAAAATGTTTATGTCTATCAGGTGTTGCTTAAATCCTTCCTATTTACAAATAGTCTGCCTAGTACTATGTAATCTCTAAGTGAAGTAAATATCTAATATTGCCTCTTTCCAGTTACAAAATCCAAGGTGAAAAATTCTAATAAGTAAAAATACTTACATTATTCTTGTTCGCTAACTCTGTCTCCATTCACTGCACTTATTATTTCTTTAATCAGATTTGTTTAATTCCTCACATTCTTTAAAAAATTTCCTTATCGTCCCAAGAACCAGCAGCTATGGATCTTTTTTTCTGATATCTTTAGTTTCCTTTAACAAATTTCTGTCTAGAATCTTATTTTTATTGTTACCCATGTCCATCTTTTCAGCTGATACTTGTATTTTTCCAATCTTGAATTACTTAGAATGTATTTCTAATGTTATTTACAATATCATTTTGTTGCTAAGCCAGTCTGGTGTCTGAACTGTTGATTTAAGGGATCCTTAAGAGTTTTTACACTTCAGAAAATATTATTTTTGAAGACACTTGAATCAGGCATTTTTTTGTTTGTTTGCATGTCTGTCTAATCTTTTCCTTCAAGCAAATTTTACTTGTGTTCTTTGACAGCATGGGTAAACTCAAACTTTTGGTACCCCAAGATACAAAGAGGTCTTTGATTTCTATTTGACATTCATGTGCTGAGTTCAACATTTATATCCTCAAAACACTCCTCTAGCTGCTGTTTGACCTTCAATCCAATTAAAGTACCCGTATTTCTTCTTGTCCAGATGACAAGACAAATAAGTTTCTTCTTTGTGGCCAGTTACCCACACCATGGTTAAAAGGATTCTCAAACTAGGAATTCTCCCTACACATTTTGTCTGCAAGGCATGATCCAAAAGGAATTCTTGGAATTTTTTACTAGGTCTAATACTGCACTGCAAGGAGAAAGAGGTAATGATACTTTCCCAGTACCTGCTTTCAACAGCTGAGTGCTTGTAGTAATCTTCTTTATGATTAACAACCTGGTGTTTCTGCTTAGGCTAAAGAAGCTATCTGAACTCTTACCATGTTCCACATCTAATTTGACCACTCTAACCAGTACACTATTGGGTGTAAGAGGGAAAAGCAGCACTGACTATCCGTTGTGTTTTGGGGCTTCCTGGCAAAAAAAAGAACTGATAGGACTAATCTGTCCAACTTTGAATGATTTCTGTTATGAATCCTAGTGGAAAGATTTATGTTCCTTAGGCCAAAAGTGAGATGCTTAAGCATTCCTCTTGCCTTAGTATTTCTTACTGATTAGTATAGCTAGCTCCACTCAGCTTGCTGGCTTCTGTGGATCTTACATGCAAATTCTTACCTCTCCCATCATTTCTTGATGGACCGTAGGCACACAACTTGATGTTGAAGCTTCTACCAAGCAACAATCACCTGAAAGTTAAACACTGCAAAACTGAGCCCAAGTTCCCCTGTCGATCAGGCTCTAAGCATATTCACATTTCTATACATGTACTACATACGTCTGTAATTTAAAATAATTATAATTTTATATAAACATACGTGTAACTGCTTAGGATATTCTACTTCCTTATATCATATATAATCAAGTCCTGATAACTAATCACTAGGCATGTCAGCCATTGTTTGATTTTTTTTATCTGCCTTAGTGAGGTCCAGACTACAATCCTGTGTTCTTTGGCAGAAACAATTTTGCGTTAGAAGACTGTCATTGACAAGGCTTTGAAACTGTAATACTACTTTACTGTTGACCCAAAAAAAAAATGGCCTCTGGGATGGATCCGTAAAGCATTATTTTCTTTTTTCTTTTTGTGCATTGAACACACATGCTTAAAAGTAATTTATTCTACTTGTTTAAAGGCAGTATTCTGCAGAAGACCTCTTCCTTGTCCACCTTTTGACCTCTGTTCTCTCAAGCATTGAACCATATGCATTCAAGCTCCTGTGGTCTCAAGTTAGTAATCACGCTAAAGCAGGTAGCAGTGTATTTAATGTAGTTTATCAGAGTTTGAAATTAAAAGCAGCTTTAAAAAAAAGCATTTTCCATTTTAAGTAAAACATACCAATAGGTATGCTATCCATTTGATACTGTGTATGACCTCACTGCTGCTACAGAGCTAGTAGATGCCTGCTGAAAAACAAGTATTTTTGTTCTTTACAGATTCAGCTGAGAGTGGCTCTTACATAACTGTATCCGCAACACACAGAAAATACTTATTTTCTATAAATGGTTTGTCTAGAATCTGAAATTAAATATACCATGTTACATTTTTCAATAGACCATAAGGCAAAATAATTTTCAAAAGTTGGCACTGCAGTTTGGCAATAGTGAAAAGAACAATAGTTCACCTGTTTAGTGTATGCTAGACTATTGTTTGTGACGAGGTAAAAATCATGAGTCCCTGACAGATAATGCCTTGATATCTGCATTGATAGTATTAGTAATTATAGTTTATAGCTTACTGTCAGAAGGAAAATCAGATCATTCTGAGAGATGAGAACTTTTAACAACTTTCTATAAAATATCCTATTACCAGAAGGACAGATTGTGAAGATGAGAAAGGAAGCAAGGACATGCACATATCTTAATTTTTTCTAAAAGTGAACCACAGTCATATACTACCACTGATTCCCAAAGGAGTAATGGGTAGAATATTCTTGAAGCCTGACTCATTCTTCCATAAGCTGTCAACAAGAAATCAAATATATATATTTTTTTTACATGAATACAGAGTAAAATAAATTTTTAAAAATGTTTAGAATTTCACATCTTGATCCTGAAAACGCTAATATATGTGGCTATCTTTATGTATGTAAGCATTTTCATTTCAGTAGAAGTATGTACATCTAAGTGACTGCAGAACTAGCTCTCAGCTGTTAGAATTGGAAATACCTCTGGCTCCATGTGATCCATCACTTCCACAGGTAGGATGCAGGCTTGTGGAATAATAAACACATTATTTTTTATAAAGCAACCAAATGATCTGGCAGCCTAAGTCCCATTTTAAAATCTGAATAAGTGTAAGATAACAGGAGGTAGATCCCATCTCACTAGACAGCACCTGAAAATCTTTGCCAAGTTACATAATGCTTGAGAGCTTAAAATGACAAGATTAAGATTCTAATGAACAACCTAATGTAATGAAAAATCAGTATCTGAGATTTAAAAGCATAAAAGTAAGTAGAAGGAAAAAAGTTCATAAGAATAGGTCACACAAAAGCTGAAAATCTAAAATTAAATATTTAATTAGAACTCTGATTTTGCTTTCAAGGTAGGTGGCATTGCACAGGCTATATTACAATCTTTTATAGTTGGTGGTTTGTTTGTTTTTTTTTTTTCCAAAGAGAATACTGTTTATTTTTAACAGGCCACTTTAATATTAATACATGTGTAATAGGATCAGAACTGAAAATCAGCTAAAGATGGTAAATTTTACATTATTGGGAAAATTACAATTTTTTGTATTGTAAAAACATTTATTTTTAACAATTTACCTACATTAATCAAAAAAGTACAGCATATTTAATAATTTTACAAATTCTTCATAAAAAATATATCTCTGTACAAAAAGTTCTTTTGCACCTACTTCATGTCACAGCAGCATGTAGTGAAATGGCAGAATGAAATACTGGGAATGAAAATTAGATTGACTTGATCATAATGCCAGCGTTCTTCCCCACCCCCACCCCCCAC
>JAOBAS010000017.1:6530202-6562579 GCA_025311575.1 Elanoides forficatus | reverse complement strand
CCTCCCACCTTTTTTTTTTTTTTTTTTTTAATAACAGCTTTTCTTTGTTTACAAAATATTTTACACAAGAAAAAAAATTATTGCAGCTAGCCTGGAGAAAGGCAAGATGTGTGATACAAGCAGCAGTTTTTAACAGCTTTGAAGCACATAACCTGTTTTTTTAAAAAAAATATATAGCATGTATTATTAGCCCGTCATAATGATCTGGTCAACACTGGGGGAAAAGTCTTCTGCATATATCTCAGAAAGCAGACTTCCTGGCTGCCATTACCCGGCCACTGCACAATGTTTTAAGAGTCTTATTCTGAAGAAGCACCATATGTAAGTGCATGCATACACAGCCCTCTGTAAAATAACTTCAGGAGAAAGAGATCCAACCTGAACAGAAGACTCAAACATAGCGGAGAAGGAGAGGCATTTGAAGGATGTGGATAGAACTGATAAAACTACAAGAGCTTTCTTTTACTTGTGTTCCAGCCTGAAGCTCCTGTTTAATCAATACTCCAAACAAACATCTTAGGATAATTTGTCAGTCGTGCCCCAATTTTGAGCGTCCCTGATCAAAGAACACTCACTCGGGATAAACGCTCCTTACATAAGCTCCCCAAAATGAGCCACTGGCTAAAGGAGTCACAGGATTTGGGCTCTCTAACACAAAAGATCAAATAATTTAACTGTTCTCTTTTCTGGGACCTTTCCTCCAACACATTCCTCGGTGGTCACAGTGAGACAGGTCACTGAGGAATACACTGTAAGGGCAGGAGTAGAAAACATCAGTAATAGCTCCTTAGCTTGTTTGCAATACTCCAATTTTTTTTCTGCCATTGCCACTGCAGAAAGCCTTCCAAAGCAGTAATGTCAATTTTGAACACCTGTCAAAAACTTTAATCACACAACAGCTTCCCTCCCTGGCCCACTGTTCCTACAGAAGCTCTTCATCTGCAGAGCAACTTCCTCTATGTGGGGGAGGATCAGGACAACAACTTTGATCTGATGACTTTGTTCTTTCTCAGGATATGTGAAGGGCTCTGAGATGTGACAGATAAATGAAACTTACTGCACAAAAACCTCAGAAATAAACAAAAAAGAAAGCCAAAAACTACTAACAAAATGAACAAGGAACTGACTGGAAAGGATTATTTATTAAATTTTCTTCAGAGTTTCTTGCTCATATGAAGAATATAACAGCTGGAGGCCCTACAATACTGTATTATATTGCTGGTATTTTTCATCTAACAGATGTAGATTTGTTAAACTGACCAAGGGTTACCTTTGAAATTTTCTTTGCGTTCTGCAACATTAGCTGAAAAAACTGTTAATGGGTTTACATTACCTTTTTTTTTTGTGTATAACAGCCAGACCTACACACAGATGGAGTTCAGAAACATTTTTCTACAGTTTTTGATTGCAACTGGACATTAGGACAGTTTGAAATTCAGCAAACTAAAACAAAACAACAACAACAAAAACCAAGCCTGAATTTTAAAGAAAAGCAAAGCAACTTTCCTGGTTTCTGAGCTCAACGTGTATGACTAAAATCAGAATTTGCTTCATTATTTCCTGTAATTTCCTAATTTTAAAACTCCATTTAATTAATCTGCCCAATGGCATCTTTTGTTTGTTTGTTTGTTTTCATTCAATAAAACCTCTAATTCTAAGCAAATGTTAATGATTTACTCAACCATTCATATTTACAAATATCGAACTTTCTCTGTCGAACTGTGTAAGTACAAAAGCAGTAAGCAGTGTGTTTAAAAAATCTGAAAAGAAACAGAAAGCAAAGATAGTTGAATATTTCTATTTGTTCAAAGTAGAAACTGAATGACAGCTTGTTATAGACAATTTGCACTGGGTTTACATATGCTACTGTAATGTGTTTTAGTTCCATGTAACATCAGAAAATGATGTCATATTACAGGAAAAAATGGAAAAAAATGCAAAAGGGAAGACTGTATTATGAGCACAGGCTCACAGGCTTTTTATGAGCTATCTAAAATAAATTACTATTCACATTTGTACATGGCAAGCAGCAGTAGCTGCTAACCCCCCTGCTGTTAAATAGTATGATACTGACAATGGCGATTGATGACTGATTTCAGAAAAAAACAATACTGGCAATGAAAGTTTCTTAGAAATGGGCTCTTGCTCTGGCTGAAAGTCTCCAGTGACTTGTAATCACATTTACAATAAAATTTAGTCAAAATTGACAAAAGAAATATTGTCCTCTATCGCACACGATTTTAACTGGTGCTAAGCATGGGGCTCATAATTTAATATTCCAAGTAAATTTATTGTGGAATGTTTTGCTTGGCAAAGAGGGAGTGAATGTCTATATACAATGGAAAGTGTGTAGAAACCCTGTATATTTTTACCAGTATCTTACTCAGTCATCCAATAACACTCTAGTGCAAAAAAATTGTGCATTAACATTTTGCAATATAACGGCTGATTGGGAAATTGGCAAACTGCCCTACGTATGAGATACACTGTACGTTTCTTTAATTTTAGCAAGATTTCAATGGTAAAGCATTTGCAGGTGTATGCAATCTCAAGGAAGGTTGTCTTCTCCTTCAAGAGAGCTTTATTTCTTCAGAATATTCCCGGGGATAATCTGTGGTGCTATCACTTGTCACAGTACTCAAAGGATTTATCCAAGTGCCCAGAAGAATGCATTGAAAGGCATCCAGCCACATACAAATATGAAAGTCTGAGGCATTAAATATGACAAATTGGCATGACTCGGCAGTCTTCCTTAACGTGTGCCTTGATTTGAAGCAGATGCAGCCAGGCATTTTGATCCATCTTAAAGAGATGAAAAAATATTCTTTGTCTGATCCCCAGAAGACTGACACATTTTTACCAGAAAATTTAGCTGCATGTAGGCTGACAGAAGATGTTAAAGATTACAGCAGCAAAGCCAAGAGAAGAAGGGAAACTGGTATATGGCACCAAAGGAATTACTGCTTGTCCATCAGAGGTATGGCTATGAATCAGTCATATTGGGCACTGAAGGCTATACCACTGTACAAACTGTGTTCAGAGTCGTATCAAACCTCACAGCCTTTGCCTCTGTGGGTTTTAAGTTTGTGTCATACATTGGATTTTCAAATGAAGCCTGTCCATTACTGTTTTCATGTCCAGCATACCCATTGTACTGTACTTTTGGTCTTGTTCTGGGAAAAAAAGACAGGAAATTATTATTAGTAACCCTTAAAAAGAAACTTTCTATAATTATTGCAAGTTTTATCTATAATGTTTCCATCCTGTCTACACAAGCTTCACGACTCTGTCTAAAAGTGATAAAGGAGACCCATAAAAGATGTTACAGGGACTTAAAATGTAAGAGAAATCTGTCTGGAAGTTATTTTGCATAGCATGAAGAAAGAAAATGAATTCCTAATGGGCAAACTGATGCTACAAAGCACTGAGACATTGTAGGTAAAATATAGGTATGCATTTTCCATTACAAAAATGTCAAAAGAATGACAATTTCATAGCTGCTTGTTAGTGCCAAAATTGGCAGCCAAAAGTAAAGCAACGTACAACAAAAGTACAAAGAAAAGTCAAGCTGGAACTGATAACATTTATAGTATTTTCTGTCAGTAGTAACAATTGTGATATTCTCTGATGACATTTTCAGTATTAGATTGCTAATCTGACCATAAAAGAATCCTTACAAAGAGTGGAAACACTTATTCCACCTTTACTAAATTAACAACTTACCAATTTCCAAATACATATCCTTGTCTTTCTAAAGTATTAACATCAAAAATACAGTAGCATCTTTAATTGGTGAATTTAATTTGATCATCATCAAGCAGATTCTAACTGGCTTCCCCGGAAATTTGGGATTTTACCCACAATAACTTTTACAGTGTACCTAGGAAGGCAGCTGGACCATCTGTGCAAATGTTCTGATGAAGATCAATACAAATTGTCAATTTAAAAGGCTTGAATGGAGTAGATGACTAGGTGTACTTAGAAAGATGAGAGTGAGTGGCTCCTAATTAATCCTTTTGATAGCATGTTGGGTTTTAGATGAGATAAACACCCACAGACTTTATTGACTTACTTAGATGTTTTTGAGCAGAGGTAGAGGGAACAGTTCAGTAATTTGCTGCTATCAGCTGTTTATTACCATTCCAGAGCAGGAAGGTAGCATTGCACCACTCAAGTGCCATAACGTGTCTCCTGGGTACTCCTAAATCTAAGTCAGTGCAAAGTCACCCGGAGTAGTTTAAATCAGGCAACTCTTACACTGACATAGCAAGTGTCCAGAATATGTTGCACTGCTAGCGGTAGTAACCTTCATATAAGGGTCAGTAATTTCAATTATTCCAGATAGGTCTGCCATAGCATGCCTGCTTACCTCCATAAATACTTCCAGCAATAAACACTACTATGTACCTTGACAGAGATTTTATATGTCCAAACATATGTAATCAGATGATTGATCAAATCCTAAGTAATATTCACATCAATTTTGACATTTGAATATCAAAGGATACAAAGAATTATCTTTCAGTATAGTATCTATCTTTCAGAAAGAATTTATCTTTCAGTAACCACTCTTCTATTTTGGACAGTGTTTTGCCACCATGAAGAACATATCAAAACTTCAAGGATGTTCACATTATTATGCAAAGCTCTGTTAGAACATACTAAGCCAATAATTAAATGAAAAATAAAACAGAATTGTGCAGACTTTCTGATATATCCAGTAAAATGATATCCTATTTTATTATATTTTACTACTTTAACCTTTAATCTCTTAGCATCTAGAAGTGTCTAAACAAATGCATAAAAGAGATTCAGTATATAATTTTATATATGTAAGTGAAATAGGGCAAGAAACTTAATGAAGGAGTGCAAAATGTAGATGCTTGGTGTTTAATAAATGTAAAACAATTTAGAAAAAGAATCTCATGATAAAACTTCAGAAAAGGGTCCTTGAAAATCAAACTCTTTTTAAGAAAATTATTCTGGATTAGATAGCAGATAGGGAAAACTATCACTGGACAGATGTCAGCAATGGAAATTGACAACCTACAAATAAATATGTCTTTTTCTGCGTAATTTCATTTTAGAAGTAACAAAACATGATTACAAATCTTAACTAGGAGCTTCCCTAAGTGTAAGTAATTAAATCTATTTTAATTTTGTTCAGAAAGACTGAGATGCTCTCTTCATTCCTGAAGCAATCCCTGTCTGTCAGATGAAAAGTACAGAAAATGTGCAAAAAAGGTTTAACAACCCTGGTTCTAATTAGATGATATTAATCTAACATAAGCACTGCAGAAACATCCATAAAATTGTCCCCTAAGAAGACCTTCAAATTCTCTGATATAAACAGTCTCTAGGGGCATAACTACTATTGCATCATTGTGGAAATTTCATGCTGTTATTCTGCTCTTTAAGGTAATTTCAAGAAAGTCCCTTCAGAAGTCACAGATTCTGTTCTCTTTCCTTTGGAACATCCTTTGTTTTGAAGAGAATAAAGGTGACATAAATTACTTTACATCAGTAACCTGTCATTTTCTGATGACAATATAACACTGATAACCCCTCTAAAAACTGTGGTTTAAAGGAAGGAATTGTTTGAAAATATAAAAAAGGAAGAATATTCTTTGAAAGATGAAGTTATGAGTAACATCTCCTTTTTCAAGTATCTAACACATTTAACTTAGATAAAGGTAGGCAGAACTGCAATGCTGCACCAGCAGTACCACAAACATTGGGATTACAGCTGCTCGTCTGAAGACTAAGTTTTAACTCTCTTAGATACATATATATTTCTACTAAATAGAAAACTGAATCTCCATTCTCATGTAGGACCTAACAAAGTTCATGCAATAATTGTACCCCTATGTCACAATACGGTTGTATTAAATTTTTCTTAGAGTTTGCCTCCTCTTTCTAAGAGCAAGTGACAGCAATGTTCCCTTTATGGTCCATCTGTTCGCTCAGGCTGAATGCCTGTGCTTTCATGCTGCTGTTTAGGCTCCCCCCATTGCAGAACAGGAGCCTTCTGAGAATGCAGGACTGTAGACATCAGAAAGGCATCTTACAATAACATGTTCTGAGACAGAGTTCACAGCTCTTCCTGAGCAGTTTTTTTAACAAAAGGCTATATTACGTTTCAAGACATATCATTTTATCATTTTAACTGGAGTTCACAAGTTCAAGACAGTCCAGTCCATTATAGGGCAGCGGTGGACTTCAGTTTGTCTATGTAATTTCTTACGATCACAAAATACTCTTGGTATCATGATTATAAAACAAAAGTTTTAAAAGCGTGTTATTAAAAATCAGCATTTCTGTTAAATGCCATTTTGCAAACTGCAAATAACACAAGGAGCTCAGAGAGTACTGTAGCTGAATACAAAAAAGTAAGGATTGTTCCAGAAAGCTCTAGCCAGACAGTGCTCAGAATGAGCAAACGTTCAAAAGATAAATAGGTATCAGCTTTTAGAACAAATTTCAGGCAAGATGGTTGGATTTATTTTATTATCTAATGACATATAAAAGTTTCATATGACCTGAAGTGATGCCAATTCTAGTAGCATCCACTAGCTTATTCAGCATGTACTGTAAGTAGTCTCATTATGGGCTGTTCCCTCATGAGATTTATGGATTTTTCAGCTTGTATAATTAATACTCATAAGCATTTTGAAAGAAGCAGCATACATTCAATTTAATAATGCATTAAAATGAAAAAATAAAACATGTGACCTGAGATTTCAATCTGATTCGGCCTAATGAACCAAGAAGGTTGATAGGTCTTAGCTCCTTTAACACAGCGACTCATTTTTCTAATTGTTCACCATTAAGAACTTCCCTGCACTGAACCCCTTCATGGGAATACTTGGAACTACTTGTCTTTCTAGAGTAAAGATATTCTTGAAAGCTTTAGCATTGTGTTCTCTAGTTACATTTAACATCAAACTTAAAACAAAAAGCTTATGAAATTACTGAATAACATTTACAATACCTGTGTTTGTAGAGGTAAAATGCAAACCCTGATAATATTAGAGCAAAGAATGGTACCAGGATGGCAGCTGCAACGGAACTGCTGTTTGTACCGTAGTAGTGATTTGAAAGGTCTGTGTCTGCACTTAAAGGACCTGAAAAGAAACAAAAAGGGCAGAAATAAATTTCCCAGGTTTTCTATCTCATGCTTCTCTTTTTATTCAAGAATGAAAGAAAACAGTGTCTTGATAAAATAATTCTATTTAAAAACATGAAATAAATAGCATGCAGTATCATAGTATAAATCTTGTTAATACCACTTAATAATGTATCAATAACTCTCAAAATTATTTGAAAACAGTATTCAGCAAGTAAAACAAATATGAAGTACACTTCTCATGAGTCACTTTATTAAATAAGTTAAGCCATATACCTTCTGCAAAAAAAAATTATTAAAACTGCAAAAAGTATTCTATCTCTGCAGTTCAGAGATAATATTCAGCTTAAAAACAATAAGCAATGCGAGACCACAACAAACATGGAATAGGAAGGGAAAACTGAGGTAACTGCAATAAACCCCAATGGTTCTGCTCAGCTCAATAGCACTCCCGAGGGTGTGCACTTGTGTGCGTGTCAAGGCTGCTTTACAACCCCTCTTAGAGGTGAGACACGAGCATGATTTAGAGCCTCTGGCAGTGGCATGTGTGTTCACACTGGGATAAAACTGAGGTGCAGAGAATGCAAAGGCAGTCACCTGGGGCACGGCCTCGCTGGGTTCCTGTTGTGGACGATGCCGGACTGTAAGGCATTTTGCAGTACCCATTTTTCCATCAGTATAAAGAAAGACATTGTTAAATTGCTTAAATAGGTGGTCAACTTGAGAATTTAAATTATGAAGGATGAAAAATAATTTTATAGTGAAAAATACGTAAAATTTTTATAGGAAGAAAAACATATTTTGAGAGCCAACTCCATGTTGCCAGTTTGAACTCACAGCTCTTCAGAGAGCAATATATAGATTCTATCCAAGGAGGAGAGGCCAAGACAGAGGGAAAGCACAGCAAGGATGGGGCTGTGACAGATATCCAGGCTTGCTATTCTGGGATATTTTTACTGATGCTAGTAAAGAAGAATAGGAGACACTGGTGTTTACCACCCTGAAATGTTCCAACCCACCAGTACACACTGTCTCAAACACCATGACTCCCTCACTGATGGCAAGTGCCAGTCAGTCTTTTTAGGACTCCAGCACAGACCAGTTATATAGCAGTGACACAGCCATTGCACTGCTTTCAGCAGTCTACTAAAATCCAAGTTGCAAAGCTGAGAAAGAAGCAAACAATTCTCCTATGGTTTCTTGCAGTTCAAGCTCAATGTGAAAGAGGAATGAGGTAAGTTTTTGTTCTGTTAGATATTTTTAAAACCTAGATGTTTCAACTGCTAATATTATAATACATTTTGTGCAATTCATTTTACAAAATGTATTAAATTCTAGGAAGTAATCAAGTTCCCTTTAAAGCCAAGACAGCCTCCCTAGGATTTTCAGAATTGCCAGATCTCATCACTAAACATGACAAAATACTGTACTTCAATGTTTTTCGCCGCCTTAATTTTCTGTCACTTTTCAGACTTCTGTATATTTCTCTGCAGAACTGGTAAAAGCAAACCTTTTCAAATTAATAAACCTTTTACTGTGGTAGTTGGGATCATGTTATGAGCTTTATCACACTACTGTGGAGTATCTTAGTTAACATTGAACTATTTTAGAGTAGAACCAGTGTATTATAAAAATCTTTGGGCTTTAGTAATCCAATATTTGTCCCAAAACTCAAGGTGTGGAAGGCCTGTTGGCATAATTTTATGTATTTGCATTGTATTGCATATGTACTAGACATTCTCCAATCAGTCTAAATTAAAGACGGATAGAGTCAAGTAGTTACCACATTTAAGAAAAGTTTAAGAGATGTTAATAAAAATACTCCTTTGAATTTTTTCTTGATTTGAAGAAGTGATAGAAGTTGAAAAAACTGCATGCAGTTATCACTGTCTTCTTCCTTTAGTATCACAATCCCCAGCTGTTTTGGAGTAATTAATAAAAAATACAGTAATGATCAAATTCATTGTAGTCAGCTTATATCAGCAAACACCTGGAATTAATATTCTAACTCTTATTTAAAATTCTAACCAAGTACCGAAACATGCAGAAATATGTATGATCAATGAACTCTTAATTTATATCTCAAATCTATTATCATGGCACATATGATAGAAACATTTTAATGGATAAGTAGCAAAAAAATTATAAAATGCCTAATCAGAATTCAGCTAAAAGAAAACCATAGTTTGAAATTCATAATAAGCAATTTTTGGTATGAAGTTTTGGTATGGAATTTTTTAAAAATTTAAATACAATTTTTTTTTGTGTAACTGAACATTTAAAACTAGGCAAAAACTTACATTTAGATAATTTCTTTTTAAGTTATCTCTGTTTGATAACTGACTCACATTTAATACTTAGTACTCAAAGCTCCTATTGAAGATAATTGAATATTCTATCTCTCTACAGTTTTCAAAGTACCACATTTAGTATAACCAAGCTTGAAATTTTTAACTGAAGTTTATAACCTTTAATTGGCATTGGAGAAGTGTTGACCAGGTTCGGACTGTGCATTGGGTGTGCGTTTCATTATGGAAGATAAGCTTTGCTGCAATTCTGAACAATTTGAATTTTGTTTATGTATGAGACTCAATATAACTTCAACACAGTCTGATCTACTTATTACAATCATTTTTACAGCTGTTTGTGATTAAACATATCCTGATGTAAATTGTATTTCTTCTGACAGCATTATCATGATGAGAAATGGGAAAGCTTATTGTACTGCTCTAATTTAGATATTGATTGCTATCACAGCTAAAACCAGAAAAGTGGAAATATCTGCATGCTAATAGAAAAAAAAAAAAAAGAATGCAAAAGATAGTTTGGTTTACTTTTAATTTAAAAAGCAATACTTTGTCACTGGGAAACATGTTAATTAATAGAGGGATATTCAGTAAGATAATAAAAGTTTTTAAACATTTCGCAGAATAACAGGGGTTTCTTTAGCCTCCTAACACCAGCAGCAGTCAGGTGAAGTTCAACTTCTGATAATACACAGTGAAGACATTATTGCACAAGCTGTGTACTTCTACCCTTTAGATGGTTACTGAGTTCTCTCCATACATACTAAAAATAATACTTTTTGTAAGAAAATATTCATTAGGAGTACTTCCTTATTATTGTTTGGAGCCTTCAAATGCATTTTCCCTCTAACTCCTAGCCCAGGGTTTCAACCGCCTGGCATTGGTACAGCATGGCTCAGTTTTACTAAGAGAACTGCTGCTGAAGTGGGAGAAGTGTGACAGCGAAAGCCATGCAAGATACGAGAAGTAGAACTACAGGGAGAAGAGTAACTTCTGAGACAAGGACGGTTAGCAGATCAAGGATTTAAGAGAAAAAATACCAACGCGGAAAGCTAGTCAGCAGCTTCCAAGGAGCAACAGAGGCTGGACCTTCTTCACCTGACCGCTAACTGCTGGATAGCAAAGACTCTTTGGGTACCTCATTGGGTGTGAGGAGTGTATTGACATATAGCCTCATAGCTCCTTAGTTCTAGCTATCTATTTGTGTATTAGCTAATGCACAACCATTTTGTACCCTGAAGCTGTGAGTATCCTGTTTAGATGTAGAATTTCATTGTGAATTACGAAAATTGTGCAAAATGATCTGGAGAGGAAGGATGACACCTTCATAGAGTGAAATTTAAAATTCACGTGTCTCATGATGTTCAACACTTTTAAGAGCTGATTGGTTTCAAGAAATGTACGTGTATTTCACAGCCATTGATCTAATATATCACAGACACAGATTAATTATTAATATTTCATATTTCTTGTCCATATTTGTTATCTTAATCTAGAAAAGCTAAAAAAGTACTTTGAAGAAAAAAAAAAAGGAAAGAGAAGTGGGTCATTGTATTTCCCCAGAGGAAATAAGTACAGGAAAATAATCATTTGGTGAAGTAAGCTTCTCTTTTTACAAAGCCAGCGTTTCATACAGTTTTAAAGGACAGTCTGGACTGGAATGAACAAAGCCAAGATTTTAGAATAAACATCTTCTAGAACTGTAGTGGTGAGGCACAGGCACTCAGCAATTACAGAAACTGAACCTAGCCGCAGACTTGTAGCCTTTAGAGACCAAGTTATTAAAATATAACAAACAAAAAGCCCCAGAAATGACCGATTACTTGGCAAAGGAGGTTAAATGATTTGGTGTCACAATTTGGGCCCCTTAAGCAGGCTCAGATACAGTTCTAATTCTTTTGGCAGACTGATAACAGAGATCTCTTTGCCCTTTGGGTTATTCTCTAAGGCTACAAGCAAACAGAATTGCTTCTGAAAGAGGACAAACAGTACTTAGAAACAAAAGTTCTTTCTGTATTCATGTCATTAAGTTCCAAGACTGGGCATATCCACTGAGCCTGGTCTTTCTCTAGTATTGTGTGATAGGGGATTCTTCATCAAATAGATTGGTCTTTCACACTTAACCAAGTATTTCTCAGTAAATCCTGTTCTTTGAAGTATGCTTGCAGGTGAAGAATTTCATATTACATTATGTATGCACCAGTGCATGCATAGTTTATGCATACTTCTGGCTTAGTGTAAAGGCAGCAAATAATTTAACATCCTGAAGAAGCGGAAATATGTTAAGTCTTCAGCTGGAGGACATATGAGATCATTACCTCAGCAGAATATTCATGAACAGAATAGATTTAACAACCAAAGCAAGTTATCCTTGAATATGAGAGGGTATGGACAAATATTATGACCTGTGTTGGCTGGAAATTTGCTGTTTCCTTTTAGCCATAGGTCCTTCAATAGAGAACAAGCAACCTATAGAAAATCAGTGTCTATTTAGCAATCACATAAAGAAATCTTCTAAAAGAGAAGGTATCTGCATTTGTAGCAAGCTCTCCACCGAGATGTCAAAGCTGAAGACAAGGGGCCCTCAGCCTAGGAATGCATGTGTAACTTGGACACTTCAGCTCCTTACTAGCCTTGGGAACATACACACTGAGCTCCCATACTGCAGCTCTAAACAGTGATACGGTCAATGTTTTCCACTACCATAGAATACATCCGCTGGAGAATGCTCTAACTGCTGAATTGTCATTCTGCTTGTTCTTCATGTACCTCTATGAATTATTAATTTCACTGCTAAAACACATGGATCCAAACTTTTATATAGTTAGCTCGCAAACCATGGATATCTTTTTTGGCCTGGCTTAAGAAAAAAAAACAAACAGAAAAACATACACACTCCCCAAACAAAACCAACAGACCATACTCTCACTGTTTTAAGGTATCAAAGGCTGCTAAACAAGACAGATGTTTGAACAAATCTTGATGCTCTGCTTTTACAGTGTGCTTGTTAAAATCAGAAAGAAAAAGCAGCTTAAATATTACAGTGATAAGGATTACATGAAAGTACAGGGAGACAAATAATCTGTCCCACAGACAAGTTCACTCTGAAGACTGAAATTGTATTCGGCTTCAGTAATTGGCAGTTCTTAGGCTGAGATTCTAAAGAGTAAGGTTTCCACCCCTTGTGACTAAACATATATAGCAATTTGAGAGGTGGCCAAGAGGAGCAAATCCACAGCACAACTGCTATTACAGCAGTTAATAGAGCACAGAAATACAAGGGAGATTTGGCAGAATTTTAAAGAGCATTGGGTACAGCACCAATGAAGTTAATGGAACCAAGGCAATTTATAAAATGTAGATACAGTCTGCTATAGATACATTGACTAGGCTGTTTCTTCCTCCTAGCCTGGTACTTTGCTGTATATATATATATATACCGTGCTTTGACCACTCTGCAGTAGTTCCAGGATCAGGAAATGCAGATATCTACACTTGGTATTTGCCAAGACTATTTTATGAGTAAATATTTAATGAGTAAATGTTTTATTAGTTTTTATGACAAAATTATTTTATGAGTAACATAACATTTTTCACCAGCCGCTGGAGCACTTGAGTCCATAGATGTAATATATAACTCAGTCACTCATTTCATAATTTTGACAGTGAAGTAGAATTATATCTAAATACATACACATTCTGAAAAAGTTCACCGGCAACAAGCACTCTCCAAATGACACTATTAAAATCAGAGTTGATTCTGTGCTTTTAATTTTCTATATGATTCTGATTGCAATTTATACATTTGAGCAGAAAATGTCTTTGCACTGCACGACACCCCTGTTACTTTCAAAAAGACATTCACAGTTGCAATGGCATTCTATTAAAAGCATCCTGTAGTCATTTCATTAGGTTGGTATACTACAAAACATGAGATAGTAACATGTTAAGCAGAGTTAATTTGGGATTTGAACTGTGTATTTGAAATACGCGTATTTCTCCATATTTTTTATAATGACAATGGCATGAAATAAACATGTTTACTTCAGCTAGATAGCCAAGTCATTTGTTGAATTCACTCTTGCAAGACTAAAAAAGATTATATATATTAAAGCTCTATGAATGCATTTACCTTGTCTTTGGAGCATAAATTTTCCAAAGTCTTTTCCATGTATATCACCTTGATAGGTAAAAACCCCTCTTTGAAGCCCTGAGGATACCTAGAACGTGTTGAAACAGAAAAATGACTTCTGAAACAAATAAATAAGAATGTTTAGCCATTTGCTTTTCTGACTTACAGTAGCTATATGGAGCACAAATTTTCACTTTTACCCTTTAAAATATTAGTGAACTCTCTATGCTTATACAATATTTATAATTTTAAGTTTGCAACAGTACTAAACAAAGTTTCAAAATAACACTTGGAATTACTTTAAAATGTCTGATGTATATTGCTGGGTTTTAAAATAATTTTTCAACTGGCATACACATAATTGAATTAGTATACAGATATAGAAGTCCACTGAATTACCAGATTTTAAATTATTTTCCAGAGAAAGCATCATGAGGCACAAAGGGTAAAATAACGCAAAGAGTAACATAACTCTCTTTTTCTTCAAGATTAAATGTAATTTTATTACAGTGAACTCTTTACCAAACCAAAAAAAAGGACAATAGTTCTAAAGGTAAAATTCCCACTCTCATCTAAGAAAACAAGGTAAAAACATGGCAAAATATGCTGATTGACTCGACTTTCCCCGTAGTAAACCAAAAATTCTAATGGGATTGTGGGAGATAGAAGTTTGTATACGTATTTTTGAAAAGAAAAATAATGTGTTCTCTATACTGACATGTAGAGTGCTGTATTCCATACTTGTAATATAAAAAGTTGGATAGAGTTATATAGGAAATCACAAATTACTTCAAAATTTAAACTCAGCATGCTTTATCTGTAGCAGTCTGGTTACTTACATAACCATCTAGAGCCCAGTTGTCGTTTTCAAACTTGCTTACAAAAATGTCACTAGGTCCTTTAATCTGAAAAGCTTTCAAGAGCAAATGGGCTTCTTCTTTCTTGTAAACACCTATTAACATTAAAGAGGTAACACATGCCTTTTAAACAATTATTCAACTGGTTTGTTCAAATATCCTTTCAAAGCTAAGTACATTGCTTTAGAACTAAAAGATTTTGTAGAAAACATTCTGTAATAACAGAATTTTATAACCTGGAAATAACAAGATTTAAAGTGCTGTAATAGCAGGATCTTATTTTACTGATCTTTTGCCCACATCATATTTGATAACAGGATGCAAAGATGGTTTTGTACTGTTTAATTTCATTCATAAGTTGGCAAGAATATTTGTCTTTTCATACAGTATTTCAATAATTCTGAATACAGATAGAATTTGTTGCCTGAAATTTCCTTGAACTGGAAAAAAAATGGATTTTACTCACATCACAAGAGTATATTGCTATAGTAAATATCGATAGTGCAGTGAAGGAAAATTTGCTATTTGGCAGCCAGCTACTGAAATTCTCTCTGAACTCTTGACCTTAAAAGGTACTGAGAGCTGGTAATACTCTTTTCAAATATAACTGTGAGCAGAGGCTAAATCAGAACTTCAGTCAGATTTGCAGAAAGGAATGCACAATGTTGATTAGAAGGTATGCATAATTTACTAAGTTATTTAATTATCTGTGCCTATTTTATGTTATGCCATTATCAAGACTATATTGTTTTAAAGCAGATATTAATCACTATTGAATAATGGAGCTTTTCAATGGTACAGTTCTTAGAATGCCTATATACACTTCGTCTGCCACTTCAATATTACCTGTGAGTTCAACACATCAATACTATCCATCAATACTATCCATCAACCTAAGATGAAAAAACCCTACCTCAGTACTTCTTTGAAATGTGAGGAGGAAAATAGATGGGTGACCGCATATAAATTGACTGAAATCTGTGCAGACTATTACATTAGGTCTTTTCCTTTTGCAAAATAAGCAGAAAAAGATTTTTAGTGAAAACATAAAGTTTTTGTTTCATTTTGTATTTGGCAGAAAATACAACAAAACTGAACAGATTACAACGATTAAAAGAACAGTTTTTTAACACCAAATTCTGAACCTACCTGATAGTTTGAGTTGTATGTTGGACGCCTCAATGAATGTGGCATTCACTTTGCTGCTTGTAGTATTGAACCAATCAACAGTCAGAGTAGCAGGCTGTCTTTTTCCTAAATATTCATAAAACCCTTTCCACAGTGAATTTATAAAAAACACATCTGAGGGAACTAAATAAAAGCAGGCAAAAAAGAAACAAAGAAAGGAGTAAACTACAACAAAGTAGCAATCTTTCTAGCCATACTTGCATTCTTCATTTTTTTCTGTTACAGCATCAATCCACTATTCTAAGGAGGTATTATAGTAAAAATTTTACAGCACTAAAGACAACATATCTAATGACCTTTACACACAATTGCCTATAACATACTACACCTCTCCATTACAATATATGTTCTTAAATAACCTCACACTGCATAGCTTGTATGCTTCAGTGAATGCCCTCAAGACTTTGAAAAATAATGGTCTCTTCCCCTAAAGCCCTGTAGCTTTAAGGTATGAGGAAAAAAAGGAGAATATTCTGAAGTCAGGGATTCCTGGAAGGAGATACTGTCTTGGGCCATCCCCTTTGTTTCATGAATCTATTAAAGCAGTGTGTGTGTGATTTTCAACAGAATATCAGTTGAATATTCAACTAATTCACTGAATTCCAGATACAGTTTAGCATAAGTTTTTTATCAGTCATTTTTAGGTGCCACATCTCTTCTCCATACAATATTACTGCACCTGTGAACAGTGATGTTGTGAGAGCAGGAGACTTCTTTGTTTTAAAATAAAGGTCTGTTTCTCAGAAACTGTAATTTGAATGATCTGAAGTAAAAAAAAACCTATAAAATGAAGCATGAATTATAAGAAGAAATATATGTATTTGGGTAATTTATTTGATGTTATGGGTATTTTTCCTCTCTCTATAAAAATAAATTATTTACAGGTCACTAAATGTTGTATTTTAAATATTTGGCTAAATTGCTGTCAGAGTAGAAGAAGTCTCTCATTCAACAGTATCTGCAATATTAACATCAATTAAAAAGGAAACACAGAAGAGAAAAAAAATTCATTCATTTCTGCCCTACACATTCCTGTATTTCTCCCATATACTTTGCTGTTATGAAATTTGGGGAAGACTTTCTTCAATCACGACAGTTAAGTTAAACAAACAGTTAAGTTGGCCAAAAGAGACCAACCCTCCTCCTGGCCAGGCAGCACCTCATGTTTCCTGGTAGCTTCTGACAAGTGAAAACAGACATTTTTCCACTTAGTTCTAAGCTTTTTCTATCATTATAGTTTGAGAAGTAAAGCTTTAAGAATCAAAATAAAACTTAGTAAAAGGAACTGTTTAATCAATCACATGATGTCTTGACAAAATGACAGCCCTAGCAACTATCACAGTTCACCCTTACTATCCATGACCACTACAAATGATACTTGCTAAATAGCTAAAGACTGATATTAGAAGTGTTTCATACTCTTCTAACTAAACTCTTAAAATAAATTATTGATTTTTTACATTTTATCAAACTCTGAGCACCTGTAAAGGCAGCTGTCTATATTGAAGGAAATTTATCAGTCTAGGTATCCTGTGTATCCATTTTGAATAAATTCTGTGGGTATTTCCTCCTCCACCTAATCACTGATTGCAAAAATTAAACAAAAGGAACCCAGGTCAATAATACCATATATTTCCAACAGAACATACTGACAGGCAGTACATCTGAAAATCTGGTGACTGATTAGCTGTTGACTGCCTCTTAATCATTATTACACTTCCTAGTACGCATTTCATAAAGAGAAATTATAATAACTTTTTCAGTGCCTTTTGCCTTCAAATTGTGCAAAAGCCACAAGTAAATGTTCAGGCTCAATGTGACATGATTGGAAAACATCATTAGTATGTTTGCACCATCACTAGATTCCAAGCAAGTGGAGACCCACTGTATAGTTTTGAGTACAACAGCTTCAAATAATCTTAAGTGCTCGATTTTCAAAGCAAAGCTCAGTGCAGGACTGGGGCTTTACAGAAGGTAACCTCAACTTAATACTAAAAATCTGAAGCATTAAATTTCAATTTGTATCTCATAGTCCTTAGAATTCATATATTTTCTGCAAATATATGAATTCTGTAAAATGTCTTTCAGACTCTTTTTCCTACATATTTCTCATTGCTTTGCTACAGTACTCACATACAGTAAATTTGAAACCTGGCATTTTAAAATTAAAGTTATTTTTAGTCGTCTTTGCTTTTAATTAAAATTGTGTGTCTGAAGTTATTCTCATGAAAGTGAATGTCTAGTATGACTGGTATGAACCTGACAGGTACTATGTAAGACTTTTATAAAGGAGCAGACACCATACTTCTTTTCTCACACTCGACATCTTCAGTATCTAGTTTCTCTAACCCCTCTAACTGTCAGTAATAGCTGTTAATCTTTGTGAAATAGTACAACTGACTCAGTATTTACAGAATTTGCACTTGCTGCAGATGGACAGAATCATTAGGGGAACAAAATATCTTTCTGCTTCCCCAGCCCTGTTTTTGTAAAAGGTTAAAATGCAAGTGCTGCAGTCCCACGATTGCTGCTGAGGAATCGGAGCGGCTCTCACCCAATTCTGCCAAGCCCTCGCAATGTTCCTGCCTTTCCCACCCACTGTGGACAAATGCAGAATGAGAAAAACGAACTGGGTATTATTATATTAATACTACACGAACTGTGGATTCTCCTCAGAACATGACAAATAGGGAACTCCATGGCTACTCATTAAAACAGCTTCTTAACTACTTTTGCAGACTTTACAAAGCAGTGAGAACCATGGGAACTAAACAGAGTGTTGTAGTTCTTAAACTTCACATGGGTATTGTGAGAATTCTTTAGTTGCAACTTATACTCAATTACAATTTACAGTACTGTAAAAATTACACTTACTATTGCTTATGAAAACATTAACTCTGGCAAAAAAAATAGCAATTTAATAAACAATAATAAACATAATATGTATTCAGATATCCAAAGGTGGGAAATCAGACCATGAACCTATTCTGCTACAAAACCTCTAGTTGAGCAATATTAGCTTAATTCCATTTAAAATACGGATAGCAGCAAATGGAATTCTGCCAAAAGCCAAGATAACAAGTTAAAAAGAATGCTCCAATATATGTAGTGTTCTATACTAAACAGATTTCACGATTTTAAAAGACATAATAAATGCGCAGACTTGGTTTTTAAAAACAGCTTAAAAGTTTTCCTTGTTAAATACTGTCATTTTTTACACCTTTTCAGTTCTCTGCTTACCATTATTGGCACTTTCAATCATAACACTTCTTTTTTTAAAAAATGCCTTTCAAATAGTATTTACTTATCAAAACTAGTTATAATGGACATGATATGGTGTGAAAGGATACTGATGCTCTGCATAGTGAATATATTTGGAAAATTGGTCTATATTTTAATTTGGCATTGAAACTTCAAAACCTGTGTGGTAGCAGATTAATGCATACCTTAGGTGTTCAGTGAGGTGAATCCTCCAATAAATTAAGACTGTATATTAATTATAATGAATGCAAGTTTTATCCTGCTTTATTGTGAGTCTGTAGAAGTAATGCATTTGAGAAGAACTCATTTATGGTTTCACCTGACACTCTCACTAATAAACTCACCAGGAAGGTTAATTGTTAGCAGAAATACCTTTTTATCCCATCTGCTCTACAGAGTCCTTCTGTGAACTGCCATGAGTGTGAACCATTAATCTTATTTTCCCTGCAGCTTGCTAAAATTCAGAATGTAGAGTAGCAAGCTCATTTATTTGGTGAAAACTCTGCTAATTGTTAAGTAAGTCAGTAAAAAAAAAAATATAAAAATCAGGCCTTTCAATGTCTGAAAATGATTGAACCTAAGAATATCCACATCAAGGATTTTTCAGATGTATTTGACTATTTTGTCACTGGCAGGAGGAAAAGGTTAACTGCACACATGTTCATCAAGAGGCATAGAAAAGTGGCAGTAATGTTTGCCTGCTGCTGGTGGTCCACACAGATTAGGAAACCCTATCTTAGAGTACGTAGAGAGTTTCCATGAAATGAAGGCCATCAAAATTTCCAGAACTGATTTTTGGGTGGTTTTTTTTGTGGTTTCTTACAAAACTTGCAATGTAAAGGGCAGAACTTTGACTGAATCCATTCCCTGCTATTATAGTCTACACTCATTATAAGGCTCTCTGTTATAGCGATCTCTCTGATATAAAACTATATTAAATCTGAGTTTTCTCTAGATATGCTTTATCTTTTTGGCTTGACAGAGGTTTTTGTGCAACTCAGAAAATTGGTACTGTAGAAATTAAAAAAAAGTTGTCTGGGAAAGAATTTCATAGAATAGGTTTTACATGGCAGTTGTTATTATGAAAGACCTCAACATTTATATTCCTTTGAAATGAGTAATGAATGCTTAAGTTAAATATTGGAAATAGTTTTATTATCCATAACAAACTAGGGTATAAATCAATTTAATTTATTTAGATCTAAAACTCTTCTTGTATACAAACCTGGAGTTTTAGTTATTGTTTCATTAACTTCTCTCACTCCTTTACCTACAAGTAAAAAGACAAATTATCATTTTCATGAACATATTTGGTTTGTGTTGTTTTTTTTTTTAAATAGAATGTTAAAACAATGCCTGAGGGATGCAATCATCTCTTATCCAATAGAGGCATATTTAAAACAGAAATAACTGGTCTTGAATAATTTACATGTTCAAACCTATACACTTACACAAAACTTTCAGAAAATAATAAAATAATTTAGGTAAACAACATTTTTACTGTGGAAAGTTGTCTGGCTAGCCAAGTATTTCATACATTTAGGCCTAAAATTTTTATATCAGTCCCAGTGCTATAAAAGAGAGCCTTATAGAGGGGACAAATACTGTATCTAATTATGAATAATAGTATATTAAATATATTAAAAATTGTGTTAATAAAGATTGATACATTTATGACAACAAACCAGTAAAAGCCAGATAGCTGGATTAAGATGACAGGATCAGACATCATGGGAAACAATTGCAACCAGTGTCATTTGCTATCTTTCTGGTACACTCAGTAGAGTTATGTCCATTGGCCCTGGCCTCATATCATTACTCGCTTTAAAAAGGCTAGTGTCCTGCAGGAAGATTTAGTCTTGCATGGGTTTTTTTTCCCTTTAGGATCAGAAATTCACTGATTAGACTGGTCAAGTGCTAAGAAAGCACAAAAAAGTGGGAGGCACTCAAGAGGAATTATACCTAGAGACTGTAACATATTAGACTGTGACATATTAGAATTAAAAATCATGTTGCAAACATCTTTCCCATGGCATCTGATTATTTTTCCTTTATTCGTATTCTAAATATAATTTTCTTTTATTTTTCGACTCAGGAATTTATAGCCATGTTTATTTGCATGTGAAGAGCAAAATTAGCCCTCAGAACTATATACTTAGAGTTACTCTAGCAAAACTATATGAAATTTACATGGATATAAATAAAAGTGGAATCTGGTACAAAGACGTATTTATTTTTTATTTTATTGTTCATTTTTATTTTAGAAGATTTTCTTAGACAAAAAGCATACCTGAATGAATCTAAAAGCCAAGCTATGAAATAACTTTTTTTGTTCCTAATAGAAAAACATACGTTAAACACTGAATACATTGAAATACTCTTTAAAACTGTGACATGAGATAAATACAGTTAAAAGTAATACTTTATATTGTTTAGGTTTTGTTTGCTGTTGTTAGGGGTAAACTTACATATGTGTGCCTGTGCATTTTCACACACATATCCCCACGTTTTCCTCCATGAGTTCTAGATGCTATGCTCACTTTGATTTCTTTACTGTTTCTTTCATAAAGTAAAAGTTGTTGTGTCATATGCGTCTTTAAATAGTAAGCGGAAAAATCCTACTATATAAAATAAAAACATCGGGGAAAATGAAATCCAACCAAGTAGAGCCCAACATATCACTTGAGTAATGACTTACTTTTACAAATAGGTGATTTTCCTGTCCATTTCATATCTGGTTTACATGTCCGATGCTCTGATCCACCAGCAAGAAAAAATCCTGGCTGACAGGTATACACCAAAGTATACCCTAAAGTAGGGAGATCTATTGCTTTCACATCTACATGTGCCGGTGTCTCTGGCTGCCTGCAAGCATGAGCTGCAAAGGGTTTTTTACAGTTAGAATAAGTGGTAGTAAACAGTTCCCATAAGATTAGAGTATGTAATTTGAAATAAATGCATGCCAACTTATTCCCTTTCATTATGTAAACTTTTTACACCTTTCAGAAACATCAAGTAGGTATTACTTGTAAAAGTAACACTCTGAGTGTATAGTTTTGTTATTGTGGGAAGATGAAAATGATACTTTCACATATTTTTAAACAATACACCAAAATTAAATCATGATAGCAAACAGAAAAGTGAAAATGAAGGGAAGCACATGCCATCGTACATGGTGCAATGATTGGTCTTGTGAATTATTGTACTGTCACAGCTTCAAGCATTGCTTCTACTCAATGTTTTGAAAATTACAGAGTGGTTATTGTGCTAAATAAATTAATTATAAATTTCAGTTTAAATAAAGGCTGCATAGGAAGGCTTTGTCATAGTACATTGATTATAACAGACATGGCTGCTCAGTATGCTTCTTTCTCTGTGCTCCATGGTGTTCATTTGTAACAACCCAAAGATAATTTGAAGTAGGATAAGAATGTAAGGTCATGCTAATGAATTATTTTTAGCTTAGATCAGTGTATTTTAATACAATAGTTATTTGATGTCCTCCAATCCATACAGAGCTATCAATACAATAATCATTTGCATACCCTTGCATAGCCCAGAAAAGCTGAATTTTGCTGAGTTCTAGTTTATGATTCAGAAAATGCTAGCCAACAAAATAGCCCCATGCAGATTTCAAGCCACTTTCTGCTCTGTATTAATCCAACACACACAAAACCCCTAGATTAATTTAAAGCAGCTAATGCAGTGGGTTAATGAGGACAGACTTTTCTGAGTAAAACTGATAGAATTATTGTGAACTTCATGAAAAAAAAATCTGAAAATTTTACTTCAAATTAATATCCCAAATACATCTTTGGTCTTAGAATAGGAAACAAAAAAACATTTAAAAATACTCTTTTAAATAAAGCTTACTTTTTTGTAGCATAACATTTACTATGAATTTCCACATGCATCACCTTGTAACTCTTTTAAAATTGCACAATATTCTAACTCATTAGATAAGAAACCAGACTTACGAATGCATTCAGACTGTATGCCACTCCAAGTTAAGTTGGCAAGACAAGAACGGGTGGTAGATCCTTGAATGTGATAACCTTTTCTGCATCTGAAAAAGACTGTGCTCCCAACCTAAGGATCAATACAGAATATTAGATAAAAGAGGTATCCATCACATGTAGTCAGATATCAAGACAGTGATAAGGTATTAGAGAGATTTTTTCAAAAATAAAAATGTCCTCTTTTTACAGTTTCTAAAGTTAAACTTTTTTTTTTTTATGTAATGAAAAGTTTGAACAACTGATCTTTAGTAATCTTACTTGAAAGCAGTAAGTGGAAAAATATTGACAAGGCTGTGCACATGGAAAAGAACAACACTCATACATTTCAGCTTATTAGTTTGTCAGTGTGACAGAAGCAAACTGAATGACTGAGATGTCTCTCTTCCCTGTACATCACTGCATATATTTCAATAGAACTTGACCATAAAGCCTGTTTCAAAGTTTTCTCATTGTGCAACTTGACTAAAAATGTTTAAGAGGAAAAAGAAAAAGAAAAAACTATGAAGAACTGTTCCATCTACAAACAAATGCACTAGAGAAAACTCCAGGCCACAATTTCTTACACTGCATTTGTTACTATAAACTACCCAAGTTTTACTTGAGATGTTCAACTAGCAGAATGATGTTATGGAAAGCCTTCCTATGGTCAACTGTGATATAACCTTTTTCAGAAGAAAATTGTCTTTAGACTTCCACTGAGAATAGAAAAGCATGAAAACTGGATACAAGATTGCATGTGGTGAAGAATTTTCATAACATATGAGAGACAGATTGTGTGGTAAGTTCTAGTAAAATGGACTTATTGATGGTATTGACAAAAGTAACCAGAATACAACTCCAGGCCAAGGTATTCAAGGATGCAGGGCTGAGCAGTAAAGCATTGCTTTCATTCCAGAGAAAACATCTTGGCAATAAATATGATCAGATGAAATGAAAAAAAAAAAAAAAAACCCACAAAAATTAATATTATTTGACATTATATGACTTATTAATGAAGTAACATTACTTGCACAAGTGCGAGTAAGTTGCAAATAAGTAGTGATCAATGAATATTAATAAAATAGCTTGCAGGTATATAAATGCAGATAGCTCTGCACTGCAAATACCACAGAAGGACTTCAATGGACATTAAAAATGGCCAGTTATCTTCAAAAGTGGCTACCTGTTAACTGTATACTCAGTTACATAAAAACAGATTATCATGACAGATGTTCAGCAAATGCAACACCAGCTCTTCCTGAAGTGGCTTAGGAAATTCACTGGTATTTTTAAAGGTCAGTTTACTGATACGGCTTTGTAGACTTATCTCTTTATATCTATTTTTAAACATATTAATCTCTCTATCTTGCCAAGGACACACAGCGTGTCTGTAGTATAGACTAGAACAGAGTGTGGCTGGTTTTGACTCTAAGTCATCTTGCTTCTTGTGAAATTGCCAATTCTGGTATCAGTAAGTAATGATGAACTGCAAATCTTTCCTCATTGATCCAAAAGACCAAGCAAAAAAATAATGTCTAGGTTCAAGGTAGTTACAGAGTTATATTTCTTTCTCATTTTACAGGTAAAAGTAGAAATAAAAGCAGTGCACTCTCTATATAATCATTGGATGAAAAACATTGGAGGCATTTGTAACAGTCACAGTCCAGTGAAGCACAAAAGGCACAAAAAGGCCCCTCAAATGTCTGCTGCCTGCCACCACACCTTTCTGTAATGAGGAAAGGCTGTTAAAAGCTGGTTTATAGAAGCTTGGCCAAATCATACAAACAGGACGCTTCACTAATCACATGCACCAAAAAAAGATATCTACTTCACAAGTAATTGGAGAGAAGTCTACATCTTGCTGTACCAGATAGTGATCTGAGGGTGAAAGCACATACTTGAGAAAGACTAAATACAGAACAGATGAAGACCTATTATTGCCTTGAGAGGTGAATGAGAAGAGAAAATTAGCCTTCATGTTTGACAGACATTAGAACAGTGAATTGGCCAGTAGAATTCTGGTATTAAAGACACCATGTGAAGCATATAAAAGCAGGAGAGAAAAAAACCCAACCCCCTGATCAAATTAGGCGCAAAGCTTAGAGTTGTTTTTGAAATGATGATGGGGACAGGTACAGGGTCAAAGATGAGACAACAGACAGAAAGCAACTGCACCTATTACTAGAAGAAGAACCACCTTAGAGGCGAGACCACAAGACGTGGTTAGGGGAGAAGTGCCTCGGCATCTGCGAGCCAGGCAGGAGTAGAAGGGGAAGAAAAGAGCTGACAGCCACAGCAATGACAGACAGCACCGTTGCAGGAGAGGGAGGGTACCAATAACCAGAGGAACTTCCAGAAAGGATTTTTGAAAAACAGCTCTACTAACTTGGTTGTAATACCACGTGGCACACTGCCCTAGGTTCAGAAATAAGCACGAAACCCAAACAGAACATATTTTAGATTCCAATCACAAATATTTATACCTGAAGAATCTATCCACATGAGGTTAATCAATCTATATAATGACTGTGGATTGGTCATTGTTGTCCCTACTTTTATTTTGTCAGTCAGTTTTCTGACTGTCACTTGGTAAACTAATAACCTGTAAGGAATTTGGAAATTATAGGAAGGACATTCATCACAGAGAACCTGGATCCAACGCACAGAATAATTTTATCTTCTCTGACTGAATAAAATGTAACATGAATTGCTAATTTAGTAAAGCTACTTGCTGACTTTTTTGTCAAGGACTACATGGCCTTTGGATCAGACAGGTCTTTGGTTGTTAGGTATTTACTGACTATTCATCAATGTATGAAAGAATTATGATCATAAAGCAAAGTAATTATATCATGTCATATCATATTAGGTAATCAATTTATAAATAGTCCTCCCTACTGAAGTCTCCTAAAGGATTGAACACATGATATATTGCAAGGTTAGAAGTTCTTTCTTTAAGCTGTATGTTATAAAAAAAAAAAAAGCTTTGAATGAAGCATGAGTTTTTATTAAAAAGAAGTGGAAATTTCCCAAGGTTTACATCAGACATTTAAGCCTACAGATAATTTAATATATTTGTGATTATTAAATGCATCTTCATTTTAGAAAGGTAATAAATAGAAGAAAGAATTACCTCATAACCTCTAGAACTGTTTTGTATTCCAAAATGCGGAGTACCAGGGTCTGTACATGTATTGTGAGCTGGATCTAATGTAAAATGTGAAACATGACAGATATTATTATGGTATGGAAAGAATACTCTAAAACTGTTTGCAAAGATTAAGTCATTTCATCAACGTCTAGTGATGACAAGAATTGAATTTTTAATGAAATGTGTGTATTTCTATATATTACATTTGTATTTCCAATTAAATTTCCAAGATAGATCACAGTACTTCATTTCAGTATATTGCCACTATTTAAGGGTATTTTTTGCAGGTATCTTTGGCAGTATAGATTTTAGAGTTAAGATTGCATTAATTTTTGCTGAGGTTATCCTTTTAAACCCTTTTGAATACATAGTATATCCCACTATTCACAATGCATATAGGGAAATTTTTTTCTTCTCTTCTTTCCCAATGAATAGCTTAATGGTTAAATTAGATTTCTAAAATAACCCACCCCACCCCCAAACACAAAGCCAGCCTGCTTTCTTATAGCAAGTAAAATACTTGATTTTTTCATAGAATTTTTTCTATGTCACCAGAAAACAAAAGTTTCAAATGGACTACTACCTCAGTTATTGCAGGTGAATGAAAAGACAGTCCCCTCACAAAAAAGGGTATGCCAACAAACTATAACTGATTATCTGATGATCAGCTTCATGAGTGTAATTTAAAGCAGCCTGAAACTTTTTGATTCAGCAATGTCCACTTCACATTCTGATAGTGTATTTGCTTTGGGGTTGCCCAGTCACATCCCCCAGGCAGACAGCACAGGACTTGATCTGATGGATCTTTCTGTACTATGTGATTCCCTCTTGGCAACCAAGTCTGCTTTTGTGTTGACATTGCATTACAAAAAACGCAACTTGGGACTATAATTCATCTGTAACCGTTTCTAGTTTTCTGTAGAGGGAAAATTGAACTTATCACGTACAATAATGTGATATGTCATATCACTCTTGGTCAACTTCCATTTTCAATGTTGACCATCAGTAGAGCATAACAATTCAACTGGACTGATACTTGCCAAAGGCTTCAAAAGTTAGGTGGATGTTGACCTAATGTACAAGACTAAAAACCAAACACACTCCTAACCTTGAGCTGCTTGAACAGCTAAAGCACCTTTTACAAATTATCATTAGCTGGAATGCCATTGCTAATAATAGACACATGGAGCTGAATTGACTTTTTAAGGTATGTCCCTTCTGAAGAAACAGTAGGGACAAAGGAAGAATTCTCAAAAGTATTTTAAGGAAATGATCAATATCCAGAAATAGAAAAGTTTGCCATCATTTGCCTTCATATACTTCTAGGCATGATTCTAGGTATTGTCCACTGATCTTAATTTTCAAATTGCTTAATAATGGTATCTGTAAATATTTTAGATGGTCTAATATTTTCCTTTTACGATAATATAAAAACTATGACCTAAAAGAAAAGCTTATGCATTTGATGCAGTATTTTCCAAGTACTTCTATATTACGCTATATAAAATATAAATAGAAATGTCATTGTGGCATTTTCAAATTTGATTTTTCACAATAGACCTGAGATTTAACTTTTGTAAACCTTTCTGCCTCTGTTACAAAACACAGATGTAAGAGGATTGCCCAGTTCATAAAAACTATGGACAGAAGGAGTTTTGAATTCTTATCAAAGAATTGTATTGAGTGTTAACGTCTTAATTTACAAATACAGGCTGCTTTCAATAATCATGTTTGCCACCTTTTCCCAGAGTGCCCACCCCAGCTCTTCCACATAGCCAATACCTAAGCCACAGCAAAATATATAAATGGGCTAGAGTCTATATCTGAATGTGTTTGTTTAGAAATATCAAAGAGGATTTTTCTATTATAACACCAAAATCATTTTCTCCAGCAAGTCACCCTAAGTTGGATCAAATTCTGATGTCAGTGGGAGTTACAGGTGTCCAGCATTTCTCTCAGTTAGTGTGATAATGTATCATGCTAAAAGCCTATCAGGTGCACATCAGTCAATGAGAAACTGATAGTACTTGGCAGTTCATCAGAATTTCAAAAGATCAGACCCAGCACACTTCATCTTTTTGAGCTGTACAAGCCACTTTCACAAAGTCCAAAAAGCTTTTTGATTCAGGACTGATTCTGACGAATGCCTTTAACTCTCCAGTGACAGAATTTGGTCTTTAATCTGCCAAAGTCTTCTGCATATCTAAAAGATTCTAAAAATAGATGGAACAAATTTATGCGCTTGCACTTATTGACATTCTGCATTTCCAGCAGACAAGCAATCATGTAAATCTACAAATGGCTTCATTTGTGATTGTGTTTATCCTAAAATTTTTATACTCAAAATATAACCTTATTTATCTAGTTCTTTTTATATCACACAGACATTTTCTATATTTGGAAAGTTAATTGCTAGATTTATGATAGCGTAATAGTTTATCAAGAATATTCCCAGTAGAAACAGTGTAAGTAGTGGTAGTTATTACCAATGCATGTTGGCTGAATTCCACTCCAAGTACCGTCTGCTTGACAGAATCTTCTTGAAGAGCCTATCAGAATAAAAGGGGGTCTGCACTGAAAGCTAACTTCAGATCTGTAGGTGAAACTTTTTCCATTGAGGCGTCCTTCTGCTGGTGTACCAGGATCGCCACAAAACACAGCTGATGCATAAAAAAGGAAAGAAAAAAGTTACTGAAAACTGCACATGCTTCAACTGAATCATTCTACATTGTTTTATGCGCAAGTCAGGCATACTGAATATGAGTGCAAATGCTACATTCATTTATCTGTATAGGACTGTAGCTCAGAAAAATTCTTGACAGCAGTTTAAAATTAATTGTCACTGTTATAGTTATTATAAGCATAAAATTTAACCTGGAAAAATAGACCTTTTAATTGAGACACTTAACTGCTGATTAGATTTGGATGACAAAGTAATCTTAGACTAGACAACGCTATATTGTAATGCTTCAAAATTTATCCAGTTTTCACATCAGTCACCCTCAGGTGAGTAGGCAGGAAATTTTGGCCTAATTAAGTAAAAGGAAAAATGTTTGTCAGAGTCCTGACAAGATTTTAAGCACTGAAAGAGATGGGTTGACAGATTTAGGAGAAGCTGAAAAAACAAAACCAAACAGATATGAGGGTATGTACTCGCCTTCAGGAAAGAAAAAAGAATTTAGAAAGGAGAGGAAGGCTATGAGCTTAAGTGTTAGGATCCTTGTTTTCACCTGTTAATGGAAATGGAAACAGGGAAGAAAAAAGGAAAAGTGTAAGCAAAAATTTTAATTATGCTCACCACAAATCAAATTCAGAACATTCAAAAAGATTCTCAGTAAGGCAAATAGTGATGAGTCCAATTAGGTAAGAAGAGATGGAGGTGACTCTTGGGGAAAGGAAGAAGACTATGACCTTAAATGGGCACAACCATTCAATTTCATAACGAGGTATGTTTTTTTAAAGGAGAAGAGAGAATCCTGCGGTAGTCCATATATTACCTGATCTAGCTGAGGGTTTTTTAAACAGTGAGAAAGTGACTGTAGCCTGAAACAACTGATTGTAGCTTTGGTGAAGCCCAATACAACTGTACCCTGAAAACTTACGCAAACATTGTGGGATGTCTCCCCGCCAAATTCCTCGACCCTCACAGGAGAGAATAGCTGTGTTAGATAGCTGGTAGCCTTCTGCACAGCTGTAACTCACACTGGCACCCCAGCGATAATCAGATCCTTCCACTTTCCCATAGAGTACTGGTGGAGGGGGGCCACAGGTAATAGCTGTGTCACAAAAAGAAAAGATATAATTTCAAGACTTTATTGGGTTTAGGAGAATGCAACAAAACATCGACTCATACTTTTGAGACTAAAAAAAATAAAATATTTCATGCTGTTCAATTCCAACAAAGCATTCCTGTGTTGACAAAGCAGCCTGTAATAGACAGAAAACCAATTTAAATTCAAAAATACCACCTCTAGGTTTAGGAAGTCCCTGAGCTTTAGGTTGCTGGAAGCCAGAAGAGTATATAGCTTACCTAGTTCTGAATCTCTTCCCTACATATTCATTACTGATGATTGCTGGCAACAGGCTACTGAGCTAGGTAAGAGTTTTAAGAAATATGATTTATTTCAACAGATACGTTTCTTTGATTCTACGATTCTAAATATTTGCATTTTATGTTAAACTAATTTTGCAGCACTATTTAAAACCCTCAATATGACTTTGTTCATGCCCCTGCTCATTTTCTAAGGCTTTCAGCACACAATGGATATTGACTTTACTGGTAATTAGTGGCTAAGACTCTTTAAAAATATTCTTGTATTTTCCAGCTTCTGAAAGAGTGCCCATAACGATGAAATCTGGAATGACTACATTTACATTTACACATCAGTTCTTTCAACAAAGAGCAGAACCGTAAAATCAGTCAGTCAGTGATTTTTACAACAGAAAATGCAGTCAGTTGAATACATATGCCAAAATTTAATTAGTAGGCTAGACTTAGACATCACTTTAAAACGGTGCTAAATGAGTTGGCAGTCTAGGCCTTTTATAAGCAGAAGATGCCCTAGGCTGTTAAATTTATTTCTTGAGCTGCTGTAGTAGTGCTAACAGTTTTTACCAGGCTGTTTTATTTTCCTTTCAGCCTCAACCCCATTGTGACCTCTGTGTTACCACTTGTAATTAGCTATTTGTAAAGGATCTTTTTGGCTATTTGGGATGACTACACTACTGCAATAAAGGAATCTTTTATAGAAAGTTTGGTTTGCAGGATCCCTTTACAGAATTTTGGCCATCTAATCCAAACGGCCCCAAAAAGGAAAAAGGGTACTTCATTCCTAGCATTTTAAACTGAGCACTCTGATAATTTTCATTGCAGACTGATTTGGTTCTACCGTAGTCATTAATGTCACTATTCTGACTGATATTATATCACAGCATATGTGCAAAATAAATACAAATTTTACACAAATACTTATCTAAATATTTTAGTTGCATTTGCTTGTTAATTGTCCCAAAGAACGGTTTGATAAATTTTTGTAAACAAAGACAATGATTAGTGAATTTCACATATAGTATCAAAACAGAATTTGTAGTTCAAAAGCTCACCTTTGCAAATTGGTTTACTCTGGTTCCAAGTGCTGTCTTTTATGCAACGCATGGTAGATGAACTGGCAGGCTCCATCAAGTATCCTGGATTGCACTGATAGCTGACTGTCTTATTAAAGGTAAAATCATTTCCAAATTGAATGCCATTTGCTAATGCACCTGGATCTCCACAGCTGATCACTAGTGAGGAAAAGGAAAAAAGGGTTTTTTGTTTTTTGGTTTTTTTTTATAAACATGTAATGAAACATTGAACTATGTACAACTAATGTCCTTTTCTTGGTGTGCAAAACAAGAAGAATTTTTATTCACACATTTCACACAAGATAAAAAAAATTATCTCTGATTTTTAGCTAAAAAGTCATATTTTTGAGGCATTGCAATATTGTGGGCCAAATATTGTGTTCCTTAGATACATTAGCTTAGGCTGGTATGCTTTACTGCTACTGCAGAATGTTACATTAGTGGTAGTTTTAACAGGACTTTTCCTTCCTTCACACTGGGATCTTTGTCACATTATACCTACGCTGATGGTGCAATGCAACTCCAGTAGAGTTATGAAATTCGTCTTTTTTTTTTTTTTTCTTGTATCACTGTACTGATGTCCTGTGGGTCTGGCCTTGTCAGTGAGGCCACTGGCCCTGCTGGCACTGCAGCACCCCTCTGCTCCCTGCTTGCTTTCCCTGATGGAGTAGCCCAGTCTTGCTGCTCCCTGATTCTTGGTCCTTAGCAGAATGGTTATCAGTCAGATAAACTCTAGAGGAACCTCTATTCTTAGGAATAATGTTATATTTTCAATGTTGACATTCATGAAGTAAATACAGAAAATTTACCTGTGTATCCATCTTAAAAGATAGTTCTGGAAACATGTAGCATGTATTAAAAAGGCATGTACCTTTAGATACATAAAATATTCATGTGTTACAAGAGAGGTAAATGGGGAAAAAATGTGTTATTTTATCTAACAAAATAATCATTTTCAGTAGGAAGGCTGGATAACTTACTACCTTAAAGCTTTAGCGGAAGAAAGTTTATTTCTGACCTGTACAGTCTGGAGCCGTGCCAGTCCATGTCCCATTAGCAGTACAATGTCTAGTAGTTAGCCCTGAAGTTTTGTAACCTTCCCAGCAGGCATAAATGACTGAGCTGGAGAATAATATTCCATCAGTGTATATTATCATACCATTGGCTGGGGTGCCAGGGTTCCCACAAGATACAGCTGTGAACAAAAGTTTAAAAAAAAGTCAAAATTTCCATG
>JAOBAS010000017.1:6502685-6530085 GCA_025311575.1 Elanoides forficatus | reverse complement strand
TTTCTGTTCTATTAAACTGTTCTTATCTCAACCCACGAGTTTTACTTCTTTTCCCAATTTCCTCCCCCATCCCACTGAGTGGGGGGAGTGAGTGAGCGGCTGCGTGGTGCTTAGTTGCTGGCTGGGGTTAAACCACGACAAGGACTTTGACAGACCTGTGCCTCTGTTTTGCCTCTGGGCACATTTTTCTATTCTCTTCCTGTCTTCTAGTGTCCCCTCTTTCAATTGTAAAAATGCATAAACAGTAAATTATGATCCTCCTGACCATTTCTTTTTTGAATCAAGAAAAGAACAAACATTCTGTTTTGGCCTCCACATCTTTTTGGCATCTGTAGCTACACATTAGGCAATAATTATATTTCAGCTTCGTACATCTGAGATTTGACAGTAGTTTATTTTGATTACATGTTGGGGTTTTGGGAGGGTTTAGTGTTTTGGTTTTTTTGGTTTTTTTTTTCCACTGGACCAGCCAATCATGAGAAGGATTTGTTTGTTTGTTTTGAAATTTTCTAACAAATTTCCTCCAAAGCATCTTTATTTGACCATTCCTGCAGACAAGACACTGGCAAAAGTACAATAACATTCCACTGTTGTTCAGACTACTCCTCTTCATAGGAAGAAAATAAAACTACTTGGAGGTTAAGAGACCAACAGGGTTAATCAAGAGTTGGTAAAGAAATGTGCATCTAAATCAAACCCTTTCTGTCAGTCTTCCATGGAGCATGAAGTGGTTTGTAAGACTGGGAGGAAATACTTCAACTGTCTCTTGCACAACTTTCAAGAGCTGGCAACTCTTTCTACTCTTCCTACAGCACAAATAAGTGTGGCCTCTTGAGATGTGAAATGATTTAGTCTAATACAATGATATGATCAAATATAAGTATGATTAAACTTAATGGCTTGGAATATGGTGGTGGATTAGCCTTGGCTAACAGCCAAATGCCCACCCAGCTGCTCACTCACTGCCCCCTTCTCAGCAGGAAGGACCACAAAGCTCATGGGTTGAGATAAAGACAGGGGAGTTGCTTACCAATTACCACTGTGGACAAAACAGACTCAACTTGGGGACAATTCCTTTAATTCATTGCTAATTAAAATAGATTTGCATAGGGACACTAAGACAAACATTAAAACAACACCTTTCCTCCCCTCTTTCCCAGGGTTAACTTAATTCCTTCTCTTCCAGCTTCTCTACCTGCCCCACGAGTGGTGCAGAGGGGACAGAGGATGGGGAGTTACAGTCACTACACAGCAGTCTGTCTCTGCTGCTCCTTCCTCCTTAGAGAACTGGAGGAATTCCAGTCTTAGCCATACCCTGAGCTGCATAAAAAGAAGCATGGTCAGCCGTTGAGAAAAATGATTCTCCCCCTCTACTCCACTCTCAGGAGACCATGTCTGGACTACTGCGTTCAGCTCTGAGGCTCCCAGCTCAAGAAAGGCATGGACCAGTTAGAGCAGATCCAGAGGAGGGCCACAACAACGATCAGAGGGCTGGAACACCTCCCCTATGAAGAAATGCTGAGATAGTTAGAGTTGGTCAGCCTAGAGAAGACAAGGCTTCAGGGAGACCTTATTGTAGCCTTTCAATAATTAAAGGGGGCTTATTAGAAAGATGGAGACTTTTTACCAAGGCTTGTAGTGACAGAACAACTGGTAACTGTTTTAAACTGAAAGCGGGATTTAGATTTGACATAATGAAGAAATTATTTACTGTGCAGGTGGTAAAGCACTGGAACAGGTTGCCCAGAGGCTGTGGATGCCCCATCCCTGGAAGTGTCCAAGGCCAGGCTGGATGGGGCTTTGAGCAACCTGGTCTAGTGGAAGGTGTCCCTGTCCATGGCAGGGGATTTGGAACTTGATGACCTTTAAAGGTCCCTTCCAACCCAAATCATTGTATGATGCTATGATAATAGTAATAAAACAAATTAAAGACCATGTGCAGATCCTGGTCAACGTACAACACTGAGCTGCATCAGGAAAACTTGGATGCATTCATTAAGGCTAAATGTATTTATGGAATTTATGTGAAGACAACAAGTCTGCAGATGCTTAACATTTGACAAAATGATAATTTGACAGTAGTTGACTATAAAATAAACCTTACAATACTTATAATACTTATTTTACTTATTACATTTCCTTATATTTGCTTAATTCAATTTATTGCATCTTCCTATTTATGTGAATCACAGAATCAAAGAATCACAGAACGGTTGAGGTTGGAAGGGAGCTCTGGAGGTCATCTGGTCAAGCAGGGCCACCGTGAGCCAGTTGGCCAGGACCATATCCAGATGGCTTTTGACTATCTCCAAGGATGGAGACTCCACCACCAGTCTGGGCAACTTGTGCCAGTGCCCAGTCACCCTCACAGTAAAAAAGTGTTTCCTGATGTTCAGAGGAAACCTTCTGTGTTTCAGTTTGTGCCCATTGCCTCTAGTCCTGTCACTTGGCACCACTGAAAAGAGCCTGGCTCCACCTTCTGCGTACCCTGCCTTCAGATTTTTATATATATTGATAAGATCCCTCCTGAGCCTTCTCTTCCCTAGGCTGGACAGTCCCAGCTCTTTCAGCCTTTCCTCAGAGGAGAGATGCTTTCATTCCTTCATCATCTTAATGGCCCTTTGCTGGAGTCTATCCAGTACGTTCATGTCTCTCTAGTACTGGGGAGCCCAGAACCGGACCCAGCACTTCAGATGCTGTCTCACCAGCGCTGAGCAGAGGGGAAGGATTACTTCCCGCCCAAGGCAGGCTGGGATACCATTACCCTTCTTTGCAGCAAGGGCACTTTGCTGATTGTATTTAACTTGTTGTCCACAGGACCCCCAGCTTGATGGCCCCCAGCATAATAGTTATAATCTAATAGTTACAGATTATAGGATTCATTAAAATAAACACTATTTTCCAATTAAAAATTACTCTGAGTATTACTGATGTTTGGAATAATACCTAAAGGCCTTTGCTTTAATGAAGTCTTATTCACTTTTTATATATAAAATTTTCAAATACTGAAGAGAAAAATTCAGTGGGTTGGAACTTGTACTTGTAGGGGTGAAAAGGTTTTCTCCTCCTAATCTTATCCTTATTTATACTAAACAGTAAACAATTGAAGGAGAAGAAAAAATTGAAAGAAAGGGGCTTTTTTCTTGTTAGTTTGTGTTAGGGTTTTTTGTTTGTTTGTTTGTTTTTTCTGAAAACAGAAGGTTAAAGCAAAAAGATAAAGAAAGCAAACAGTGGCACTACAAACACTGCTAATTGCCACTGAGTGCTGCTGTCCTACTATACTTAATGTCTTTATGCAAGGGAAGAAGAAAGGACATTGCAAAACTTCAATTTTCTGTTGAAAATACTGATCCTGTCCCAATCCATTTTCATACAGTTATGGTGATATCTACACTGACAAGATTAGTCTGTGCTGAAGAATACTGCAAAAGAACAATTGTTAGATGAGGATACTGTGATAAAATCCCTTGGTGAAAAATTATAACAGATTTGTTACAAATATTTTGTCCTATCTTCCATTTTATCATTTAGTATAGCAGACAACAGATACTACAGAATCCACCAACTCCAATGAACTAGATAAAGTAACTTTTCAAACATTCTTGGAAAACAAGAAGTAATTTTAAAACTGAATCTAAAGTCTTCCATTACTGCTTTCCAATTCTGACAGTGCATAAAAAGTGTAAAATTTCTTTATTATATTTTTAATCTTATTCTAAAATGTGATTTCCATAAATATTCTCTGTTGCATTTCTTCTGAAAGAGCTAGCATAAAAATAGTATAGCTTATTAAAAATTAGTCTAACTTATGTGGAGAAATATACATTAATTTATACTTAGTTAAGAATACATTATTTTATCATCTGTTCAGTTCTTGATGCATAGACGTTACATAGAAAGAGAAGATGAAAATATTATATTGTTAGAAGATGGATGACATTTATTTATTCCTCCATTTTCATATCTTCAATCAGAAGCATTTGTTTAATTTTACATTTAACTCAGGTATCTATTCTCTATTTTCATGCTCAATATTTGTTTAACTAGAATTATTTTCTCACTATGTTATAAATATATATTCCAAAACTTTATCACTTGGGATTTAGGTTTTCAAGCAAAACATGAACTGCTTGCAAACTCTTTTACATCAAATTTCTGCAGAGCAATATGAAAGCATATTTCTGGCATAGAATTTCTTTTTAATTAAAGAATAAAATGTCATTAGTAGATGTCATTCAATGGAGTTGTAAATGCTGACGATATCAATACCTACCTTCACACACAGGCTGTATACCTGACCAGGAACCATTAAGCAAGCATGTTCGTTCTGCAGATCCTCTCAGCTGATAACCCATTTCACATGAGAAACGCAGCAGACTTTTTATTTTGAACTCATCCCCTAGTCTAGACCCATGAGCTGGTACTCCTGGATCATCACAATAGCCAGGATTGTTTCCTGTAAAATACAACAGAGCAAAATTATTGGCAGAGACGTTACGTGCAAATGTAGTGGTACTGAAGATACTCTCTTGCAAATCGTACTAACTGCATCGTTTCTGTTATAATTAATCACTTTTCTTCCAGTGCAAGGGCATGAAACCAAAGCCAAAGATGAAAATAATATGTCTTTTTAGCCTACTTCTTATCTCAGACCTATACAGACCTAAACATAGAATGTGATAGAAATAAAAGATAAAAGATACTTGTGAGCAGAGGAAGCATCTCTGTCATTTTTTGTCAGTTTAACAAAATTGTTGTCTTTTTGACATAAATAACATTTTCTACACCTTGTATTTTATTGTGCAACTTCTCTGCTAGTAATAACTTCTAATAACAAAAATTAGAAAACAGCACGAGAGAATAAAACCATATTCAAGTTTCTTAACAAATGTATTTGAAATATATCCACAGAAAAGACTAAATGGTAGCTGGCCCTCTGTGCCTGCCAAGAATGGAAAGGACACCTCATAATTTTCTTTATCCATTAAATTCCTATGCAATTACTGGTTACAACTTTACAAGAGAAAGAAGGTGCTGCAAAACAGACCTCTCAAACGTGTCCTCATAGGTCTGATGAACCAGTCAAGTGTCTTATCATATAAAGCAGGTGCTACAGGAAATGCTATCCAAGACAGTCAAGGAAGTATGATCTCACTATCAACAATTTATTATAAATTTTGACATAAAATTTTCTCTCTCCTAAATCCCTCTGTGTTTAAATTGTAGTTCATAGCAACATTACATTATCCTTTGTTCTCCATTTTTAAGTTATATGTCTAGACTGAATTTCTATTAAAACTATGGTTTGGACCTTTTTTTTTTTTTTTTTTTTTTCCCTCAAAAATATGTGTAAATAATTCCATAAGTCAAAGTCTGTATCTTCTTACATAGGTTTTTCATCTTAGGCACACTGCTCAGCTGAAGGACAAAATCTTGAACTAATTAAAAACAATAGCAAAATGTTCAGAAAACTCAAACTTTTATTTTAGAAATGAAAATTTTCTAAAGTCAGAAAATACAATTATGTGTGTGGCATACCTTTTTCAGAATAGCAAGTTTGAGACAGACACTTTGGTTACAATCATGCTTCCTCATAAAGGGAGACCAAGACACAGTTCCAGAATTCAAGGCTAACTTCCGGGCTTCGGTTGTGTCCACTTTGCTTAGTACTAGCTTCTTCTAGAATAGATTGCCCTTCTCACCCTGCCCTATAGCATTTGGACCTAGATTTCCTTGTCTAAATACGTGCTTGTAAACAGTGTGAGTGTCTTGAAGCCAGCTGGTATATTCTGTCCACATCTATACTGTTAAACTCACTCTCCAAAACAGGGTGGCTGTATCCAAAGGGGCTGTTGAGAACGATCTCTAGCACACACTAACTTGTAGAGTAGTTGTGCATCGTGTGACGGAGTGCTAACTGGGATGGGTGAAAACCATCCTGGGGACGATTCTGAGAGTATAATGCTCTCAGTGATCAAATACTAGCATCCATGCCCTATGGCCTGACCATCCAGATGTGGCCTCTGGATGCCATCTGCTTCCTCTTACTCCAAGATATTATTATTTCACAGACATTTTTGTCTGCTTACAATGTGTGAAATAACATGAGGGCTGTGATTCAGGCTACCACTGGCATGTTTACAGCATGAAACAGATATGAGGCACATACTCTGGCTTGTGAATGCAAAGACTGCAGGAACTGTTCAGGGCAGAAGGATCTCAGATTCTAAAATCCTGATGATGTCTCACTTTGCTTTGGGACTTTGCTGAGGGGATTATTCCGGATGAACGACCAGATTCTTTTTCTTGGGAACACCTAGTTTTGTCTTGGAGAAAGTTTAAACTGGAGCCATGCAAGTTTATGGCCAAAGGGTATAGACAAAGGCAGTTATAGTATTATGAAGGCCTAGACCCTTTTTTATTTAGCAATGTAGAAGACTACATATCCATTACTGAAAAATGAGTGCGAGTCATCTTAAACAAAAAATATCAACTATCACTTAACTCATAAGATACAAGTGTCCATCACTGCAACAGGTCACAAGTGACAACAAAACCTGAGATCATATTTATACCATCATGCATGCAATCATATATTAATAGATAATAAAAAAAATAAACCCCATGCAGAAGCAGACTACAGGTTTCAAGTGTTATATTGGGACTGTTTTTCATGTCCCTTACGTATAAAACCAATGAGCTGTCTCAGATGTCCTGGGCACAATCATTCTTTCTCTGACATTATGAATATAAATTATACGTATTGGTTTTTTTAACAGAGTAATCTCCTGAATACCTAACATGGAAAGTGTAGTTATTTCTATAATTCTAAATGCCTTAGAGGAATGAGACACTTTTTAAGCATTTTTTGGCTGTTTGGGAGCTTTTGTTTGTTTTTTTTTAATTGAGTTAACAGAGATAGATTTCTCATTTTCCTAGGGAATCACCTTGCTCTCAAGATGGTGTCACATCATGTTCAAACTTAGAAAAGTAAATTTGGCATTAGTACTAATGTTTTAGTTACACTAGACATATTTTCCTCATCGTAGGAGATGACTACAGTGGTCTTCAATGTTTTAAAAATCTATGAGTCTATAAAAATAGTATCATATTAATGACTGAAGAGTCTCAATTATTAGTGATGAAAATTCCTTTCCACCAGCATGAGAATTTCCCTTGTGGTGAGAAATACTGGGAAACAGTACTAGAAGGCTCTGACCTTAAAAATTTTAAAGTCTTGGTGCAATCTCAGATCTGGCATTTTATACTGGATAAAAAGGTGAAAGTGGCATAAATGTGGGCTTAAGATAAGCAAGAAAAGGCCAATTCTGTGTGGAAACTATCCACATGATTGTCCTGCAGAGATTCCTTTCAGATCTAGGCATAGAGACTATGATGGCAGTGAGATCTAGCAGTGTGAGAAGACATTAAGTAAACTCTCTCCTCCTTGAGCAGCAGAGAACAAAAAAGAGACATCAGTGATTTTAAATTAACTTCCTTTCCTCAGTGTTTTAAATTCTGCTCAGCACCATTGCAGAATCAGCATATGAATGGACCATTTTCAATAAGCACCTATTTAAGGGCTTTTTCAAAGTACAGAATTTAAATAACTTACACCTATTTAAATTAGGTCAAATCTGAATTGAACCACACTGAATCAGATCAGATTCTATAATGTGCAATTATGGAACAATTTTCTCATTAGGAAATTTTCTTCTCAAACCTGCAGGTATTTGTTTTCTTATATACCTAATTGTGTAGGTTTGTTTCCTTTACAAAATTTATTAATACACTATGGATGTCCTTAGTAGTCAATCCTTGTCTGAGCTCTCGACTTCAACAAAACTGTGTAATGTTTTATGGCTCCTTCTAAATTTGCGTAGTTAGTCTAGGGGAGAGTAAACTGTTCCAGCACCAAGAACATTGCAGAGGTTTATGGTATTTGCACACTGTAGCACTAACAAAGAATATTTCTGTAAGTGAAAAGAGGAAGATAATGTACGAAGTTTACCATCTATTACCTTTGCTGTGGTGTTTTTTAATCAACATTTTCCTATGTGACAACCTTTGTTTACACAAAACGGTGTTCGTAAAAATAATATTTAATACATGCATCCTTTTTAAGCAGAACTCTACCATGTTTTAAATGGTGTTTTGTTGCATCTATATACTGCACTATATAACTATAGCATCTAGCTAAGGATTAAAGTTATGAAGTAATGACAAAGAGAATGAGACAATATATGAAAATATTTCAATAAATGGCTAAAATTCAGCTGAGTGGCTATTGGTGCAATTAAAATATACTTGGAAAAGAAACAACGCAAATATCTGACTGCAGTTAAAAATTGCTTGAGAATAGCCTTATCCATGTAATTACAAGGTGACATTCAGATGTTGGTTGGTACAAGTACCTGAACAGTGAGGGAGAGTCCCACTCCAGTGGCTGTCTTCTTGGCACTCCCTAGTAGAATTTCCTATCAATCTTCGACCCGCTGTGCAAGAATAGTGAATTATGGAGCCATACGTAAATTTGTCTCCTGAAAGAACTGCATTGGCAGGTACCCCAGGATGTCCACAAGAAATGGCTAACAGAGGAAAGAGCACAATATTATATGATGTTTCCATGGCACAGAAGAAAACCTATTACAACCTTTAAATATGAGGCTGGTTCCACACAACGTAAACATCTGTCTGGATTTCAACTCCTTCATATGGTCAGTTTTGCTGCTGCTATAGATGATTTACTGGTCATTTGTAAGACTAAACATAAAACTACTTGTAAAACTAACCTATCCAGTTTAGCCTTTCCCTGAAAATACACAGAGCTCTCTTTCCTTATTCATTTCCGTTCACTGTCCTTCCTTACAAATAATACATATTATTTCTGTTAAGGTTGGGAAAGAAGAAACCAAATAAGGTTAATGTTGCAATGTGCTTATATATTAGAGATATGATAATGGTAAGTAGCTTTATCATATCTATAAAATAACTAGATGCAGTTTGAGTGGTATAGACAAATAAAAAAACTTAATATCTAGTATTATTATAGCAATGTGTTGCACTAGAGTGAGCAAGAGGAAAATGGATTACCGGTAAGTTTTGTAAATTATGAATCATATTATGCTTAAGTTAATGTGTACATTTTCTTTGAGAAAAAATTCAGATAAACAGTTTTGGTACATAATAACTCGCAAACAAGTAGTTCAGATCTGTTATACGATGAAACATAAGTCATCTTAAGGAATCAAATTCTGAATGCTTTTTGTGTAAAGCTCAGGTCATCCAGTAGAGAAAGAAAACCCAAAGAAAATAAATTTTACTTAACTTTAGTAAACAGTCACACAACTTAAACAGACAACACGTCAGCAGAGCAATTGAACTTAAGCAGCTTTATGAGTTACTTGAATGAATGATCTATGGGTCAAATACATTTTTAGAAAAAAAACTCCTGTTATTCTGATGACTGTTACTCTTGACAGACATCAAAATTATTTCTGTTATACTGGGTCCCATGATAATGTTAAACTGAGTGCACAATGGATTTGTGCCAAAAGGCGTGGTCCTGACCACCACTGTTTCACTTCTGTGTGTTTCTCCTCCTTTCCTTGGGCTGGCTTAAGCATCCATGTAGCAAATGGTAACTCAAAGCAGGACAGTGATATGGTTGCACAATACTCCCACAGAAGAAAATCAGTGTTTAGTTTTCAGCCAGATCTGTTACCTTAATGAGCTTGCTTCAGTACCATGCAAATGTTAGTTCTGCCACAATTCTGGAAGGAGCTGCGGTGGGTGATCAGAATTTTTGGAAGAAAATCATACGTAGGTCACCTTAATGCAGCTGTATAATGATTTGTAGCAAGTACCAGGAAATTTTCCCAGTTTATGAAGAAGAAAAGAAGCATCCATTTTTAAGCAATGACACTCATAGATATTGCCTTGCATATAAAAGAGCAGTATGTTTCTATTTTTTTACTCTTGAACTAGAATTGTTCATGGTAAACATTGTGTCCACTTGGGGTTCAAAATTTATCTCACCTGCCTCTCCAACCACTTTGCCCTACCACCAAAAGCAATCTCATGCTTGAGAAAAGGAGATTATCACTGATAACCTTTGAAAATTACATCTCTTTCATAACACTTGAAAAGACTCTGGGTGATTTCATCTGTGAACAGATAAACAGATCCTTCTCATAGAAAGAGCCCTATTCATTTCACTGAGTTTTTCTTAGGGGAAAGAATGTTAAATTTGTCCTGGTGATATTTAGGATTCAGATAGTGTTTCAGTCCATCAGCAGCAAATTAGCAGCAGCTAATCTGGTAGGTGATTGAGGAATGTAGGCACCTTCCAGACTCATGGCCTCAATCAATAGTCCCCAGTGAAAGGTCAGGAATTCCTATTCTGAGGGGATGGACACCTGTGACTTTCCTCCAGCTCTGCCTAAAAACAGAAAGCCATGCAAATTCTATCAAATTTCCAAAACATTTGATGTGGAAAGACGGGTAGCTATTCTAGGTGATTTAGACTCCCCATCCTCTTCTGTCCCTTGCATAATGAGCGTCCCTTCACACTGAAACCCCAGTCCTGGAAGTAGGAAGGGATCGTCGACAGAACTGGGCCACAGACTTTCATAATGGTTTTTCGAAAATACAGAAAGTGAGGTACATGCTTCCATCAGTAAAATATTCTTGCCAAACGAACAATTTTATGCAGCTGTTTTGTATTTAAAATGTTGTATTTTGCTTAATTATTTTATTTTTGAACTATGAATAAACCCAGTTTTCAGATTATAGCTCTTATTGACAGATATTAAAAGCATAGATTGTTGTGAAAAACAAAACAAAACTGCTTGGGTCATGCGGATATTAGATACATAGTAGTAGGAAGAAAGCAAGCATAAAAAAAGAAACAAATTCACTAACCTAGTTACATTTAGTGATCTAATTGGTATATAAGTATAAATTCATTTTAAAAAATCATTTAAATAAACAACCACAATGCTGTAAAGCAAAAACTTTTAAAAACATCTGATGTGTTTGCAAATTAAAGTATACTGTAATTTCATTTATTATTTCCTATAATTGCATTGTAATTCAGAAATCTAATGTCAGAAAATTAATAGTGATCAGAGAAGAAAAATATCTCAGTGGAAAATGAAAGTCAGCAAAACTTATTTACTAGAGATCTGAAGCTCACTGAATTGATTACAGAAAACACCAGAAGATTTCCTCCCTCTCTGAGGAAAAAGTGATGGAGAAATTATGAAGCGATGTCATGAAAAGACCCTCTTGAGCAAAATTATCCTACACAACATTTCATAGATCTGTTCTCACATACACTTTTCTATACATCTGAAAAAAAATAATAATTCTGAGATAGGCATTAATGGTCTTAGACTATCAATCTAAATGATAACATATAAATAATATTTTTAGATTTCCCTAGCTGTTTTCAGATATCCTAACAATACACCAAAAGGGGAAATTAATCTTAACTTTCTGGCATTTCAAAGAGTAGTTCCACAGTTCCCTCTAAACCCATATTTAATAATGACAAGTTGCATGACATCTTGTCTTAATGTTACTGAGCTGTACAATTTGCAATACGTTGATCCTAAAGTCCACTTTTGTTCCTCAATAGATGGCTACACTTTTTATTGTCTATCATGACTAAAAATCATGCACAACTCTTTAGTATATCCAACTGAATGAATACTTACACAAACACTTTGGTAGTGATCTATCCCATAAGCCATTAGCTTTACAGGTCAAAGCAGATGAGCCCAACAGATAAAAGCCCTTCTTGCAATGGTATGCCACACTTGTTCCGTACTTGAAACTTTCAGGATAATTCTGCTGTCCATGCCGAATTGCATTTTCCACAAAGCCAGGATCAGAACAGTTCACCACTGTAAGACAAACAGTGTTCATCACTGATGCATAATAGCAGTGTCATAAATAAAATGTAACAGCGATTTTTTTTGTTACTTCACTAGCAGCTCATGACTGTGGTCCATTTGACATACTTTGTGGTTTTTATTTGACTTAAATATCAACTATGTTGACTCCTAAGTAAGTCTCTACATCTTTTTGCTTTGAAAGTAGTACTACGATTTTACTCTAGTTTTTGTAATAGTCTTGGACATGCAAGTCATTCGATGATAAAAGAGAAATTGGATGAATTTTTTATCATTCTCTTGGTAGGCTTAGTTTGGTCTTCTGTGTAAATTTTTATGTGAAGGAAACCAAATTAAAATCAAACCAGTACACAGTTTAAATAACACTTTAACATTTTTTTTTTATTTCCTGTAATGAGAAAAATTGCTTCCAACATTAACAAGAACATTTTCTGCTTTTAATGTATAGAACAGAAAAAGGAAGATGGTGAAAAATCAAATATTTGATAGTGGAGTGGGAGTGAGGGTAAGCACCAAAAAGCATGAAGTTACTTTCCAGATAGCAGTCCAAAACATAAAAAATTATTAGTTTTGTCATGACTGTTTAGTTTTTATAGAAGATATATCCACCCTTCCCAATCCTTTGTTTTATACTCTGCAGTGAACATGATGGTTTGTCAGTAGAAGATTGTGATGAGACACTGAGGTCTCCACTGTAAACTCCTAATTTTGCTGTCTATTCATGTGAAAGCTATCTGAAAAGTTATAACTGCCTCTTCCACTCCTCTGTTGTCTTCACTCTAAACATAATGGTGTAAATAAAAAAAAGACTTAGATTATTTTTAGTATTATAAAATACAGCTCATCAAACAATGACAGGAATCTACCTTTCAAGTATGTCATCTAGTTCAAATTAATATTCATGAAGGATAATCCAGTGGAGAAGAATGTCAGATAGCATTATCGTTTTAGAGGTAAGACATACAGAGTCACTAATAAACTGTTTTTCACACCTGAATGACATTTTTTTCAAAAGGTTAAGTTCTATCATACATATAATTTAAATTTACTGATTAGCTAATACTCTAGAACAAGTCAGCTTTTGCAGATGTTCATTCATTGAAAGAATACTTCATTCAATCAGCTAAAAAGTATCAAGATTTTAAAGAAATATTAGCCTCCTAAAATTTAATTTTGGGAGAAAACCAGTTTAAATTGGTTTTATTTCTCTTTCTCTTTTAAGGGCACAATCTTAAAAGTGTTAAATGTTCATGATTTCAGTCTTGCAATGGATTCTGGACAAGCATATACCTAGGTCTAAAGAACATCCCATAGGAATCCAAATTTTTCCTTCATAAAAATTATTTTAGAAGTAATATTTGGGAGTGGAGGGAGAGAGAGAACACTCTTTGGCATGAAGCAAACCTATTTGCCACCTACTGATTGTTATTAAAACCACTGAAGAAAAAATTACACAGAAAAGTAAAATACATTTAAAAACCATTAGGTATTACAATGATATACATAAAGCATTAGTAAGGCATTATCTAGACTGATGAAGAGACATTGTTAACGGAGAAGACCTGCTTTTTTTTCCTGAGGAGTAATAAAGCTACAGTGTCCTAATTGAAACTATTCCCATTCTGTTTTATGGTGACTCCTATGAAATAATTCACCACAGAAGTTACATTTAGCTTACATTATAACAGTTTAGCTTATATTTCATACTACCAACATTTGTTTAAACTTACTGTTGTAACTTCATAAAAGTTATACATAGATCAGATACATGCAGGTTAAATAAATACGTGTTTATGCTGGGATTTCATTGACAGAAGCAAATACCTTTTTACCTCCTGGCTTTTTTTCTGTCCCATAAAAGAGGGAAAATTCAGTCCTAAAATCTTACTACTCTTTGGAAGCTGTGAAAGATTTGGATGTGGAACTCTGTGTCTCTGTACTTCCTTTGAGGAACTCTGAAAATTCCTGCTTTTGGGAATCTCTATTTAAGGGTACTATCAAGAGAAAAATGCTTTATTCTTTTTACATTACGCATTCTTTGTTACTGCTTTTTCCATTATTACTAATCACTGTTAACTAAGTTTAATTCTTTCACTGGCAGTATAACTATCACTGTAGAACAGAGACACAAGTGAAAGTCCGTAAAACATACAGCCCGCTGACATAAAGCCCTGCCGAAATATTAAGCTAGATCTGAATAAGCTCATATGTCTGTATTGACCGTGCAATTCGTACAGAAGGTAGCACAGCTCCCGGAAGCAATGCACACTGCATCGCAATTAACCCTGGCCCTCAGGCAGTTCGATGTGGCGTAGTGCTGGGTAGATGCTGCTGTAAACCTTCTGCTTTTGGAACTAGCCTGCATCCTCTGCACAGTTATAAGTTGCCTTGCACAAACATATCCTTAAACTCAATCTCTCTACAGATGTATATGCTTTCCTTAACATTTGAAGCTACAGTTGTATCAGTATGAAGTAAAGAGCACCAGCGCTTCTTCTCTGGCCTGAGGCCGGTAGACAGTGGCCACGTCTCTGCTGTTGTGCTCTGCTGCGCTCCAGACCCGGCTGAATTCCTCTGAACTGCTCATCAGGAATGGTCCTGCTGCCCATGCTAACCCCTGAACCATGCTCTGAACAATTCCTGTGGATGGGCTACTTGGTTCAAATGAAAAACTTGTTGGAGAACCTTCTTACTTAGTAGAGGCAATTAAGTTCTCATGCCCAGGCACTGCTTAGCTTAAAAATATAGGTACATTTAATTCAAACGCAGAAGTATTTCAATTTTTTCTCTTTAGCTAAATTCACTATTATATGGTAATGTAGTTTTGATCCCCAGCTTCACAATAACACAATATCATTATCATGACCCATCATATCATAAATTGCTGGCCAGGGTTGTATGGAATATTTGTACTGGTGCAGAACTGAACTCAGGTCTTCTGAGACCTATGTCCATGCTCTAATCAGTACACCATTTTGCAATGAAACTGCATACCGAAAAGTAACTACTCAAAATAACACTTTTCCATTTTACTAATATCTACCTATTTTAGCAACCATCTTGATTACTAGCAAGAGCAGCTCTTTCTGTAAATAATCTCTATGAACATAAAAAAGTATAGAATTATGTTTTATGACTGTAAAAATCCTCTGGAATAAAAAAAACCCCAAAACTGTAATAGTTCGAAGGTAAATTACAATTTATCAATCATATTTAAAAATTTTCTGTATTGGAAATTTTATCCTGGTGCAACTAGGACTCCTTGCTGTACTCACATATATCCACAGTACAGGCGCATGTTTAGTAGCCTGAATTTAATATTATCCATGTTTGGTTTACCTCAGTACTATAGCATTAGAAATTGGCCATGTGCGGCTTAAACAGTACACATACATCTACAGTGAGATTTCATTAACAAAACCACAAAACTAGGAGAAATTTGCATGCGGACATGTATTATTGGACTTTTTTTCCAAGCTATAGGACAAGATTCATATTGTTTGTCTACCTAACTTAGTTTCTTGTGATTTCAAAACTTCTTTTGCAAGAATATTCCTCCATGCAATTTATATTTTTAGTTTATTTTCTGGTGGGATATTTTTATTTTTTTGTGGTTTGTTTTTCTTTTGTCTGAGAATGAAGTTTCTTGCCCTTTTACTTCTTTTCTAGGGCTCTAGATGGTAAATACAAACAGGTTATACTTATAGTACCATGGCTAAAATAATGTGAATGGTCAGAATCAGTGAAAATAAAAGTTAAAATAGTGCTTATGAAGCCATTAAGATTTTTAAAAGTTCCACATTCATTTTCAACTACACTTCATTCATTTTCAATCAGTTTGCTGCTACATGAAACTAGCACAGAAAAAGAAGTGTGTAAATTTGAAGACTGAAAATTATATATTTGAAGAAGAATGATATAATTCTTGGGATGATTGGCAGTACTTTCCAAAATCTTTCATCCTTAAGCTTTTGCACTGAAAGCCACAGGAAAGCATATGTGACATTGGTGGTTTGCCCTTGGTTTAACACTTTTCATTATAAATGCTTGAAAATAGAATTGTTTGGATTAGAATATTTCCAACTTTTTCTTTTCCCAAAAATACTCTTTTTCTGGTTTCTTTTTGTTCAAGTAAGAAAATGAAACACCATTAAAACCATTAATTTTGGTCAAGCAAGTTTTTTTGCTATTTAAATTTTGAATAATTGACAAAGCTACTTACAGGGTTTAGCTGCCTTAAAAGAAAAAAAAAAAGTCTTATTCTTGTTCCTTAACACTAGTAAAAATAAAATAATGACAATGGCTGAAATAAAAGCTTTGACGCGGAGGTCTGAATTTATGTTATTAGGAAGATGGGTTCTATACTCTTAAGCTAGAGCAGATGATAACGAATACAAGACAGAGCTTTGACTCGCCCTCACAAGATTGGAATTTACTCTGTTGTGCTTCCAATGTTTAAAAGCACTAAGTATAGCAAGAATGCATATGTTATACTGTACAATTTCTTAACTTTCAATGATCATAAGCCATTAAATATTATCGGCTCTTTCAATTTTTAAAAATATTTTATGTGTGCACTGAGCAGTGTATAGGTATTGTTTTGGTGATCTACATTACTGTTTCAAGTCTGGCTGACTTCTTTGAATTTACTGACATGGACACACATGCAACCTAATTCCCATTGAATGAGGGTTATCACTTTCCAATACCTGGATTTGCAAGAGTGATATTATGCTTCTTTTGCCTTTCACTGCTCCTAGGATACAAAGGAGCTTAACTCCACACCTTACTTTCAGCTCTGGCAAGAGGGCATGGTAGCATTATTATACTTGTTCAATACCTTTGAATCAAAAGATTGTCTATAGATCTGAACTTTTCCCTAGTTTCATGCTTCTGACAGCTTTCCATTGATAAGAAAATATAAACCTGGTTTATAAATTACCTCTGATACACAGAACCTTTCAATATTTTTCTTATATTGAACAGTAACAGGACAAACTGAATAGTTTTCTGGAAAAGTTTCCCAGCAGTTTCTGGAATCAAATATGTTCACTGTAATCGAAGGCACTAAGGACTACGTTAGAGGCTCATATGCCCTCTTACACCTTTTTCTGACCATAAAAAAATCTTAACTTCTGCTCTTCAAACCAACAAACCACAAACAGGATCAATAAAGAATATCCACCTCCAGAACACAGGTCAGTCTTCAAATGTCACTCTGAAAATCTTCAGACTGGTTAAGGGCTTAGACTTTATCACATCCTAAGTGAAAGCTTGTCTACCACTGCCATTTCATAAAGTCATTGCTATGTTTTCTTGAGAGTTTATGTGAAGACAGAACGAATGCTCTGCAACCACTTTACCATGAAGAACACTGCTTGCTATGTCACACAGTGCCTCCAAGATAGGGCTGCTCTGGGGAGAAAACTAATGCCTTGCCCAAATTTCTGAATGAGGGACACAAATGCAGCAGATGCCATGGTACTCTCTTTTGCTGGAATAGAGAGGATTATAGGCATCTGCAGGCACAAAGTTGATTTTTTTTTTTTTTTTTAAAAAAAAGCCTTCCAGAGCAAAAATACAGACAACCTGCCATGGCTTCATGGACTGTCCACCATGTGGAAGTCTCATTTGGGAGTTGTGAGAACTCCAGAATATTGGAAAGTACTGTTTCTTTAACCACAATATTGGATGCTTATTTTATTTCTAGATCAGAGTGACAAACAGTTTTATCTAAACAGTGAAATACTGCACAGTTAAAAATACTGTAAAAGTAAAAAGCAGTAAAATAAACAATGAAATGGCATTTTAGAATTTGTTCAAAAGAAAGAGCAAAAATGTTCTTCCCCCACTGCAATTTAGTGAAAATCATTGTTATTGCACCCAAATATACATCGGCTTAGTTGAAACAGAACATTGAAACTATGTGGCCAAATTATTCCTATTTTAATATCAGAATATTCTACTGAAGTAGAAGAAAAATCTGAAGTATATTGCAAAATTCCCACAGTTATTGAAGGTTTTGTACATCCATGAATACAATTCTTTTGAAAAATTGTTCCCATCCTATGGATTACTCAAGTCTTTCCCTAGGTTCAGTTTTTAACAAGCATTCACAACAGCTGTCCCTTTTTTAGTATGGTTGAGGTTATTAAAATAAAACAAAGTAAAATATAACTGCTTAAAACTGAAACTTTGGTTTAATGGGTAAGCCTGCCAAGTTAGCTTCTGAAAAGCCAGTATTAGAAATTAAGAAAAAAGAAATTTGTTTCATGAAGATATGCTGCCCTAAAGCTACCCAAAAGCAATTCTAACTGAATTATCTTTGAAACACAATAGTGAGAATAGAAAAACTTACTTTTCCATGCAGACCAGAAATATGGAATGTTCAAGGAATATATTACAGTCCCAAAGCATCAATTTGTCTGTGTGATACAGTGTTCTCATTCTTGTACCAGTAGTATCTGTTTAGCCAGCTCAGTGATGAATACAATACAGAATAGTCACTGAATGCATAATTTAAGCATGTGCTCTGTGCAAGAAAATTCTTGCATCATACATGAAGTCTTATCAAATGATTATGCGCGACAATACTATCCCTCAAGCTAAAAAGTATGCCTGCAGTGCCATTTAACATCAGCTATAGATTTTTAAATATATAAATACACACGAGTGTGCTGTTGCTAAGAAGGGCTGCAGTAAGGAGTACTTTAGAAAATAATTTGAGTTGGCCAGCATGCAGAACTAAGGCAGTAGTGTCCCTGATTGCCTTTCACCCTGGGGACTCAGTTGCAAATCACGGCGAGAGTAGACGGAGATTGCTTTCTCTCAATGACAGCTGTCAAGGGTTACATGGGAAATGAATTCTGGCACTCTCAATTTAGTCTGTTCAGAAAAGCAGGAGAATGCCTCAAGTCTGCCCTGATGACTTTGGAACCTCACACTGAGTAGATTCAAACCCTTGAGGACAAAGAAGTGAAAAGACCATGTCAGAGTCCTTTAGGCAGTTTTCTGTTAAAAAGTTGAATGATCATCAAAAAGTACATCATTCACAGTATTTCATTTCTTGTTCTCACTCTCTTTCTCTTTTTCTTTCCCCTTGACAGAAACAATGTTAAGCTTCTTTTTAAAACTTTTGTATCTGATCAACAGTGTTTTAAAACTTTTTATTTGAAAAGTATTGCATTAATGTTAGTATCTAGAACATGTATAGGAACTGGCACTCAGAGTGAATAAGGGTAGAGAATTCACTCTGACTTTATGACAAATTCTACAAACCACTGTCTATAAAAAAGAAGGCACTGCTTGTCATAGTACGATTATAAAATTGCCAGTCCATGGAATTTTAGTAAAGTTCAGTGCAAAGTCAACAATACACAACAATGATAACTTCTTAGTGAATTAAAGAAAAAAAAAAAAAGAGAAAACTGCTCAACTTATAACTTTGCTTTGCAAAAGTCTCAAATACATAGGAGTCTCATTTTTTAATTGCTATTTTTTCAGTGGGGGCCAGTTGGAGAGTGATTTTATCATAGAAATTCTGGTCATGCAAACTATAAAACTAAAATATTTATATAGGAAGCAGAGTGTTTTGTGGTTTTGAATACATTATTAATATCTATCCAAAAGCTAAGGTTCTGATCGCATGTCTCTGCTGAACCTAGACCAAGGAAATTTTCACTGTAATTAATGCAGTATAAATGCTGTTGGTAATAGTGCAAATTAACACTAGTAATTTGCTAAATAATATCTTGGTGTAAACAAGACCTTAACTAAGGTTAATAGATTCAATGAAGTATGTAGTTCACATTTGTTCGCTTGCAAGATGAAAAGCTAAGACACACATCGCTTTTAATTGCATTCCAAAGTATTTGCCATTGATATAAGCAATGCCAAATATTCTTTCATTGTTACAAAAAATGCAGTCTTTCTTATGTTTTCTATTTGAGAATTTCTGCTAGAGGGCTCTGATAACTAACTAGTTTGATAGTTTTGGCTGGGATAAAGTTAATTTTCTTCATAGTAGCTAGCATGGGGCTGCGTTTTGGATTTGTGCTGAAAACAGTGTTGATAGCTAACTCTATACTAAAATAAAAATGGAGCAAGAAGTATGTTAAAAAGAAATTCCATGAACTTGCAGTTATTTTTTTAAGCTTTGAACTGAGTTGGTGCAACTTTATAAAACAACAATTTTTTCTGGAACACCAGATTAACTAGTTTTAAAAGCATATATTTGTCTCTTAGGTACACATGAAATGTCTTCTTCCTATTCCATCCCCAGCATGAACCCAGGTGTTACAGGAACAGGTAGATCAGAAAGTACTTACCTATCGTTGTTCTCTGTATGTGTTGTCTAGATGTAAATTCATTTGTGGGCATCTATGTACAAGCAGTATCAACGCAATAACTTTTGGTATAATAGTACAAACTCTAGGGTCATGTCTTGAAGTCTTTCTCTTTAGATTTTTCTTAATCAGAGCATTGCTTTTCACATGAGAGAGGAACTCTATTCAGTTGCCCCCAAAGATGTTTCTACTACCTTTTGATATGTCTTTGCCCACTCCAGAGAGGTGCAGGAATAATTTTAAGAAGTCCTGCATTATCTCTGCCAGTTTCAGGTAAATATCTCAGACACTGCATGGTGTCTCCCATGGCACCTTGCCTCTTTATTTATCAAGCTCTAATTATCCTTCTGAAGGATATCAACATGCTATCAACATGAACAGATGAGGTATATTCAAAGTATGCAAAAGTCTCAACAAAGGCCTCTGACTTTGGAAAAACAAAACAGAAAAAAACACAAAATTTTCTCAGCTTATATGAATTCTTGATACGACCATAAATGGAAAACTGCTTAAATTCAGAGTTGCTTTTTCTTTGGATGAGAAGAATTGGTCATCAGTCTCAGTCTCTCCCACCCTTCTATCAGCTGTCATCAGAAAGATTATTTTTCTTGTCAGTGAAGGAGTGGAACGTATTACCACTGGTTCAAATGATATACCCACTAAAGAAAACACGACAAAATTGACAGTTCCTTGTACATACCAGACTCTTGAGAAGACAAAAAGTCTGAGTTTTTCAAGAATCTGTCAGTAATGAGATGAATAAAAAACCCTTTCAAATTAGAAATTCAGCACAAAACCAGGATAAATAGACACCTGAATTCTTTATTACTAACAAATATCTTGGACTTACTGATACTTACTGGAGAATGTGAGTTAGCTCAAACCTCTGCAACTTTGCCAAACAGACCTTCCCAGTAAAACATTTCTGGTTTTAAGAAATATGTTTTTAATAGTGGAAAAGCTCTTAAATCTCATTTATAAGAAGATGTAATGAATTCTGAAGGGAACAGTAGCAAAGGATATACACTTTTCCTGATGTAGATTATGAATCTTGCACTGCTTTATGAACTGGCAGCAAGTGATAGGACAGTTTATCCAATGCCAAAGCAAGGAAATCAGAGCAAGAAAATCTCCTTCTTGCAAATACTTGCATTCTAGATGATGTGGTTAGGTGTGGGAGTGCAGAGCCCTGAGGAGACCATCTGATTCAGTTCTCATTTTGGTGCTTAAGCATTACTGTGAAAAGCAGAAAGTGCACAGATTGGCTTTCTGTGCTTCCACGGACAAAAAGGGAAAGCAGTTCCAAACTGCTAAGGGAAAAAAATCCACACTGAACATATTTGGTTTAGGATTTGCCATTACTGTAGCTAGTTCTGCGGTAGCACATTCAGGCTACACCAAGTCCTACTCAGGCAGGGTTGCCGCAGAGAACATAGATTTCACTATGCGAATTTTTCCGATGCCATTTGATTCCAGTTTAAAGGCAAGCAAACTGACTACTTGACATGTTATTATAGAAATAAAGGCAAAGATAAAGTCCATGTGGAGATGAAAATGTCCTGTCTCACAAATTATAATTTTAAAGTCATACTTCAGTGATCTCAACTTTCCAGAAGAGACTATTACAAATCTTAAAAAAAAAAAAAACTATATAGAGAGGATTAAATATAAATTTTAAAACAGATAAATTTTTTCAATACTTCAAAAAAGTTAGGGTTTTATCTCACAAAGTATCCCAACAACACAACAAGCCATATTTTTACTTGTGAAAGAAATAGTGGGAACATGAGATTTTCCATGACATAGGTGTTTTAATGATTATGTTACCTCAGAAGACAGATTCAAAATCCAATATTAAAAAATGTGTTCATTTTGAGGGATTAAATGTTTTACTTGATGTGCCAAAACAGTTTGCCAGAACAGATGAAATCTTTATTAAATTATCAGAATAACAGCATTCTGGAGTAGGGAGGAAATACCTCTGTCAAGAAGTTCAGTGCTTTCAGTGCATTTAGGATATATAAACATATTTAAATACTTTGTTTCATAGAAGTTTTTATCATATGGCTCTAGAGCAGCATGTATGATCTTTTGTGTGCACTACTTTTTTGTCAGGCAAAAAACATCATATAATTTCTTCAGTAAATTTCCTGCCCGTGACTTACTAGTTAACCTACTACTGACACAATAGACAGAAGCAATGTATCATTGCAAAAGAGTGCCTGAGAACTGCCCAGCTTTATTTTCTGAAAATATCGAGGTTTCCCACGCATACATAATAGCTCAGTTGGAAAATAATAAAATAAAATAAAATAAAATAAAATAAAATAAAATAAAATAAAATAAAATAAAATAATCTTCTGCAATAGCTTAAAGCAGTAATAAGCTTTTGTAGTAACTGCATGTAGAGTCAGTAAAGTGAAGCCAAGTTCATTATTGACTCAAGTGAACTCAACTGAGGTTTGAAAGAAAGGTCATGTAAAATCTCTGTTGAATTGAATGATGCAGGTTTCCCTGAAACATCAATCCCTTCCCAGAAGTATATTTAAGGAGCTGGAAGATTTACTTTCTTTGTACACAAATTCATAGTTCATCACTAACAATGAACTGTAATACAAACGTTTTTCACCCATTAGAGAAAAGGCAATTTTAGAAGGAAAGATATATGCCAGAAGTGCTATTAGTTGCTTTAAGTAAGTTCTAATCAATTCATAAAGAGCAAATGTGATATAAGACATTTAGTTGGTAGAATTTTGATTATTTTTTTAAATCGTGGATGTAAAATTATAATTTCAGCACAATTTCATCATTGAAAAGCACTTTTTATTTCTTAAATCTAACTAATAAGGACTTTTTGCTCTTCATTAATGTAAATAATATAATTCAAGATTTATTTTATTTAAACCTTTTTGGCAAAAAGAATCTCTAGTTATTTTGAATCATGCAGATTCATCCTTTAATCCAAACTATATCTAATTATAAATGAAAGAGCATAATCATCATGAAAATTTTATAGCAATTTTCACAGCATATGGTCCAAAAAAGATAGTATTTATTGAAGTAAAAATCTTAAATGATATATAAAATTCTGCTCTCACTGAAATGATGTAAATATAATTATGCTATGAGGTTATAGGGACGCACCTTACAGTAGAGAAGACTCCTTTCCCCAGATATAAGGGTAGAGTTAAACAAGGTAGATGCATGCAGAGAGGTGTTCTGTGGGAATGTGCCTGGCTGGTATGGAGGTTTGAACCAGACTGCTCTGCACTTCTCTTTTCATTTTTTTGAAGGAATATCAAAAGTTTTTGTTTCACAGTGAATTCCTAAATTCATTGTGAGCAGCATCATATAGGCTTGTTCTTTTCTAGAAAATTCCAAGTACTGATTCCTTTTAAGACAGAATATTTACACAGGAATATATGAAAAATTCTATTTTCCTTTTGCTCCAGCTAGGGTTCTTGACAGTGTCATTAAACATAAGCTTTGATGCTTGCACGCTAGAAACAGTAGGGTTTCAGGAGCTTAGGATTTAGATAATCTCTCTTACAGTGTTTAGTTGATATACGGAATATTTTTTTACTCATTGAAATTCCTTTCCTTTTGTTCTGCATTCACCTAATTTGGGGAAAACAGTTGTATCCTCTTTACTTATATGTATCTTTAAGGTTTTTTTGAGTGCTGGAGAGTCATGCAGCGATGGTTAAGAAGTTACCTTAGTTACCCATCTAGTTACCCTAGATGATCTAGGTGACAGTCTCATAATTTGGTTCCATTTTACCTTAGTCTGTAAGACTGTGTTTCAATCTGAAAAGCTTGCAGTCTGCTTATTTTTGTTTACTCTGTGTTATGCAGTAGCCTAAAACAGTGGGATCAGAAGAAAAATAGGTCTGGAGACACCACATACCACCTCAGCAAGATTCTCTAAATGCATCTGTCAAAGTCTAATAATAAATTATACAGAATCACAGAATCACAGTTGAACATGGAAGGGACAGCTAAAGCAGTTTATCCAGTCAGGTTTTGAATACCTATAAGAATGGGGACTCCGCAACCTCTCTGGGATACCCATTTAGGTATTTTACCACCCTTACAGTTAAAAAGCTTTTTCTTATGCTTCAGTTTGTGCCTTTTGCCTCTTGTCCTTTCACTGGGCACCACTGAGAAGTCTGGCCATCTTTTTTTTACACCCTCCCTTAGGTAAGCATTGATAAGATTCCCCTGAGCCTTCTCTTTTCTAGGATGAACAACCCCAGCTCTCAGTCTCGCCTCAAATCACAGTTGCGTCCATGAGGGAAGGTTGTGTTTCTGTGAAAACATGTTTACAAAAGGCAGAAAACACCACAGAGAGAGGAGAGGGGCACAAAAGAATTAGTGAGAAACAACAGAGGGAACACCAATGTTAGAGGAGAAGGCGATGCATGGGGCAGCAGATATTCTCTGCAGGCAATGGAGGACCCACACCAGAGCGGAGAGATGTTCCTGAAGGAACGGTAGCCTGTGGAGAACCCACATCAGAGAAGAGGAAAAAAGTGAGAAGAAAGGAACGGAAGAGAGAAATCGCTACATAATGACTGCAAGGTTAACCCACCACACTAACCTAAAATGAGAAACAATACCAATTATCAAGACAATTAATACATTTTAAAATTTCACCTAATTGAAATAAAATCTTCCAAACTTCTAGATCAGAGATGCATGTAGTAGGTCAACGGTATAGAACTACTCTAACACTGATACGCTTAAACTGAAGTAGATATTGCCTATTCCCTTTGCACTACAACTAAGTATCTTCTGGTGCACAAATACATTTGTGCATACAAATACAGTTACTGCTACTTTAGATAGTGTATTCCTCTACAGAACCCAAAAGTAGAGTTTCTTAGAGAAACTGCAAACTTTATGACCTAACTCTTTTTCAAACACTTTAAATGTCAATGTCAAGTTCAAGGTTGATCACAGCCCAACACTTCTGTATTATTTTGACCAAGTCTCTGTTTCTCCCACTAATTGTGACTTTCTTATGTTCAACCAAGGTTCTGAGACTCAGCTTTGGCACTTTACTTCTTGTACATCTTCATTTTTGTAATTTCTTAGACAAGAGTTGAAGTGGTGACATTTGAGTAATACTTACAGTTTTAATTGTATTTCAAATAAATTTTTGGTTTTTGAAATGAGCTCCTTCTCTTTTAACTTGAGGTTACATTCTCCCACATCATACATCAACAAACATTCCAGTGTAGAAAAACAATTACTTATCCATTCCCTATACTGACCACTACTGCAAGCTGTAATTATATAAATACTTAAGTCACACTGATTTCAGTAATATTTAAATCTTTATTGATTACAGTTCCTAAACAACTCTATGTTTTGTAACACAGACCTACACTGAGACAACAGACAAGCAGTAGGTGACAAGATTAGGTGAATCCTCACTGTTTATGATGGAAGAGATACAAGACAGTCTCTGAAAAATAACTATTGCTGTAGAGAAAGACATACTAAGTGAAGAATGAAGTGAAGAAGCACTGAGTGAAAGGCAAAAGTCTGCATTTACACCACCTGCATGAGAATAGACAAAGCTGTAGATACTCAACTGAAAGAACTCTCGGCCACTCCATTGCAACAGGAGTTTTCCATTCATAAGTGAATGGATCTTGGCAGAGTTTCATCTATAACACTCACTACTTTCAGAAAACCAACCTCCTTAAACAAGATTTCAGACCATAAATTGGCCTGGATCAAACTCAAATTCATGTGACGAATTAAAAAAGGAAAATGAAAGTAGACAAGAGACACAACTGAAATAATGTTGGAGTAGCTGTAAGGCTCCTAATTCTTATGTTCTTATTTTTTAAATATTCTCAGTCTTTGCATTATTTTTCATAACTTTCCTGTTTTTTTTTTCTCTTTCACTTGTTTTCCTTTTAATAAATGTACTTGATTTCAGTGTAAATAGCTGAGTAACCCAGCTCATAAATGGGGTTGAACTTCAGTAAAACTATGCAATCGCTGCCTCTAACAGCCAAATAGAGCAGATCTGGACTGAGTCTACAGGGTATGTGAACATGTGTGTATTTCCAACAAATAAAACCTTATTTAAATGCCTCACAGATGAGGTAGAGGAGTTTGTTCACTAAAGTCTAGAAAAACAAAACAGTATAAAAGCGGAAAAAAAAGTACATGAACCTAAATTGGAACAGTTTGCTAATTCCTGTTTCTCTGTTCCAATAATTATATTGCTATGCTAGTTAACTCACTTGAATAAATTCTGAGGGTAGTGACTGAGGGAATTGCCATCTCTGTATTGTTTTAATGAGAATGAAAGATCTAATTCCACACACACTGAGCTTGAAATTGCATCAGCTATCTCTGAAACAATATGGTGAGCTAATCACCAAAGATAATTATTATTCTTAGGAACAACCATTGTAATACAATATGATTTTTAATAAAGCAACAGGTGAAGATAATAAAGCTACCAGTAGCTGAAGTTAACTTCTTATTACATGATTTTTAGTCCCAATGTTAGCATCCTTAGCACAACTTCACTGACTGCAATTACCTTTAGCACATTAAAGACACGTTACAAGGGCTGAAAAGCATAGTACTTACATTGATTTAACATTTACGTGATCATTTTTCCAGTGAAAGAAAATACTCAAGAAAAACTTACTAGCCATTGCATTCTGGAGAAATTATTTTATCTGCTTTAGTATTAACTCCCTTTTCAACAGGCTGTCTAACTTGGACCTGTCTAATCAGAGAGGACAACAGAATTCCAGACTTGTATTCTGAATAGTGGAAGATGAGATTAATTAAAAAAACATTTTTTTTAAATTTGTAATGTAATATTTAGCTTCTTAAGTTTGTAGCCAGCATTCAGGCATGAGATACAATCCATGCAAAAGAACTGAAAGTTTCATCAGCCTAAGGAAAATCCTAAGTGACTTGTGTGATATTCCTTTCAGAGGATGCATGAGTTAGCAAAGTTTTGCCAAATTATGTCACAGAAGGAAAATCTTGCCAGCCTTGCCAATTCCAATTTAACACTCAAAAATCTATCTATCTTAGGTATAAAATGTATGCATTTTCTCTATACATGCACACATGTATAGATAGATCAATTGATCA
>JAOBAS010000017.1:6486528-6502585 GCA_025311575.1 Elanoides forficatus | reverse complement strand
GATCAATTGATCAGTTGGTTGGTCCTTGTGTTCTATTTCTTTACAAGTTCCATACCAGGCAAAATCATCAGGTTCTCTCCAGAGACTAATAATTTTTTATTTGCTTTTGGTTTACACATTTGGAAATTGGTACTGTTGTCAAAAGTTATAAATGGACCCGGACAATTCCAGCTTTGAAAAGGGAATATGACCAGGAACAATGTTTTTAAATTAGATCCATTAAAATATATTTCCTTCTGGAGCCTTCACAAAAAGAGCACTGAAGGATATACAGTATCTCAAAAACTTTTCTCCAGGCTTTTGAGATCTTTCAGTATATCTTACATGATTCACCTCATGTCCTGCATTTCACCTTTCTGACAATTTGCATCTATTTTATAGCTAGAAGATATTCAATGTGCCTCAGTGATTCAGAAGAAAACATTTCACAATATCATTAAATATTATCACCATCTTATTGGATTCAGCATTAAGAAAGCATGTATTACACCAGTACAAGCTATTTTGGGGCATACAACATAAAAACAATCAACCAATGAACAGATTTTAGTGGTCTGATAAAGATATTGGTGGAACAGACCAAAGATTTGATATTAACTCCATATTCTGCAACAATAGCCAAAGGTTGAGGAAAATAAATAAAAATAGTGGCCATAAATGGAAAGAGTAACAATAGGGTAACTTTAGATACTTGTTTTCCTTTTAATCTTAATTACATTACTGGCATCTGGATAAATAAATGATAAGGATACAATGAAATCTGAGAACTTTGGATTGTGTTTTAAAATGATTTCTTTTTGTCCTTCCCTAATATGTACATTCGATACACAGGTTTCTTCATAACACAAACCCTTGTTTCATTTTCATCTCTCAAACATCTCCATCTTACCCAGAACATACTAGTAATTAAGTTTAGATATGTCTTTGCAAAAAAACAATCAGAATTAAATCTTACTTTTTAATTTTTTTCTGGGTAAAGAACAGTCAGGTTTCACATGTAGAAAAGTTATTAACATCTCTCAGGCATTACTAGGAAATACAGAAGGATGAAGAGTGTTTTGATACATGAATACGTTTTAATAGGAGTAATGGACCACTTATGGAAACTGTACTCCAGTGCACCTAATTCAGGCTAGATAGCCAACTGTGATTTATTAATGTAATATAACTTTTGTGATATAAAGTACACTTTATGTCTATAAATTAAATGCTAGGTATTGCAGTCTGAAAACTTTAAGGTAAAATACTGAAAAGCCTAGGCTTCCCCAATACTCAGCCCTAACTCCATTTTCCAATACAGAAATGCAAAAAAATCAAATAAAGGTGGCAATAAGTTCCTAAAGGTTAGGCTTCTGAATTATATCCCAGTATTGTGAAGGCAGGCTAAAGGATCATGCCTGAAATAAGTCATTAGAGAGCAGAGAACGTATAAGAGATTTTCTTACCTCGGCAGTTGGGTAAAGGGCTACTCCACTGCCCATTGCTTCGGCACTGTGCTCGAGAAGCACCCTGAAGTAAGTACCCAGTGTTGCAAGTAAAATTGACAACATCATTTAGATTGAACTCACTGCCATTAGTCATTCCATGAGCTGGATTCCCAGGATGTCCACACGTGATTGCTGTTAAAAAAAAACCAAACAGGCAGGCTAGCATCTAACTGAAAGATCCATGGAATCACTTACAGGTTGGAGCTCTTTTGTCTTGTTGGCTTTTTTTCTTCCTTCTGAATTTGCCTTTTACATTTATACAAGAAATTTAAGAAAAAATAGGATAGATATATTTGGAATTCTTAACTGCCAGGAGAAAAATCTTAATTTTTCAATAAAACTTTTAGAACCTACTTTTTACCTTATGTTGAAAGTTGTAATATAATTACATACATACATGCATTTTGACACTCATCTGATATGTATTAGACCTTAAAAAATGTAAAGAGTTCACCATATTTCCTACTAATGCAACCGAAAAAAAAATATTTTTCCTTAAAAGCTTCAAAATGTAGTAAGGCCAAACAAATTGAATTTGATGTACTGCTTCAGAGCACTCTGGAGTTCTGAAGCATTCCTGTTCCAAAGTTCTTGAGTTGCTTTGCTGAAGTAGTGATCCTTTTAATCAGATTTTCTTATGGCAATAGAGAAATCATTGTTAGGAGTAAATCTTTCCCATTACGTGTATTACATGTGCTGATTATGCTTAAATGACACTTATAAAATACACTTATTATGGTCAAGCTCTAGATTTCCACATGACATTAAAATAATATAGAAAAATATAGAAAAGCATCAATACTGACAATATAAAACCAGAATGTAAATATATATATACACACACACACACACACATACAACTTTTCAACATTGTGCTGGTGATGTTTATCATACACAAATAAATATCCTATCCACAGGTTTATCTTTTGCTTTATTACTTTTGGTTTGTTTGTTTTTTAACTTGAAGAGACATGTGAAAAATAATTTAAATGTGATTCTTCTTATTTTATCATGGAGTTCAACTGTGAAACAGTATTTTCAACAGTACCTGATCTTTGGGAATTAAATGGGACACCTTCTTGTATACAGACTTATGTATTTAGCGCTTGAATTGTGTAAATAAATCTACTTAAACCCCTTGAATCTTTTCTGCACCATCTCATTTGAAGCATTGGAAGATGTAACCCTGAACATCAGAATAAAATCTTAGCACAGGATCAACTTTATTCTAGCCCAGTTGTTGCATTTCTAAACTGTTACAGATGATCAAGTTTCCATAAATAAAGCCATTTCCAGGGCCATACTAAATCACTTAACATAATTCTTATATAAAAATGCTATTAAATTTCTAAAAATGCTATTAACTTTCTGCAGTTTCCTGAACAAATTATATGCCATAGGTTTTAACAACATAAATTTAGGTCTCTTGTAAAAACTCTAATAATGATGGATAATTCTGTTCAGTTGCCCTTTTCAACAGAAGCATACTCTAGTCAGTCAGCTCCTGGTTAGACCTTATTACTCTTGACAGGATTCTGGGTTTTGTAACACCTTCCAGAAACTAAAGATCTCAGATACTGAGATCTTAATCACTGCATCTAGTTCTGTCACCGCTCCCATTATAGTTACTAGATATCATTGAGCTGTTGACTGACCGACACTACAGTAGTTGGATTCACACAGTAGTAGCAAATACTTAAAAGCATCTTTTAAAAAAACCCCAAACAAATGCAAAGTAGATCATTTTAGCATGATAGTGTTTTCAATCACCACTAAGCTTTTACGCAATCAATTTAATACTGTTTACCTAAGCAGTAGCCAAGACATTTCAAATAAAGGTTATTACTGTTGTTTTTATGCCATCTAAATGGTGGATTACAAATTCCCTCCTCCATCCTAATATAAATAACTGTCCTACACATGCATGCACACACATGCATGTGTACCCACTCACACGCTAAATGTGTCATGGGAAAATAGACGTACCTGGTACGTCTGAAATCAATACTTGCTAAGGAATTACACATTTGCCTATTATATTGCAAAGAGATCAACCCACTTAATGTAATATAACTCCCGAATATATACTCCAGTCTTTAACACAATATCTTTCTTAGACCCCGGAGACTTCCATCTCACCACAGAAAATACATAACCCAGAAGAAATAATGGTAGTACTGATAGTACTTGAACAAAAAAAAAAAATCCAGTCTGAATACCCAGCTATATAACTAAGCCAATGTTTCAGTCATCATTATTATAGTATATACTTTTAGCAAAGAAGGTTAGTCTCCTGATTTTTGTTGTGCTGTTATTCACAAGGAACTGATCAGACATCTTCATATTTCCTGTTAACTCTCAATAACCAGCAAGTGAAAAGATCTATCAGAAAATATTTGGCTAAAGTGTAGTCCAACTGGTTATCCAATAAAGAGACAGGGAAATACCTCTGTGTCACAAATTGTGCAAGATGAAGGAGGCTGACTTTCATATGAAGATAAGAAGCTAAAGTAGTCATGGGTGGAGTACTCTGAGTCCTTCCTTAGATATTTTTTGAAGATTACAATGTCTAGTACTTGCAACTCCGAAATTCCTTTCAAAGCCAATTAGCAATACAAAATGATGTGTGATCTTCTGTAAAAATCTCACAAAATAAAGATCAATTTGTGGTAAATTTTCAGGGGCACAGCCCATAACTTCTTTATGGTACCTCTGCCATACTTCTAGTTCCTGGTCCACACTGCTCAGTCAGAAAACCATTTCAGTATCACATTAGAGAGCACATTTCTAGCATTGGTAAACAGTATGTTTTTACTTTCCTTGACAGAAATAACAGCCATTTTTATAAGAATTTTTAATAAACAGAACAATAAATAAATACAAAAAAGTAGGAAAATAATCTGAAGCTTGGATGCTGACATTAAAAAAAAGATCATTTTGTATGGCTCTTTAGTCTGGCAGTTATAAGCAAAAGAAAACCATGTTGTAACGGGAAGTATTAGACAACCTATAATGACAGAAATTGCTGCCAGTTCTTCTCATAAGAGTAGCGATAACATCAATTTAGGAAGAAAGCCTCCCACCCCCCTCAGCTTTGCCCCTTTCTTTTGAAGGGATTTTATTCACTGCACAGTAAAATTAATCCACTAAAAGTAATACTGCTAGCTGGTGGCATTTCTCCTTTGATGAATATAAATCACTTGAAGATATAAATAGGATTTTAAAAGGACAAGAACACTTGGCAGGTATTTCCTGCAGCTGTATACAGGTTGAAATTTTCATTTTACCACTAAGACAGAAAATACTGAACATTTTTAAATCTAATGATTCATGAGTAATGTATTTTCTCAGAAATGAAACCAGGATACTAACATGAATTGAACAGAAAAGTTGATCATCTCAGTGACTATCTCTGCATAGACAAAAGTACTTCTGTCTGAATTGCAGACATCTTAAAAAATTAAAAAATTGAAATAATTTTATAATTGCTCCATTAAAACCAATAAAAATCATGTAGAAATACGGAGCCTTATTAAAACTGAAAAAGAACAATAAAATCAACTACACAATAAAGTAGTAAAACAAAAAGCAGAGAAATCAGACTTGACTCTGATTAAATGGCTTATGGTTCAGAAAATGTCAGAACTGCCATGCAAATGAGGATGGAAGTAGAGTAGGAAAGACTCAACAATTCCAGCAATTAATTATGGGATTTTCAAAAGCAGGTGAATTAAGAGTAAAAAAAGTCCTACTAAAGGGTATAAAAAAGTTAACATTTTTTCTAACAGGTGTGTTATAATCCAATACTATGCCTGGGCTTGCACTGGTAAATATTAGGAGGCCAACTTGGAAAAATGGGCAGTCACTGTCAAAACTGCACAGATGAACAGTATTCCAGCTTTACCCACCAAACAATGAAAATAGACCAAGGGATTTTGGTATTCCTGGTGAAAAAATAGGGGGGAAGTTTAGTAAGCCCACATTTGACATAGAAATTATGCTTGGAGAAAGAAAGAGAGAGAAATGAAGTTATACAGTTGCAGCCTGCTGTTCAATCCACTTCAATGCCTATGTCATCCTGTTTCTGAAACAATAGAATTCAGAAATTACTGGGTATAGTTTTTCAGTCTGTTCTAGGTTAGAAACTGCATTAGATTATCATAATGACTCTTGCAATTGAAAATAGGTCCAAAAAAAAATCTGATCTGAGCATCTCATTCAAACACCTTTGAACACCCAATCCACTGTTAATGTTCAATTACATTTAAGTTCAATTACATTACTAGATAAAAAATCTAGTAATAATTCAGTGAAAAATTAATTATACTTACAGACACAAACAGGAGTTTGTCCAGACCACTTGTGATCCTGTAGGCAAATTCTGACCGATGTACCAACAAGACGAAAGCCAGGATTACACTGGTAGACTACGGTATCGCGGTAACTGAAACCATCTCCACTAATATGACCATTTACAATTGGGTCTGGAGAACCACAGTGACCAGCTACAATAGAAGAACAACCCATCAAAAACATATATTCTTACAAAACGTGCCAACATTTACAAGAATGCTGATAGGAAAAAAAAATGTCATCCTTGCTTTCAATAAACAAAATATTAGAGTCAAATACTGCACTGTACAGAACAAGTTCTGAGGTGTAAAAATGACAGGTGATACTTCTACTTTTTTCAGGGTGAAGTTATGTTCAAATAGTTTTAATTTTCCTATGTATATTTTCTGCAGATTCTGTTGCAGAAATGACGAATTTGTCAGAAGAATGTCTGGGAAATGAAAATTGCAAATGTCTGAAATTACAAAACATTCTGTTTAATTGCTAGAAAACTGACAATTTTAGCACAGATATTTTTTTCCCCTTTGCCTTAGTAAGGTTGCCTTTTTCCTCAGAGAAGTGTGAATTAAAATGTCTTTTACTCTTAAACCCATACTATTATTTCATCATAGGGTTCTGGTTTCTCTTATTCATGATTTGCCTTGGACTTTGTAAGCAGATCTCTACTAATAAAAATTGTTGGGACCATTCTCTGGCAGAGGCCAACCAGCACAGAGCAGTCTACATCCCTAAAATGAAAATCTCTTGCCCTCCAAAAGAGCACAGCTGCTAGCGAGCTGCCTACCAGGATCAGTACCGGTTTAAGGTAACTTGAACCATTCCTGGAAATTGTCTTAGAGAATCTTAGTGAAAAACATGTCTAGGCATTGTCCTCATGATTCAACAGGAGACATAACTAAGCTTCATGCTTGTTTGCATGTCCTGGTGTTATTTTATTAGACCAAACATAACCCTTGTTATTATACATATCCAGCAAATAACTGATTTCTCACTAGCAGGTCCTCAGACATTAGTAGACAGATCCTAAGACTGTAATCACATTAAAAAACAAAACTAAACATAACTAATTTTTTAAAAAATAAAGAAAACATAAATCATTTCTGTGGGATCACAGCCAGTCTATTGCCTTCAAGAGAAGAAATACTGAGTTATTTCAGATATGTATGTATATCACACTTAGCTATATTAGCTCCTTGACAATGCCATTTAGGCCCCTATTTTTATTTATTAGAAATTTTCTCCAGTCTAATTCAAAGCCTGCAACATAGAAAGAAGTTTTATACACAGACTTATTGAAAAAAAAATAATTTCTACAGCTTATTATACCTTGTTATGTTCAACTATTTCCTAACATTCAGCTCCAGTTTCTACAATTAAATTCATGTTTATTTATTAATGGCTTTTAGTAATGAATCGTAAAGAGTGTTTTTATCGTGTTTACTCTTTCCAAATAATAGTCACCTTTATGTTATCTTTAGCTGATTCTTAGCTAAACTGAGATATTTAATGTCTTTTCTGTGCTTATAAATTCATACTCATGTCAAAATTATAATGAACTCTTCTTTATATTGCTTTCCAATGTGGTCAGTACAGTTTCAAATAGCCACCTTTTCCAGATGGATGAAGACATGGAAAGGAAGGAATATCTATCAGCACTGTTTCCTCCTTAGTTATATCAGCTGCTGTTAAACAATACAGAATGCATTACTCCAGATTAATAGCACTCTTGGCACTAAGGAAGCCAAGTAATGATTTTATTCTCCCTAGATTCTTCATTCTGTTTGAAAACAGAGTCGCTGAGCAGGAAACTGTTTCTCTTTACTGATTAAAGAGGAGAAAAAAAGTTCAATTTTTTTTGTGACATTGATTAATTACAACTGGCAATAATTTCATCTGAAACTATGCTAAGTCCTCATTTTGAGATGTGAGGACAGGGACCCGAGGCTCATGTCTGCTGCTAGAATGGGGCGGGTGACATTCTGTGCCGTATCCGTCAACAGCAGGCTTGTTTGTAATTTAGCTTCTTTGGGATTGAATCTCCTTTCTAATAAAGATCCTTTAATAATACTAGGCAGTGTATTTCATTTACTCTTCTAAAACACGAGAATGGTAAAACACATGCCATTTGATTACTTTTTTCATACATATAGGATTATTATAATAATCTTAATTGTAGGATTACTGATGTCTTTAAGGAGAAATTATGATGTTCTGTGAATTTGTTGAAGAAAGTATGAATGTAAGGTTTTCACATCCAATTTCTTATACAGCTACTCTTCCCCTGACAAGGACTATGGCAACCGAGAGTAACAAGGATATTGACAGTGTATTTTTCTCCTTGAAATGTCTCATGGAATAATTTACATTATTGAGCTCAGTCCAAATTAGTAATACGATCCCCCTTACCATTCTGTCTCCTCCAGCCTCGCTCAACCTCTCCTTGTCTATCACATCCTCCAGCCCCCAGCCCCTTAATGGGCCCTTCCCCCAGACTTGCTTCAACTTCCAGTATCTCTTTTGTATGGTGGAGGACACAAAAACTACACACAGTTTTCCACATGAGTGCTGAAGAGGAAATAATAACCGTGACCCACTGACTACACTGCTGCACAGACAGTCCAGTCTGTGATCTTCTTTACTGCAAGGCCACACTTTTAACTCTTGTTCAGCCTCACCACTAGGTCACCTGGGCTGCTTTCTGTAAAGTTTCTCTCTACCCAGTCAGTTCCAAGCCAGTACTCATGAATGGCATTATTCTAGGAAAAGTGCAGAATTCTGTATTTGTTGAACTTTATGGGCTACTTGTTGGCCCATTCCCCCAGACTCTCAAGGTCCTTCTGTCTAGCAATCCAGCATATCAACTGTTCTCCCATCATTTAGTGTCATCCTCAAAGTTGCTGAGGCTGCACCCCAACCTGTTACCCAAGTCACTGATGGAGGCTGGATAGTCTTGGCCTCAGTATTCATCCTCAGTATCCACTGAGTACTAGTCACTAGTCATACTTTGAATCATGAAACACTACCCTCAGAGTTCGTTGGTTCAGCTAGTTTCCCACCCATTTTGTAGTCCCCCCCATCCAGTCCCTGTCTTCGCAATTTGACTACAAGGATTTTATGGGAGACTGTTTCAAAAGTTTTGCTACAACGCAAAGTGAAAGAAATCTACTGCTGAAATCTACTGAAATCTACATCTGATGAGACAGTCATTGGAAAAGGCAGTGAGATTATTAAGGTTTGTTTTGATTGTTCCATCCTTTCCGTTCCCAGCTATTTTATTGTTTTCCCTATGCCTTGAAATAGACTTAGTTCCTAATACTCGTTCCCTAATTTCTTCCAGGGACTGAGGTGAAATAGCTAGCCTCTTGCTTTCTTTGGAAATCTGATGTTATAATTGGGTTTTTTTTCCAGTAATTGCAGTTGTTCCCGTCTTTCAAGCATGGTAGAAAGAGGCCTCACAACGACATATGCATCGCCTCAGACTTACCCAGTCAAATCATAGATATTAGTTCAGCTTATTTGTGTAGTTCCTTAATTGATTCCCTCTACTGCTCTATCATCTCTCCCCGCTAAATGTACTACTAGGAGTAACTAATTAATGGCCTGGCTAATCTACAGCCTATATGACTTATGTACTAGAGCAGAGGTATATCTCAGTTTTAATCAGAATTTCTTCTCCTAAAGAAGCCCTACATACTCAGGCATTGGGACAATTTTGAAAATTGTTATTCAGGCAATTGGGATAATGGCAGATTTGGGGAAAGGAAATCTATGAAACAGTTGCAAAATGGGAAAAGAGAAGCTGTATTTATACAAAATAGAGTGGAATACATCTAATTTTTTAAAAAAAAATTTAAAAAAATTTCTAGACCTAAAGAGTGAAGAATTGAAAAGCAGTTGCTGCACTGAAGCCAAACACAGGGAACCACAGGAATTTTCAAGAAGAAAGATAGCTGAGATGTGCCAAATGGCATAATGCAAAATACAAAATATTATGCACTTTCACTTAAAGGGGAATTTAACAAGTTGCTGGATTTATTATGTGAGTCATTTCATTTACAGATCATTCCAGCTAGTGGATTTAATGATTTTTCTGAGAATTTTGACTTATTTAAATTAAATATTCCTACAGCTCAAGAACTGCAAGAGCACTGCAATAACACAAAATGTATGTAATTTTCCCATCAAGTAAAATTAGATTAAAAGAAAATTAAGGAGGCTTCTAGTGTATTCTTTAATAAAATATACTCTCAAGAATTAAGGAAATTGTTCACATTGTTCAAGGTTGGTTCAGTAGTTTTAGTCTAAAACGTCCGGAAAGCAAGATACAAATAATTCTATTTTATTTTAATAAGAATTTGAAATATAAGCCAATATCACAGTATCATACTGCAGTTTACCTATGAGTTATCAATTACAGGATCAGATATTTTTACACAATCACAGTCATCAGCAGCATTTTTTCACACTGATAAATGTAGAGAATTATATATATTATAGAATTACATAAGATATGGAATTTTACTTTTTTTTTTAAAAAAAAAAAGCTAAAAATTCATGAAAATGGAATGGAGTAGATTATATTTAAGTTTAGATTTTGAAGTATGTCCTTGACTTGTTTATGTATAGTTTTGCACCTGAAAGTCATAAAAAGTCAGTAAAAATATCTGTTCAGGAAAACACTTTAGTCCATGATTAAATGCCACCAATACTAGAGAAAGAGTTAAGCAAACTCTTAAATGCTTCCAATCTGATCTATGCCTTACATGTATGTATAGTCACACACACACACAAAGCATACACAGAAACACATATGTTTTGTGACTTATAGGTGCAATTATCCTTGGATGGAAAAAAGGGGAAGAGATATGAAATATCAGCAGTGTGAGTAATTGAGTGAAACTGAAAAAAATCTTGCCTTAAAAATTCATATTTATTCTTGTATAACTAAGAAAAAATACATATAATACTAACTACCTGAAGACTTAGGTGTTATATTTAGCCTTGGACTCATTAACTAGAGTAATTGGTTTTAGCTTTCTTTTGAGACAGGTAATAAGGATTTGACAAACTTGACAAACCCTTTCCCAAGATACAGAAATTAGTGTACTCAGCTGGTCTGAAATCATAAATTGATTCTACACAGACCAGTGGGTAACATAAAGTGATACCTACTTTCATCTACAGCTGTCCTGAATTACATTCATGCAGGTACAGTGTAGGTAAAAAGAATCTCTGACTCATTATCGTTCCTTTGAAATGGAAAGGCTCATTCAGAGCTCCCTGGGTGTCTGCCTCCTCATTTTCACAGGCTTCAGGTAAGTCCTAAAGGCACCTCTGAAATAATTTTGGTGCATGCTGTCCTTGAAATTTAGGAATACACAACTGGTGGCATTCATATAATCTAGCTTTAAAATTTAAGAATTACCTTTCCTGAATTGCTCTCTGGAGGAGCCTGCATAGTTCCATTGACCTTGTCGGGAATTTAGGATCTTAGATTGTACTCTAAATTGCATCTAAATTAGGTGCCTAAAGTACATGGTGTGAAAATCCTTTATGTGAGAGAATGTAGATGCAGGAAGAGGTTTAGTAGCAGAAATATAACCTTCTGCAGCATGCATGTGATGATAACTCAAATTTAGGCTTTCACACTCAGAGCTGTGCAGATTTTTGGCACTATAGAGCTTGTCTGATTTTGAAATAGCAAAGACTAAATAGTGATTAACAACCTTCCAGCTCTAAAAGTGATCTTTTTTGTCTAGTAAGGTAGATCCATGCATTTACAAGTTCTAAGCATAGAGCTGCATTCAGCAATGCGATCAATCAAATAGAAACTAAAGTCCATCAAATTTTTTAGAAAAAATAATTGGGAAGTATCATAAGACAAGCATTGCTCTTACTGCTTTAATAGTTCCTGCAAGAGGTCCTGTGTTCATTACAAGTGGGAATAGATCTGTAGAAATCATTCAAAATGCAGACAGTCAGGTGGAAAAAAAGAAGTTATTAGTTATGACCAATGGGATAAGATAATGGATACCAATTTCAACCCATTTCAATGCAGATTTGTAAAAAACTGAAACAGACAAAATCCAACAGCAAAACAATCCTGGAGAAGAAAAGGATGAATTCATATAAATGAAATTCAAGCTGTATGTAAATACTGGCTTTCCTAACTATGAGATCTTGTAAACTTATTAGCTGTTTCCCAAAGAGTTAAAAGCATCACTGTCTGTAGTTTTTAAACCGACTTCAAGAATAAACTGTTTGCTATGTAAGTCCTGTACTGATCAGTTCTTCTCCATCTCTACACTATTTGAATCCAAATTTATGGCTACCATAGACAATCTTCTGGGGTGTTCAGTGGTAAAATATATTTCTCAGTAGTCAGAATAGAAGAAAAAATTCTTTTCCAGCCTTCCATGAGCAGGAGTTATTTATAATACAAACAGAATCCACTGAGATTTGTGTATTATTTAGTTTGTATATTTTGGCAGGTAAATTATCCTTTGCGTATAGCCTTTCAAAAAAGAAAAGCAGTACATAAGTACTAATCCTATTATTATTGATCAGATGATGAAGTACTATTTCAGGTTAGTCAAAATGAATGAATGCTAACACATATCTTCATGCTTGAAATTATTAAATACAGGTGCGAGGCACTACACTGACAATGAATGGTATAACACATTGCAAAAACCTGAGGGGTAATAGCTCTTTTTTTACAATATAGCTTGTGTGTTTGTAACAGAAGAAAGGGCTGAGGAAAATACTCCTACACATGCAAATTTGCGGCTGTTGGATCTTCACAGTTGCAATTCCAACATCTTTTAAAAGTCAGCCTCAGTCCAGGGATAACCTGACACCAGTAGGAAGCTGATGTATCTTCACATACAAACCTCTTACATAATTCCACTGTGGAACTGATGAACTTATGTATGTGAAAAAGTAATGCTGAAGCATAGCATTCCCCTAACCAGCACCTTAGTGGGATTCTTTTTCCTAGGTAGAAAAAAAAAAAAAGATGTATTTTACTCCTTTACTGCTCTAAATATCAAAATAAGTAGTAATTATAGTCCATTTATGCCATTATTTCCTATATAAAAATGACATCATGCTTGATACAGCACATTTTAAACTGAAAAGTAAAGTATATGGAATTGAAAATATATCATGCCAGAGAAATGTTTTTCCTCTTCACAAAATTTGCCAGAAACAACTACATCTTGCTGGGAACTCACTAATAACGAACTGCCATTTAGAAGCTAGGTTAGCTCCATCAGACAATGGTCACTACTTCTGACCACTCCGTATCTTAAGAGAGGACATACTGTAAAACTATATTCAAAAAAACTGTACTACAAACATACTGCAGAACATATCTATCCACACTCTTTTAGTGGGAAGTTTTGAAGATACTAAGATCAGAGGAAGATAACTGCCATTTTATTTTTCATGTGCAAAATTGTCATGTTAATATACTTTTTAAAAACTTAATATTTCTACAGAGTAGGAGGACAAGGGATTTTCCAATTTAGAAATGAATTAGCATAATTTATTTAAAAGCTTTAAGTCAAATGTTACTGTTAGATATGTATAAAATTAGTTAAACATTGCTCTAGCCTACATGAAAATTTTACAAGTGAGTTCTGGATAGAGAATGATTTCTGACAATTCATGTTACAGCTACTATGATTTCCTTATAAAGCAATGCTTTTACTGTTTCATTGCTGCAAAAAACAGGAATATGGATTATTCTGGATAATGATATCTTAGTTACTCAAGTTGTTTGGTTTTTTGGTTTGTTTTTTTTTAATCAATTAATTATTTCCTCTGTAAAACAATTCAATTTTTGCATATGATAGGTGGTCTAACTGTTTTGTTTAAAAGGTACTAGATAGGCATGGAATACTTTGTGTTCTACTAAAAGGATGTGGCTAGGCAGCAGAGAAGAAAGCTGCTTTTTAAGTGAGGCTGAACTCTGGAGAAGAAAGAAGAGATTCCTCCTTTCCTGAGAGCAACTGAGTACATCCAGCTGTGAGCCAAGAAGATATTCTGCAAAACGAGGGCAGACAAAACAAATAAAACATTCCAGAAATAAATATACTACCCACAACCAAGAATACAGCCACTGCTGAGCCTCCAAAGTAACTGAAAAGGAAAACAGTTTTCTTATGTCTATATGAGGAGTGCAAACCAATATGAATGGATCTGAAGAATGAAAGAGAGGATGAGAACTTAAGGTCCAAACTCAGGGTTTGGAAGGGTGTTGGCTTTGCTTTACTTTGGGCTGTCTCTTGTCTACTTCCCTTGGCTGAATGCTCAGTATGTTGAAAGCTCATTTGTAGTTGGGATACGTCAGGAATACTCCTGAACTGAAGCTCATCTTCCAGCTTAGTTTCATCACACACCCTGTGACTGCTCCACAAAGCAAATCAAAGTACTGTAAATGTGGGCAATCACTGGAGTCACTTAAAAAACCCTGCTGGTCCAAAGAGCATTCCAACAACATCAAATATAATCTAACTTCTAATAAAAAGTTATATGCTTGTAGAGTAGTATAAAATCATGTGCAGTACAGAATATTTCTGTATTTAAGATACCTTTATTTTTCATTGATTTAAAAATGCTGTTGCTTGATAAGAGCTGAATTCCAGTACTTGATACTGTGTTTGCTTAAAACAAAACAAAAGAAAAAACAGAAATTTGTTTTTTACCTAGGCATTGGGTTTCAGTACCACTCCAGAGACCGTTTGCCAAGCATTCTCTCACATGAGAACCAACTAATGTGTATCCTGTGTTACAGGTGAATATTGCAGTAGCTCCATACACTGTTAAGGTTCCAATCTTATTTCCATTTGGTGGAGATGGAAGAGCACCACAGGAGATAACTAGGAAAAAAGCCAAACAGAACAAACTCAAATATGAAAACACTTTTCATAATTTCTTAGACAGGAAGACAATATACAACCTCACATTTTCTAAAAAAGTAAATGTAATAGGAATAAATATGAGTTGTATTCCATAGTAAGGGCTTAAAATTATGCTTGATTTGGCAACACATGTTCTAAATCTGAGAATTTATTAGGATATCTTCACATCTTGACAGCAGCTTAAACACAATCTGTATTTCCAGTTCTGAAACAAGGGAATTACATGAATGCCTGGGAAGGTTGCTATTATATTCCATGTGTACATACTCATGGCTGCTCCCCAAATACACCTTCTCTGGTCATTTTAAGTTTTATATCTGTTTAAAGATATTACCTTTTTTAACATAAAGTACTCTGAATTGTTATGAACTGTCTTTTTTCTTATTCCCAACTACTATTCCTAACCATATAACATATATGGTAGTCTAATTGCTAAAACTATAAATCTGTTTTTTCTTAAGGCTAGGCTTGACCCCTTATCACAGAAGCCTTCTGTAGCATAAGCTGCAACCCACAGCTATTACAGGCACCACGTGAGAAATTACCTTTTAAGAATGTATCAAAATCTAATTTAATTAAAACTGTCCTGTCTTTTGTTTCTAGAAAAATATATCAATAATATTGTAATTTAAGATGCAGACCAATGCATTCAAGAGCTTCAACTGTATTTTATTATATGTTAGCATAAATCATGGGTTTACTTTCAAAAGCATGTTAATCACAACTAAACTTCCTATCTGAAACCTCAAGGCCACATTCTTCTATATTTTAAAAGGTTCACTATAGAAAACAACATGGAATTGGGTAGAAGTTGGATAAAATCAAGTACATACCACTGTGCAGTTAACTCAGCCATAATCAGAATATATGTGATCAAAGTTTCTTATGCATGTAAGGTTTCCAGAGGTGGATAAGATTCCTTTTGACTACAATCAAGTCACATTAATGTAATTTGTGGAGTAGGCTAACATTGTAACCTCTAATGCTAATGCTGATTACTAATCACACTTATGCATATGTTAAAAAAATAAAATTATTTTTCTAAAACACAACAGAATGAATTGTTCTAAACATATTAAAAATGCTTTATTATTTTTAATTACAGTGATTACAGTTAAAAAAACCTAAAATACATAATAATGAGCCACCTCATGATTTGTTAGGCAGCTGTTCAGCATATTCTTGAACAAATAAAATAAATTTACTAGTTAGGTTTCTCTTAATCCATCCCCCCCAGTATATTTCAAAGAGTCAAATCCTGACAGGATGATACTTTGCAATCTCTTGAAA
>JAOBAS010000017.1:6453591-6486428 GCA_025311575.1 Elanoides forficatus | reverse complement strand
CCTTAATTTTATATTTCGCAGTTCCTTTAGACATACTATTCATAAGTAGATATTAATAAATATGATCTAAATGCCTTATCATCAGTGTTTCAATTAGCTTTCCTGCTACTTCAGAAATATAAACAGCTAGAATCTATATTTGTATCACCTATCCTTAGCATGTGAATGACAGACAGAAAGTAAACAGTAGACTCCTCAAAATACTCTACAGTGTATTTCTGGATCTTAATGATCTGTATCCAATGTAAATATTACTGAACATTTATTGGGGGATGAAATCTGCCATAATTAAATCCTAATCAGTCCTCTATCAGAGGGCAAAATAATTTGCCTGTCTTATAAATAAACTAATATACCTTCAATCAGCAACATCTTGGGTTTCTGTATCTACCTAATACTTTGCTTTATGTTAACTGCATCCCATATTGGTCATCCCATTTTCTGCTTACATAGAAATTCTGTAATTGTAGAGGCTGATCAAGAATAGCTTTTGAAAGACTTCTCAGCAGCTGAACAGTAGCCGCATATCAGGCAGTAAATACAAAACTAAGGGTTTTAGTAAGTGTGCACAGAAGGAAAGGGCCAAAATTGCAGTTAATAGAATAAAAAAAATATTAGTTTTAATTTGAAAAGAAAATCGATATAGCTATTACTGATTTATAAGAGTTATAGAAGAGTCACTTTAGTTTTCCAATTGAGTATTTTCAAAGGGAAATTTTCCCCAAACAAAACTAATGGAATAAACCAGAACCAACACTATTCCACAACCTATCATCATTTAGACAAGATCAAATACATTGCTTTCATGTATGTATCATACTGATTGCTGTTATAGGTTGCTCGTTCAACCTTATTCTGAAAACATCTCAAATAATTTTTTTCTTTTCTAGAAGATAAATATTGGTTTATATTATTTTTAGTTAAATGGCGTACATCCTTCTTTGTTCTCTTTTCTATGTTCTTCTTTTCCCATGCTAGCATCATTCTCTAATACTGCCTCTGTAAATTCCATGCCTTAGGCTTGTAGCCACACACTTCCCAGTACTGGTGACAGATTTTATCAATTTATACTTGAATCACCCTCGGGAGTGATTTGGTACCATCTGAGATGACTTTGGGTGTTCTGTCTAGCCTCCAGCTGCTGTTGAAGAAGGCTGAGAATCTCTCCCAAGTTGTCTTTAGTATCTACTAGCTTAGATACTGAAATTTGTCTCATATGGCATTAGGAGCTTGTGTTTAGGCAAATTAATTTTGTCTTCTGTTTGTCATGATATGTACATCATACTGAAGGTTTTGCTCAACCATTTGTTTAGAATATGAAAAGCTACCTGATGTTTATGTTCATTCCATTATCACTGTCATAGAATCATTTGAAATACTTTTGGTACCATTTGTCATAAGGTATTATTGACACATCTGCAGACTTAAGAAAGTCTGACAGAGCAAAATGATTCTGTTCTCTTTTCTTAAAAAATACCAGAAGGTATAATTTACTAAACTGTTCACCTGATCCCAAGAATTCTTTCCTGCAGTGCTGCCATAAAAATTCTCTTATTGATTCAGCTTGTTTCAGAACTGCCATTCCCAAATATTTTCTAACATCAGAAACTTCACTGAATTAAAAAAAAAAAAAAAGGCACTCTCTAAAAAGAAAAAAAAAAAAAGCTTCTTTTTCAGGATGAAATACTGAATCCGAATATCTCACTGAAATGACATACTACTCTGAAAAATTGAATGCTTACATTTTATTTCCAGTTCTGCTTAGTATGCTAGGCCTGTCAGTTGGCCATTTTCCTTCAGATGCTGGGAGCTTCTGGGCTACCCTGGCATTGAAAGAGAGCCTGTAAGTGCTACCACAATGTAGGAAAAGTTTCTGATTTAAGGGTAGCAGAACTAGCTGATGTGCCAAATATCCTCTCCAACCAAAACAAATAACACATTGGAAAAAGAAGAAATGAAGTTTTGGGGGGATTCATTAAGACTCTGATACTGTAACCCCTGACAACTGCATGATCCCACTGAGAATGTCAAGGCTCTCTAAATCTTTAAACATCCAAAGTCAGGGCTGATGTAATTTATGAAACTTTTGTTTGAAGGCATTATAAAAGCTCATATGTATGTTTCTCCAACAGTAGAGTTTTCATGCTCCACCAAAGAGGTCAAAGCAATCAGCTTCTATTCTAACTCTTATCTGGAATCTTCTAAAGTAATAACATTATCTCCTAGTATTCTCTAAATACTTACACACTATCTAGTTGCATAAATCCATAGTCAGACATAGATCAACATCCAGACTGATCTTTTGATGCTACTTCATCAACTCTTGTATATTGAAATATTTTGTACTTATAGAGAGCTTGAATCAATTAATTTCAACAACTTAATGAAAATTTCATATTTGCTTACTTATAGGAGACTGATAGCAAAATATCTTTTAAAAAAATTAACCTATTTATAAAATAAAATATATGTATGAAAAAGCATAGGATATTCTGTAAACAAGTATGTTCCTTACCCTTACAACTTGGCCTTTCATTGCCTATGCTCCAGGTTCCATTAGTCCTGCACTGTATGAGTCTTCGACCCAATAAGTAATATCCAGGACTGCAGCTGAGCATGACTTGAGCTCCATACTCATTCAGTGACCCAGAAATCAGTCTCCAGACAACATGTTCTGAGAGCAGAGTCTCTATGCTGGGACAAGTTACAGCTGTGAACAAAGAACACTTAAATATTAGCATTCTACCCCAAAGTTTCTTCACAGATACATGTCTTGCCTTACTAGCAGAAGTTTTGCAAAGTAAAATTGAGCGTATTGTAAGCATTTTTGAAATACAAGTTCCAGGAAAAATAAAGAACAATGTACAGTGAGCATTACAACTTGAGCAGGAGTTTGTAGTACATTTTCATTTAGTGAAGTGCAGTTATGCTCGCTAATGCGATTCATTTAAAAATTTCAGAGACAAAACACATCACAGACTGCAGTGGATGTAAAAGGGAAAGCAAATAATGCTACGTAATTTTTGCAAAGGCTCAAGTGATGATTTATTTTTTTATCCATGATACTCACTTTAGAAAAGCTCTAACAAGTTCCCAAAACAGGTTGCCAAAAAAACTGTTAACACACATTCAAATACTAATTACTCTAAAATGGTATGCTGTGGGTAGTCAGGAAAATTATTACATTCCAGTTTAGAACAGTTGACATAAAAAAATAAAGATAACATTTAGAGATATTTTTAGAGTGATTTCATTTCTGTTGCTTTTAGTATTTCAGATTTCATAAGAGAATTCAGTTACTGCCAGTAGACAAGAACTGTAGTTTATGTTTTTCATAAGGCTTCATATAGCTACCAACCATATATAAAATTTTTAAATATTTTTCAGTTTTAATTTGATGCTCTGCAATTCAAGATGCACAGAATATTTACAATATTGACATGAATTCTATCTTAATGTGCCTATATCTCTGTAAAGATTGGATTAGTTTTATGAAAATATTTATGATTACTTTATTTAAAAACAGCTGTATTTGGTATCCTATACCATGTTGTTCAGAATTTTCCTGCTGTAGAAAAAGTCTGAATGAATTAGTGACTGTTTATGTCCCAAAGAGTACTTTACAAAAAACTACTACCCCAGCAACACTTGAGAAAAACTGTACTTTCCAAGGAAAAACAAACAAAAACCCATGTAACAGAAATTTAGTTCCTCTTCTTTTTTTTTCCTTATATGTTGCTAAAAAAAAGTTTTCTAAATATTTGGTATACTTAGGAATCATTACCTCTGATCTTTTGTACAATATACTCAAGTCACCACGCTGTTCAGTGTAAGACAAAGACAAAAAAAAAATGTAAGACATTAGGAGGAAGTGTGTAAAAACCCCAAACTATAGTGAAGAAATAAAAAGAAAAGTCTGATTCTCATTTATGCTATAATAAATTTACACCGTTCTACTAGGGAAAGGACTAATAAAGCTGACAAAAAATAATTACATATTCTGTAGACTTTACACTGTCTCGGAGGTATAAAGTGATTTTATCATGAGTATGAATGTGTGATGAAAGGGACTAGTTCAGGCAATCAATGAAATACAAGGGAAGTGACAGAAGAACAATTCCTGTAAAAACCTAGATTTCCACTACTTTCCAGAATACCTTTGACAATGCTAGAATTATTCATCTACCTTTTCCAATAGTTATCTTACCCATGGTAAATTCTAGCATCTAGGAAACACACAGCTGGCACCACAGCATATCTGTGAAGATGTGTAAGAAGTTATGAAGGGGAAATCATCTGAAGAACTTCCAAATGACAGATTATAAGGTTACATTCAGTTGAAATTGTAGAATATTTTCTTAGGGTTTTTTTTTTTTTTTTTCAGTGTATCTTGGAAGGATTGCCAGCGTACAATCACTTTGAAACTTTATTGGTCTTCAATTTAATTTTTATAACAATATTCTGATTAGTGATGAACAATTTACCAGGTTAAAGGAGGACTTCTGACTTTCTAATTTAATTTAATTTGATACTGATACTAAACTGTGTTTCATAGCTACTCAAAGATTATAAATTATTTACCAAGAAATAGTTTTTTCTTATTTGTTGTTAAATACATTAAGCATATTAAAGCACTTCATTTAACACCTTGGAGTTCATATAGGTCTGTCAGAAAACAAAAAATATTCTAAAAAGGTACTTAATATCCCTCAAATTTAACATTTTTATCACTTTGCCTTTCAAGCAATAGTTTTATTGGTTGTTTCAAAAATGAAAGCAAGCTTCTTGTTTAATGTAATAGTAAAAATTTTACTCTTAACAATAGGGGATATTTTAAGGCACTTGGAGATAAGAAGCTCAGCTATTTCAGAATATGTAAATAAGACACATAGATGTTTCCTCTCCATACTGAGGCTAGTATGTAATTTATTCTTTCTTTAGCTATAAATACACTTAGAATCTTGTTGCAAGCACACTTTACAAACAACTATCAGATTCTGATACATGATTGTACAATTTCTAATTGAGAATGTTACTGAGCACAGAATATACTTCTAGACTGTGTTGATGTAATCAACTAAAACTGTTGCTTGAAAAATGTTAATCTTACAGGGACTGATTTTGATTTATTTTGTTTCCCATCATTCAAGGAACAAAAAAAGACTATTAGCAGATGCTTGATTTTGTGCACATGGTTTACGAATGAGTGCATCAATTTGCCTCTCACAGTCTCTCTCTTGCAAATTATGGGCTGGGCACTATTTAAATTGTCATTTACACAGATGAAACTGTTAGGGATGATCTCAACTTCTTGCAGATGTGAAGATGTTCTCTCTTTTCTCCAGGTATTTTTAATACAGAATTATATGAATAATATTTCTTTACATAAATTATAGGTCAGGAAACATAATTATTATTTGAAATTATGATTAAGATTACCCATTTTAATGACATGATGATCACCATATACTGATAATTCTGAATAGACTCAAAAGCAAGGAATTCATAATGAGATATACCTACCATAAAAAAGACAAAAAAAATGAGTTGTTCTATAAGCCCAGCTATATTTGCTACTCAAGACATGAGCAAAATGTTCACCAAGCAAGATGTTCACTATATGAACAGTGGCAATGACCAAAAAAATATAACAAGATCTTTTCAACTGCAACTAAAATCTAACAAGAATTTGTGCAGTAATGTGCTTAGCATTTAGTTTTAACTCTTTGTAATGATTAACTCTTTGTAATTTCATTATTCTTTTTACTTGTTCTTCTGGTCAACAAACACATTGCACTATCAATAGTTTCCTAGAATCTGAATACCAGAAGACTGACTCTTCCCTTTTACTGAGTTGTTCTTCTGTCCACAAGTCTTTGCTTTTCTTATTGTTAAGTAAGCAAAAAAAAAGTACGTCTCATGCTATTCCAGGAATATCTTGAATGTTGTGACTCTGAATGCAATTATTGTTCCAAGGAAAAAAAAAAAAAAAAAAAAGACAACTACAATGTATATGATGGAAAAATCTCTCAATTACAGGAATTTGTTATTATTATTTGCAAGTGTAATGGCATCTGATACTTGGCTGCCATTCTTTAGCAGGTAGTTAACAATCACAAAGAAAGGGAAAGGGCATTTTTGTCTTACTGTGTTGTGAACTTATAATGCAGTAATAAGAACTATATTGTTCAAAAATACCCTTTTGACTAAATCCACTACTAGCTTAAAAAAAGCAAGATTAAAGTCAAGTTGTGTATAATGCTTGAGAGACTAGTGTGGTTCGAATTAATGAGTATTAGTAAAATAAGAAGACAGTAGGAAACCAAAGAATCCCATACACCATAGAATCTAAGAACAAAGACCTGAGAACAGAACAGGATCACTTGAGCAAGTTGATAGTTTCAGTATGCTAGCAGAAAACAAAGCACAGAGAAAAAAAATGAAGCACTTCTTGTTGTTCAACATATTTACACAGGAAGGGCTTTGAAACCTCAAAATAGATAAACAAAAGGATCACATGGTATTCAGTATCAGTCTGTCAATCCAGTCAGCAAGTCAATCTGTTATCAGTCTAATGTATCTGGACTAATCTAAAATGCCTAAACTAATCAACTGTTTTACTACAGTTCACTGAGTAAGTACTAACCCTTAATAGGTACTCCATGTTACATACCAAACCTTGAAAAAATACTCCAAAAATTACTTACTGACCTCAGGATTTATTAAGGCAAATGTTTGGAGAAATATTGCATATGGTGCTTTGAATGTCCTAGCTAATAAAACCCCCAGCAATTGCACAATATTTATGATAAGCTGGTGGTGAATCTTTACCTGTTTATATTAACAAATTCCTTTTCACATTGATAATACAACTGATGCTTTATTCCAGAACTACTTGTGATTCATAGTTCTATAACTAGACATTGTATAAACATATTGAAAATTATAAAAAGGTTTCTAAAATTTCTAGTTATTTTCCAAGTAATTTCTAGATAAAAAATCAAGTCTGAACTGTCACTGTTATAGCTCAGCACACCATAGTTTCCAAAAATATCTACAGTGAAATCTGCAAAATGCAGATTATGCAAAGGTAACATTAGCTGTTCTTTAAAATATTTGATATTACAGAAATTAGCATAAACCAATGAAGGACACAATTTAAATCTTTCAATGAGTATATTAAAGGAATAATAGAAAATAGCAATAAAGTTATGCAGTTACAGGGACCATCCCAGGCAATTAAAATGTTAGAAAAATTAATTAACTACAAACTCAATTTCCTAGGTTATGCATCCACTTAATTCTATGAAAAGGAAAGCAAGTAAGGACAGAGGCTAACAAGTTATCCTATTTCAGCAGTATTTTTCTTAATAAACATATACTGGTTCAGATGTCAGCATCAACACGTATGGAGTATAACCTATATGGGTACATCTTATATGTACTTATACAGAAATACAATATAATATTGTATATATTCATACTCTTGGTTTACAAATTATGGTACTTAGCTTTACAGACCTGTTAGGGTACCTTGACATAATCAGAAAAAAAATATGACAAGGTGATCTTGCAATAAGTGAACACATTCAGTTTTCCCATCTTGTGAAGAGAAACATGGAAGCAAATTGTAATATTTGCTGTCATCATTTTTTCACCCTCTGGCGCAATATTTTAAATCAGTTCCCTAGATCTGGTCAAAAAGCACAGAAAGTGCACAGAACTGAAAGTTCTGCTTTGCATTAACCAGATCCTACTTTAATGGTCTTTTCTGCATATTTCTTAAAGCAGCTTTAGGTCTGCGGATTTCCTATGGAACAAAAAAGGTCATACTTCCATTAATTTCAAGCAGTCAGGTGTCTGTAAGTCTTTTTACTACGTCTAGCAAAACTCTAAAACTGCACATTAATCTTAACTATAATATTCTTAAGAATTTGCATTAGACATTTTCTAGCATGCAAAAATGCCAGTATTAAAAAAAATGTTTCCTGCTGTCCCAGGGAACATTTATTTTTGTGTTGCTTTGTCATGAAAAAAGTGATGCTTGACTTGTAAAAGAATTGTGCTAATATTCACCCTAGTTTTTCTAAAAGTATTATACATACTTAAACTCTCCTTAGTGCAAACACTGGGATGGTACCACATCTCAAATTAGCAGAAGATTCTAGTACTGGAATGCCCTGTTTGTCAAAGCAAACTCATTACTGAGTTTTCTTTTCATGGAACATGAATTTTGGAACAAGGAAATACAAACTCTCTAATAGCACTGAAGTATACATACTAAACAGAAAAAGAAGTTACCTTTTTTTTTTGGGACAGACTTAGTATGACCTCCTTCACTGATTTAAACTTCATACCAATTTTTTCAGTAGTTTCTTCTTATCACATCATGCGTTTTCTACTCCTGACACAGTGAGGCACAGCTCATTCTTTCTAGCTCTTTCAATTCTTAAGAATGGTCTAAACCAACTGTTTCTCTATATTATTCAGAGAAAAAGTAAACAACACATTCAAGCTATGAACAAACTTCAATGACGTCAACTAAGAAGTTCAACTGCTGTGGAGGGAGAACCCAAGATTTAGACCAATATTTCTATTTCATGAAGAAAGTCAGTGTCAAGTGTCCACAAAATCAAAAACCCTAAGAAAATATATTTAGTGACTCCCAAAAAGATAACTATTCTTATCTGTCATCTTTAGCATATGAAACGTAGAGAGATAGTCCAAGCCACAAGGATGTTCAGGGAAAAAAATGTATACTATTTCTGTTATCATTTCTACCAGTTTTGAAATTTTGTATCCAAACCTAAAAAAACCTGTACAAGATGAAAAAGCAAAATCACTTCTAGAACACTGAAAAATCTAGTTTTCTAAATCAGAGGAATTTCACAGGAGAAGAAGAAAGACACACAGGAAAACAAACACATGGTGAAATGTATTTGAAAATATAAATAAAAAATGTAAAAACAAAACAAGTGTCTTAGATTAATAGATTGACTCTCACCAACACATTTAGATGACTTTGTTTCTTTACAAAATAGTTACAGATACTATTCCAAGCATGAATCTCTCCATTCAGTAAATATCTTAAATATCCAAGTGCGGCTCTGGATTGAATTTGTGGAGAAACACACCTAAATTTTGCATTGACAACTAAGTCCTTTTCTGTTTCCATCTTTCAGTCTGCTTCAGAAGATGTTATTTCTCTCTACTCGAGGATATATATTCTGAAGAAAGTAAGGCACTAAATAATAAGAAGAATAATTTTCACTAATTAGTCACAAACAAAATGTAATAATCATGCTATAATGATGCAATTCTATATAATAATAGCAAAAGATTTTATCATCCAAAGGAGAGGAAGCAAATTTCATTTGTGTTCTTTTCCCTTTTTAACTTGTCACAGCAAGAATCAGCATCTGTATTTCCATAGTAGCAGACAAAATTCAGATCATATCTGATGAAATGGAATAGACAAAAAATTCCCAAAAGATTGTTCTCTTTCTTTTTTTTAATCTTAGAAAGATGGAAACTTATGACTTTTCAGAAGCGTACTTTACAGGTGTGTAAAACTGCTGGTAATAGGTAAAGCAGTGTTTCTCAGCTAACTATAGTTACAACTTAAAACCTTAAATTTGTAGTCATGCCTGTACATATTTTCCTTTCTTTTTGAGCATTATCCAAATGATATTAGTTGGGGTAAAAAGTGTTAGAAGCAATTTATGTGGCATACAGTAAGGAAAGAATCATACAAGCACCAGTGCTCATCTATAGTTGGAGATCAAAGTTGTTTTATTTAGAGTTCTTGGATATATTGACACCTTTTGGATGGGATGGTTTTTGGAACTGTGTATCACACTCACTCCTCTGAGCAACAGTAATGTACTAATTTACAGGTTTCAGTAGAAAGTTTTTGCATACTTTATACAGTGTCCTGTACTGATATGTAAAGTCACTACCATATGGTCACTCTCTAAAGAGAGTATTAGCCTGATTTAAAGTATTGCCTGATAAAGGCTTTCAAATAGCAATACAGATAGACATCTCTAGTTCCCTCCATCGTGTACTAGAGATCTCTGTGTAGAATAACTGAAGCAAGTTCCTTGCCATTCAGTTAAGCTTTCTTAATAGATATCTGTTGATTGATATTTCATGTAATTAAATTCAGTAGCCTAACATCTATGATCCATCTGTGTCTTGCTGTATGACCAGCACGAATCATATTTCTCATGATTCAAATCTGATGTAAATACTTCTAATGAAAAGAAAGGAGTTTCAAACATCTGCCTCGGGCATTATATTATCAGAGATACTTTGCAAAACAAACTGCACTGATTTCAACCTTCATTTTAATAGACCTGGGGATAAAATGAACTCATTTATTTACCATTTACCTTCCTGTGCTGTGTTCACTGCTCATCAAATCTGAGATATTTCTATCTCTAGAGACTAAATACATTTATCCTCACAGCAGCAATACTACAAAAACAAGTTGTTATGCAGATTGTCTAAGCTTTTCTGCACATTGCAAGTAAGAAACCTCGGGTAAAGCATGCCTGCCTCTGAATAGCAATCCATTTTGAAAATATTGACTTTAATATTCTCATGTAGATCACTAGCATTTTAATTTAGCACTTCTGGTTTTAGAAGTAATGGGATTCTTTTTCAAACTGAATAAATTTTTAGAAAATGAAAAAAAGTAAAGAAAAAACTGTTATATATAATTTGTTAGGCTATTATAAATATTAAACAAAATTTTTAATGTTGAAACTTGTGCTAAATGTTAATAATTAAGCTTTGTTTTACAAGGTAGTCATTGTCTGGCTAAGTCTGATCATTTTAATAATACAGGTTTGTTTTTGTTTTTTTTTTTCTTTTGCACTGCAGATATAGTGTTATTAATTCAGTATTTTTAATCCCCAGTTAGTTTAACTGGCCTCTTCCCTCCAGAAAAAAATCTGTTGGTATTTCTGCTGATTAATCATTCAAGTTATGTTCTTTGTACCTTGTCAACTTTTTCTGAGAGAATGAAGTGCAGTTCAACACACTGGAGCACCGCCTTCCCTCCGCACATGGCTCTGAATTCAGAGCACGTCTGTGTGATCACAGCTGGTTTGGAATAATCCTTGTTATGTACTCTGTGGAACTGCTGTATTCAGTTTTACACATTGTCCTTCAAGAAAGGTGTAGATCAATTGGAGTATGTCCAGAGGACAATAATGAGAATGGCTGGCCCAAAAAGAACGAAGAAGGAGTGAGAATGAATCACAGCAAGACAGTTGTCTCTGCAGAAGGGGTGACTAGGTGTGCTGTGTGCAGGAGTCAAGGCGCTGGGGAGGGCAGGGAGGTGCTGCAGGGCTGACCTCTGGGAGGACAGCCTGGGGCTGCTGGACACAGCCGCTTCCAAAGGACCCGCCACAGGACACAGCTGAGCCCATCAGCCAAGACGTGGCACCTCTAGGAAAGTGTATTTAGGAAAGGGTAAACCCCTGCACAGGCAGAGGAGGAGGGTACGAAAAGCGTGAGAAGCAGCAGAGGGAACACCAAGGTCACAAAAGAAGGAGGAGGAGGAGGAGGTGCTCCAGGCATTAGAGCTGGTATTCTGCTGCAGCCCATGGAGAGGACCACGCCAGAGCAGGTATCTGCACTGCAGCCCACACTGGAGCAGGTGGATATTTTCTGAATGAACTGCAGCCAATGGAGGACCCACGCTAGAGCAAGTTTATCCTGAAGGACAACAGCCTGTGGAGAAGACCCATGCAGGAGCAGAGGAAAAGCGCAAGGAGGAAGGAGCAGCAGAGAGGACCTTTTTATAAACCGATCGCAACTCCCATTCCTCCTCCCTCAGCACTGCTTGGGGTGGGGAGAAGAGTCAAGAGCAAAGGAGTGAAGCTGACCCTGGGAAAAGAGGGAGGAAAGTGCTGGTTTGATTTTTTATTTCCCTGACACGTATTTGACCTTATTTTAATTGCCAATACATTAAATTAATTTTCCCCAAGTCAAGTCCTGTGACAGTAATCTCTCTGTCCTTATCTCGAGACACAAGAATTTTCATCCTATTTTTCCCGGTCTGGTTGAAAAGGGGGAGTGAGTGAGCAGCTGGGTGAGGGTGTGGCTGCTGGCCAAGGTCAACTCACCACACTTTTTGACAAAACCAACAATTTTCAAACACAATAAAAAGAATGAAAGAAGAAAAAAAAACCCCTTCTATTTGTCCACTGTGGATACAAAATGAAATAGTGCCTTTACACTACAGAAAACCAGATTCAGGTTATATTCAGGAAAAACTTTGCAAGGCAAAAAAAAGTCAATTACTGAAATAGTGTAATCGGGAAGGTCAAGATTAGGTTAAATGATCATCTGTCAGGGGTGCTTAGAAGACCTCTTGAAGTAACTTTCAGCAATATTTTCTAACAATTGTTTGCTGTCAACTAATTCAAATGAAAATCATTTCACAATCACGTATAATTTCACAATTCTTATATTAATACTATTTTACTCTTTCTTTAAAAATAAGTTGAATTTTACATGTTTGAAAAACTGAGAACGTGTTTTTCAAATTCAGAATCTGGAAAGCACATACATATACCGTTGATTAGTTCAAGATTCTAAACAACTCTCAAAAATTTTACATATAGTATTATAGCAATTAACAATTTTAAGATTATGTCCTAATCAGTATTTCAGGTCTCGTACTTGAAGTCATACTCAGTTAATTATTGCTTTGATCCAGTACAAATACAAGCTAGCCCAATACAAATGAGAGGCCATGTCACATGGTAGAGGAGTCTGCATTACACTGGTGAGTTCTGACAGGCAGCAAAATTGAAGACTAAAGGACTCTTACCCAGCTTAATTATCTACACTGCATTATTTTAAGAAATAGTTTCTGCTTTTAGTACTTTAGAAACTATATTAAACTTTTACTGTGAAAATGGAGAAGTTCACATTATTCATAATAAGAAAAAATACATGAAACTGAATTATCTAATAAGTTGAATTCAGATTTTTGAAGAAGACAAAGAAAGAGGTTTTTTATTAAACAAATTTACAGGCCTCTTCTACTTTACTAAATGCTAAATGATTATACATTCCTGAATGGCCAGATCAGGGCATATGTATACATAAAACCTAAATATCACCAGTGAAGATTTTCCTGAGAAAGTTCAAGGGAAATATGCTTGAGAAATACATGCCCACTTACATTTGCAAACAGGTGGCCTCCCTTTGTTGCTCCATAATCCATCTTCTTGACACACTGCTGTTGCTTGTTGACTGGATTCTAGCCTGAAGCCTTCATTACATTCATATATCAATCTACTGCCCAAAGTGAATTCATTACCTATAACTGAACCATTCCCAGGGGAGTCAGGAATACCACAAGACACAGCTGAAAAGAAAGGAAAGAAAAAGATAAAGAATTGGCATTTTCTCATATATATTTTTTTTAAATATTGTCCCACCACTGAATTAAGAAGCATAGGTTAGCAATTTTGACATATCCCATTCATAACAACTGAAATTAATTTTCCATTGTATTTACAACATTCCGATAAATGTAACATTATTTAAAACACTGATGAACACTTTGAAGTACATCTAATATAGACAAATGTTTTATAAATAATTATTTTGTTTAATCCAATCACCGTAAAGACAGAAATTTCAACATAGGCTAAGGGCAATTGTTTCTTTTCTAGGGGAAAAAAAAAATCAAGAAAGTGTCCAAAGTTATTTGGTCCAATAAGCAATGAACTGGAAAATTCTTAAATGCTTTCTAATAGTCTGTTTCCATTCTCTCAGGGTTTCTTTCATTCCTGCACTAATATAAACCAAACTTCCTATTTGTCTGTTCTATACATATAAAACAATGTTATTTAAGAAGTCAATTTAACAATTTTTATCTGATGAGAAAAGCACGTATGATTAGAAAGGGAAGAGTTCCACTGAAGTTAAGGGCATTATTCAGATATTTAAACACTTATTTACATACTTGACTAATTCACTTCAGAATGCTAAATATTATGTTAATTCAGGCTCATTCATCTTCCATACCATGAAGGAAATTACTTACTGAATTATTTTCCCTTTTTTTGTTCCTTCAGAATTTCTCTCCAGATAAGCAGTTATTCTTTCAAGTTCAGAAAGTATAATTTGCTGTCAACTTAGTGAAGTTTGAGTAGCATCTAGGTTTTTTGGCTTGTTTATTCATTTACTTATTTATTTAACCAGAGCACAGTATAGTTCATTTAACAATATTTCATAATATACAATTTTAGGGCAAAGTATAATTACAAAAATATCTATTTCAGTCACTTTTAGGAAAGGTCTCCAAGGCAGGACTGTCTTTTGCCATCTAACTTCTCAGCTCCCTTGATTCTGATAATGAAGAAAGGTAACTCTTCAGTATCCTTTTTTTTTAAATTCCTTTTAATGCTATGCTTTATTTTAAAATAGTTATTTATGCACAGAGATTTACTCTAGGTGCTTGAATAAGTTAGTAATGCTGGTAAAGATTTTATATTTGCCCCATGGCACTTCTGAAGGGAAAGTCATAGTATTATTTTCTCTGAAAGGATATTATTTTCTGTAAAATGGTAACTTGGAGCAGAGAACCCATCACATTATTACAATAAGTCTATTTAAAGAGTTCATATAAAACAATGTATGTGTGTACAGAATCATTAGCTGCTTTGAGTTTGGCATCCAGTTTACTGCTCCTCAGTAAATACACTGAATAAAACACAGCTTTGAAGTTTTAATTTCTAAGTATTTACTAATAAGAAGTGGAGTTTTACAAATGAAAATGTCTTTTCCATATATACAGTCAATTGTAAGAAGCAATTCAACATTTCAGCAGTTAAAAAGTCCTTTGGGCATTTGTTCCTTTCCCCTTGACACTGTGAAGTTTTATTCTTTTCATAAAGTCAATAAATTTCAAAAGAAGAAATGACAGCCTTTGTCTGAAATCTGTTAAATAGAGGTGGAAATAAGTATTTTTTTAAAAATCTAATTTTTATTGTAATTTACCCAATTCAATGTAAATTATTAATTTCACAACACATTGTCATGGTACCATAAACACAACGCTCAAATTTGTTTTCACTATTTCCAAGTTGTCACATTTGATGCATTTGAATTAAATACAACACAGTGCTTCGCACATGATTATAATGAGGAGAGGTAAGCATTATGAAATGATGAATGGTTAGTTCATTTCAGCTGTTTGCTTCCATCTGGAAGCTGTCAAATTGCTAACAGAAGTAGAACTGTAGGAATGTTCCAAAATAAGCTGCTTCCTCTGTAACACAACTTCTTGGCACATTTTGCACCCCAACCAGTGATCCTCTGGTCTTATCAAATTTATCCCTCAGTGGGTAAGGGCTGAGCGTCCTGCCACTAGAAGGAGTAGTAGTGGGACAGAGAAGGGAGAGAGAGATGATAAGGAAAGGGTTCTGGAGACCCATGCTTTCTGCTTTTAATGGTGTTAGAGAAAGTGGAGAAAAGGGAGGATAAAAGCAAGTTCTGCTGCGTCTGGGAGCAGGTCTTTGCACTAGGTGTCATTCTCCACAAGGTGACCACAGCAGGACTGATAGCTTTTCTGGGCTCTGGTGTACTCAAAATAAGCAGCACAGCTGCATCTGGTTCAATGCTTTATCTACTCCCCTAGTAACCAACGTAATCCTTTACCTACAACTAGAACCAGCTTTGACCCTCTGTCACGCTAAGCAGAATTTTACACTTGCAAAACATTTGTTTGCATGCTGAATTGACAGAAAGTTAAAGTGTCACTCTGTTTTACTACATCATAAAAATTCCTATGCATTCTCCATTTCCAGTCATGCTTACTGTGAAATCTTTCAGTGTCTCCAGAGCCTTTGACTATGTCCCTCCCTGTCCTAACAAGCCTCAGTTCTCTTCTGCTTTGTGGCAATGTGTCTGAATGCACAAGCAATCCAGGAGGTTCCTGAAATGCATTGATGAGAACTTCCTTCTCCAAGTGATAGAGAAACCAATGAGGAGAGGTGCTAGGCTGAACCTTGTTCTCAGCAACAAGGAGGGGCTGGTGGGGAATGTGAAGCTCAAGGGCAACCTTGGCTGCAGTGACCATGAAATGGTGGAGTTCTTAGGGCAGTGAGGAGGGCGCACAGCAAGCTCACTACCCTGGACTTCAGGAGAGCAGACTTTGGCCTCTTCGGGGATCTGCCTGGTAGAGTACCATGGGATAAAGCCCTGGAGGGAAGAGGGGCCCAAGAAAGCTGGTTAATATTCAAAGATCACCTCCTCCAAGCTTAGGAGCGAAGCATCCCAACAAAGAGGAAGTCAGGCAAAAACACCAGGAGGCCTGCATGGATGAACAAGGAGCTCCTGGACAAACTCAGCCACAAAAAGGAAGCCTACAGAAGGTGGAAGCAAGGACAGGTAGCCTCAGAAGAATACAGAGAAATTGTCTGAGCAGCCAGGGGCCAGGTTAGGAAAGCTAAAGCCCTGATAGAATTAAATCTGGCCAGGGTGTCAAGGGCAACAAGAAGAACTTCTATAGGTATGTTGATAATAAAAGGAAGACTAGGGAAAATGTGGTCCCTCTCCAGAAGGACACAGAAGACCTGGCTACCTGGGACATAGAGAAGGCTTAATGAATTTTTTTGCCTCAGTCTTCACTGGCAAGTGCACCAGCCACACCGCCCAAGTTGTGGAAGGCAAAGGCAGGGACTGGGAGAATGAAGAACCGCCCACTGTAGGAGATCAGGTTCAAGACCATCTAAAGAACCTGAAGATGCACAAGTCCATGGGTCCTGATGAGATGCATCTGTGGGTCCTGAGGGAACTGGTGGATGAAGTTGCTAAGCCACTCTCCATCATATTTGAGAAGTCATGGCAATCTAGGGAAGTTCCCACTGACTGGAAAAGGGGAAACATAGCCCCCATTTTAAAAAGGGAAAAGAGGAAGACCCAGGGAACTACAGGCCAGTCAGTCTCACCTCTGTCCCCAGCAAGATCATGGAGCACATCCTCCTGCAAACTATGCTAAGGCACATGCAAAATAAGGAGGCGACTGATGACAGCCAACATGGCTTTACTAAGTGCAAATCGTGCCTGACAAATTTGGTGGCCTCCTATGATGAGGTTACAGCATTGGTGGGTAAGGGAAGGACTTGTGCAAAGCACACTGACCTGCATGACATCCTTGTCTCTAAATTGGAGAGACATGGATTTGACAAATGGACCACTTGGTGGATAAGGAATTGGCTGGATGGTCGCACTCAAAGAGTTGTGGTCAATGGCTTGATGTCCAAGTGGAGAGCGGTGACGAGTGGCTCTCCTCAGGGGTTGGTACTGGGACCAGCGCTGTTTAACATCTTTGTTGGTGACATGGATGGTGGGATTGAGTGCCCCCTCAGCAAGTTTGACGATGACACCAAGCTGGAGGGAAGGGATGCCATCCAGAGGGACCTTGACAGGCCTGAGAGGTGGGTATGTGCAAACCTCATGAAGTTCAACAAGGTCAAGTGCAAGGTCCTGCACATGGGTCGGGGCAATCCCAAGCACAAATACAGGCTGGGCAATGAGTGGATTGAGAGCAGCCCTGGGGAGAAGGACTTGGGGGTGCTGATTGATGAGAAGTTCACCATGACCATATCCTGGGTTGCATCAAAAGAAGCATGATCAGCAGGTTGAGGAAGGTGATTCTCTCCCTCTTCTCTGCTCTCATGAGACTCCACCTGGAGTACTGTGTTCAGCTCTCAGGCCCCTAATGTAAGAAGGACATGGAGTTGTTGGAGCAGGTCCAGAGGAGGGGCACAAAGATGGTCAGAGGGCTGGAGCACCTCTCCTGTGAAGACAGGCTGAGAGAGCTGGGGTTGTTCAGCCTGGAGAAGAGAAGGCTCCAGGGACACCTTAAAGCAGCCTGCCAGTACCTAAAGGGGGCTTATAAGAAAGATGGTGACAAATGTTTTAGCAGGCCCTGTTGTGGTAGGACAAGGGTAAAGATTTTAAACTAAAAGAGGGTAGATTTAGATTAGATGTAGGGAAGAAATTCTTCACTATGAGGGTAGTGAGGCACAGGAACAGGTTGCCCAGAGAGGTTGTGGATGCCCCATCCCTGGAAGTGTTCAAGGCCAGGCTGGATGGGACTTTGAGCAACCTGATCTAGTGGAAGGTGTCCCTGCCCATGGCAGGGGGGTTGGAACTAGATGATATATAAGGCCCCTTCCAACCTAAATCATTCTATGAATCTATGTAGAATGTAATTGGGTTAAGATTTAACTTCTTGTCAACTTTTTTAGGTCTCCTTTCTGATATCAAAACAACTATCTCTGTATGAAGTGTGCATACATTTAATTGTATAAAACCAAAATTCAGAACTATCAGTCTACGCACCCATCCATGCATGTGTACATCTGTACATATAGGCAGACCTTATTCTAGTTCCCTATAAATACTTCAAACATGGATTAACTTCAAATAACTTAGTGGTTTCTATGGATCAATAAGAATTTACTATGTCATTTGAAAACAAACAAAACCCAGGTCTGTTTAGTTCATGTTAGAAGCAAATACTTCTGTTGGCATTTACTCTTCACCTCTAGCAACAACCTTTCAAGAAACTACTGAAAAGTTCAAGACTGAGTAGCTCTTATGTATGAGTTATTTTAAAGAATAAAAGATGTACAACGGCCAGGTCACACCAAGGTGGGCCTGTCAGTTTTGTCAGGTCTGATGCAATGTCCAGTGTACTAAAGCATCTCAAAATCTATGCTTACCTGTCACACTCCACTACTTTTATTCTTAGTGTTGTACCTCAGTCCTCTACTATCTCTCTTCTTTCCTCCACTGCTGCTGAATCTTGTACTGCTACACTGTGAGGTTATTTTCACTGATGCTGTAGCTACTAATCATAAAAGCAGTTTTGGCATTCTGGCACTGTTCCTGCTACAGTCTGTTTATTTGTTGTTTGCTTCTCCCCCAGAGACTGGGATTAGAAAGAAATATTCCCGCTGCTACTAATTTCTTGAGGCTGCTAATGGCTTTTAGAACAGTAGTGTCCAAACAAAACATATTAGCATAGCCAGTTACACTAAATAGCAAGTACTTTGATGTTTGAAGTAAAGTTAGCTGAAGCAAACTGACTGAAATAGCATGTCGTCTTTGGACAGTGGATACAATGACACTACTGTCCCACATCCAAGTATTTTGAAGCTCCCAGCCTCCCACATGGTTATAAAATGATAAAGAATTGTGTCAGGAAATCTTCTGATTTGAGGAACTGCCAACATGCTTCTTAGGTCAATGATTAGATGAGACTGCCAGGTTCCAGCTGGGAGATGTGCATTCAGGTTCCAGCTGGGAGATGTGCATTCAGAGTATAAAAAAACCATAACTCAACCTTAATTGTCTCTATTATCATCCACAGCAGAAAAATATACTTCTCCCAAAGAACAGGTAATCAACACAAGTGGAAAAGCCTTTTACTACCTAGAAACTGAGATGCAGTTTTAGTTGCTCTTTAGTGTTCCACATGTGTTAATGGAATCTATTTCTTATCAAAATCAGTAAATTTAAAGTTTATGGCAATACTTTAAAATATCTATACACCTATATACCTTTAAGATACTTATGTATTATTCATATTTAAAGCATGTAAATTCACTGCATACAGAAAAGAAGCTGGAGACTGCACTACAGTCAGACATTGAGTTTATTTCTATACACTGGAAAATCCCTACATTTAATGCACAAGCATCTACCGTTTAGTGACCTGTTTCTGGCATTGAATGTAGTGCTGAGATAAGCATTTAAATACCCTAAAATTAAAGGTATTAATAGAGAAATCCCTAAAAGTGGTATTCAAAACAAAAAACATGCTGAGTAGCTTATACCTATGATATCCAATTGGAAACATCGGGGAGAGCCATGCCACAGAAATCCTTATTCTCAGACTTGGATACACACAGAAATAACAAAGAAACCAAAAATAGGGCTGTGTGGTCTAGGGCTGTGGGTGTAAAAAACGGTTATGGATGGTCATCTAGTCTACTCTCCTATCACAAGCCAAAATTATACTTGACTGACAATCATCTAATTTGTTCTTGAAAGACCTCCAGTGATGAAAATTCCACATTCTCCACAAGCAACCTATTCCAGTGTTTCACTAGCCCCTCTGAGAAAAGAAGAAAAAAATACAGAAAAGTCTAACTTAAGATCCTCTTGAAGTAAACTTAGCTGTAATTCCTCTATCTGGAAAGGACATAGATGATTATTTCATTCCACTTTGGAGCTACTTCTAGCATATTAGAAGACTGTTACCAGGTTTCTGCTCAAACTTCTGTGGTTTTTTTTAATCTAAAGTATTATACTTCTCTTACTGTTTTATATTTTGAAATATGAACATAGGTTTAGAATACGTTTTAAGAGGAAACTGGGATTTGGAACTCCTAAACTCTGCTACTTACCTCACATTTTTATTTTAAGACTGGGTGCTAAGAGGAACATTTTTTGCATAATAACATTTATCAGAAAGATGAAAGGCCCAAGTTTAATTCCATGCTCAAACACACAGAACAGCTAATTTTATGAAGAAGCAGTTTGGTGGTCCCAGACTCATGGTTCTTGCACAAACTGCAAATGGATATTTCCCTAAAAAAATTTAATCCATCTTCAACCCCCAGGCACAGATGGAACCCAGTTATGGTCGTCAATTAAGCTTTGCTCAGCACAACAAAAACTACAAGGATCTCTAGCTCTGCAGTGTGGTTCTATCCACTTCAGCAAGCACAGAGGTACCAATAACAACAGTACTTGGAATCAGGATTTCAAGTGGGAAATATTGGCATCAGCTGTATTTTTATCATGACTCTGCCACAGGTTTTGAGCCTTTCCAAGTACCTACAATCCAGACAAGAGAACTTCTTCCTTACTGTCAGTAACTCCAGTTTTCTTTTATAAACCTACTAGGGAGTAACTCAAATGGTGAAGAGCAGACAAGTGTTCTTCAGGACTCTTTAAAATTATTTTTAACTCTTTTACAAATGAATGGGAGAAAACTGGGAAGAACAAAGTCAAAGGCTGAGTTCTGTATATGAAGAACAGGTGGGATAAAGAGACATATTTTCTCATGCCTCTCAGAGGAACACAGCCATTCGTACACCCTTGCTGCCACCATGTCTCATGCTCCAGATATCTGCAACCCAGCACTCCTGATCTATATTGACTCTGACAACTTGCTTTCAGTTTTTTATTCTAACTGCTCTTCTTGTCAAGCTTTTTTTTTTTTTTTTTTTTTTTAACTCTTATCATCTATTCATCCCTGAGCCTCAGGCTTCTATTCCTACTCTCCCCAGTATGGGGAGCTGGACATGAGCTAAAAGTACTGGCTAAGATGACATATGTGGTTGCCAGGATCATTACTGGGGCTTATACTATTTCCTCTCAGTAGCTATTTACTGTTATTGTGTAAGAATTGCTGGGGTTTTTTCTGCTTATAAATATTTTGAATGTAGCACGACTCATGTTTCTGTTTTTCCTTCACAAATGTAATAAAAGCAGTAACAATAAGTTCTCATTTCCTAGATAAGAGTTAAGTCCTTTATACATTGTCCAGGACATTATTACATGCATCTGCACTTGATAAGATTGGAATTGGAAAATATCTTTGGACCCTACCAGACTAACCCATATCAGAGATGTGTTCATATTAAAACTGATATTGTTATATTAAATATGCAAAAAACCCTCCCTTTTTTTGATAACACAATCAAATTTCATTTCAAACGTTAATTCTGACACAGTCAAGTTATTAAGTACAACTGTAACTCTGCAGGACTGGTTTTACAGAAATTTCAGACTTAATCAAAGGCATTTTTATTTGGAAACATCCAATAATGAAATCCATGAGCTGGACCAAATGTGTAATTTTAATTAATTTTCAAAGAGAATGCATGTATTTTGATAAGGGATACTTAATAAATTTAGAAATATACTTTCCATTTCAGTTTATTGAAAAATATATGCTTCATCTAGACATACAAGTTGGAATAATTATGTCAGAGTTGTAAAAAAGACATATTAAAACTGAGGAATCCTATATCAATAAGAAATTTCTAGTAAAGATTAAACTCACTCCCTATCTTCCCAATCTTTTTTTTCCTACTACTAACAGAAATCTACATACCCACAGCCACATATATTGCTGAAGTTATAAAAATGGCTTAAAATTAAAGAAAAAAATATATTTGGGAACATGCTACATTGTTAAAATTTAAGTTATTTCTTGCACTTACTGATAAAATAACAAGGATAGACACAGTGTCTGAAGTCTACTTAATTTTTGTTCAGAATTTATTACTTTCTGGGACTCTTTGTCCCCTGGTTATCCATGATCAAGTCCTGGGTTCCTCATGTCAACTCCTGCACATATCTGCACATTTTTCCTCCCACTTTCTGTAAATTATTCCATTCTGCCCTTAAAACTGGGGACTTTTTTCTTAAATCATTCAAAGAACTGTTCTCTCAATTATTCAGAACTCTTCACACACCTCATTATATCTAGATATAGTTTTCAAAGTTAGAATGGCAAATTGGCAAGCCTTTCTCTGCCATTGGTATTAAAATGTGAACATAAAATTTAAAAACTAGAAATGTAAAAGAAAACCACTTGAAATTAGACTATTCTAAAAAAAAAGAGAGAAGGTAAGAAAAAAAGCATCACACTTTTTTTAAGAGTTCTGAAGTGCTGGAACATCATATTTTCATCATACAGACCTCTGCTATTTGGTCAAACGAAGTGGTAGTAGTAGGAGCAGGTTACTATCATCTGGATGGATAAGCAGGAGAAAGATAACGGGTAAATTTGCATATAATTCCTGACAGCTGAGGAATCATGAGATCTTAAATTCTGAAGAAAAGTATGGTATAGGGGCTCCTAAAGTGTATGGCCTCAACTCCTCCAGCTGAACAAGCACACATGGAATATTGTCTCTATTCTCACACACTCAAAGTACCTGAGCTCCAGAGGAAGATGCCAAAATTTCAGTGCCTTTTAAAAAAAAGACATCTACTGGCTAGTCAGCAGAAGAGCTCCCAAAGTTTCACTGACAGTATTGACTGGATTATCTACAACAGAGTTTAGGCAGATGGGGCTTCACTTGTTTCCATCTCCCATTGTCTAGAGGTACTCAAGACATTCTTAGGCCTCCAAGACATCCTGCAAGTCTAGTGGATATAACATAGGAGCTTGTGCCTTTCTGGACTCGTAGACGGAGGACAGGTAAAATACCTCAGGGCACTGCCAATGACACTAGGTTTCTATGTTTAAGCAAATTAATCAAAACTTTAGCTCACATACAGATGCTTAAATTTAGTCTTAATCTTGAACAGAATTGCATCCTCCACTTCCCCGATCTTCTGGCCAAGCTGCAGGCCTAGTCATCATTCCAGGTTGTTTAGTGCAAAGTGTCTCTGTGCTTTCAGTGCCTATGCCAGCACCAGAAACTGCACCTAAAATGCATTTCAAGTAAGTCCAAAAGCAGCACTTGTCCCTAAACTTACCTCATGCCCAGCTCACACACAGACTCTCCCATGATTTGGTGACCTTCAGGAAGGTCAAACAGCAGCATATGCCATAACACATTATGGCATATGGGATCAGAAGATATCCTGGAGTCTGGAAGCACAGATACACGGAATCTGCATGTGGCACGCTGGCAGCCTGAGCTTCTCCCTGGACTGGTAGGGGTGTAGCCACATGGCCCATCTAGGCATGAAAATGCTTATCCTGAAGAAATACTTAGCTATCAGATCACTCTGTATAAAAGATGTGAACTGTACTCCTTGAAGTTATTCAACTGTAGCCAAATTTCTGCAGCTTTTTACTTTTCTTGCAAATAACACACCCTCAACAGAAGAGTAAGCATCATGCCACATCTCAGTTGACCTTTTTCTTTTTTTTTTTTTTTTAAGGCACAAAATAGAATTTCCATCTTATGTTGGTTTTAGAAATTCCTCATTCATCCTTGATGGAACCTCAGGCAAAATATTTTTATTGAAGAAGACATGAAGCACTGTTGTTAATGTCTTACAAAGTTAGGAACAGTTAAGCACAGGCTTTAATCAAAGAAGTTCCAATAAGTCTTAAATACGAATGCTACTACATTTCTTCCTATAAACAAAGCAGACTAGAAGCAGACACAAATGAAAACATGTAGAATAGACCATATATGATATGGATAGAATTTGCAGTCTTTCTCCTCTCCCCCACATTTCTGATCTTATCTGACATACAACTCCTTAGTCCCCACTACCTGTTTACTGTGTTACTGTTTAATGTGTGAAAAAGCATTTTTAACTAAACCCAACCATGTTTAACTGCTTTGTACTATTTTATGTTACTCCTCTGCAGTCTGTGTGTGGCTTTTCATACAGGGAAAATTATAAACATTTGACAAATGATAACTACTCTTAACAGATATCTGGAACAAGCTAAAGCAGACCTTGGCTAACTCCAGGATATTAAAAAAAAAAAAAAAAAAAAAGCAGAAGTTACAAATTATGTCTTTAAAGCACTGCTTATAAAGTGATTTTCTAAAATAATCAAATTAAATGCCTGAAAACTACTGAATTTTTATAAAATGTTCCGTAATACAACAATGTGAGCTGTGAACTGTTTAGAGTTATGTATTTTACTAAATTAAAAAGAACTGAAAAAATATTTTTCATTTGGTCTGTATTTGACTGCATTAATCTACTTCTTAATATTTCAGCTCTGTACACATTAAGTACACAAGTCAATACGTATTTGGATAAACTCATGATGTCAATGTGTCTCTCAGCATCCAGCAGTATTAACAATGCTATATCTTCGTTCCATAAAAATATTCTTTGCAATGAAATTATAGAAGCATATTCAACAAGAAAACATTCTCTTACCATGGCAGATTGGCACAGGAGAATCCCACTGGTACATGCCATTTTGGTGACGCCTGCATGTCGCATTACTGTGACCAATCATTCTATACCCAGGTTTGCAGTAATAGCGAACTTTACTTCCAGCAGGACCACCTGTTTTATTTACAATTCCACCATTTCTCAAGATAGGGTTTAAGCTGCAATAGGGAGCTAAATGCCAAAAAAAGGACATTATTAAAAACATATAAAACACACTTAATTTACAAAGTTCGCGTTATTTATGACATGTACAAACTTCAAATACCATTAAAATCAGCACAGAATCCTTTACATTACTTTTGGAATCCTCAGTGAAGATTCAGACTTCTTCTGCAGAAATGTTATGAAGTTCAAAAACATAGTTTATAATCACAAACCAGTTTATGAAATTGTACATGAGGAAGCTGCAATCAGGAAACATAGATTGTTCACTAAGTTCACTCACACTTAGTAAACAGTCTACTTCAAATATGATAAATTTGTAAATATAAAACTGCTCTTTGAGCTATACCATATACAAAACTAATTAGGAACAGTTTTATTATGGATGGTCCAGTGCACATAGGCATCTAAGTAAAAAAATTAAACATTTTTCCAAATATATTAACAATTTGCATGACAAAGTACTATAGACTGATTCATCAGATGCACTTTTTTCAGATTAAAATTCATGTAATTTTTTACATACATGTTCCCACAAACATAGTACATGACAATTGTATTAATTTTTTAGCAAAAAAATGTAATTTAAGTGAGTGCAGCTTCTTAAATGTTGAATTTACACTACATCTGAAGTAAGATGGAATGCACTTGTTTAAATCTAGTTTTGATACAAAAGTAAACCTTGCTAAACCTTAATCACTACTATTACAAATACTGCCCACAGAGAGATTTTTCTGACCAGTATGGTCCTCAAGAACTTGTGACATATAGATGAAATGTTTAGACGTGCTGAGGAAGTTAAAAAAGTACAAAATTTACAATTGTGTCAAAAAATGAGTAATAAAGACCAGGTTTTTTTAAAACAAGGTTGCAGTACCTCTATATAAGGATGGAGTATGATTACCCAAACTGGATCCAGGTCAAGCAAAATACAGGATAGTTTGACATACATGTGGAGTTTAACATAAATCTGTTTGTTGCATGCAAACATTTATCACTGGATAAAAGCAATATAAAAAAATTATCTTGACTCCATATTGATGTACAAGTCACTGCACATTTGCAGCAGTGCACCATGTCAAGCTTACAGAGATTACAGAAGAATCATGGTAGGACCATGGCTTGTAGAAAATAAACCTGGCTGAACATCCACCACTGAAATAAGACTATGAACATTCTTCACAGGGAAGACAGTGTTGAACTCTACTGATAACTAAATGTCAGTACCAAGGACACTGAGACTGTAGCTGCTGCTACAATAGTAACTCTCTACACCATACTGGAATGTGTCTTAGGCATACTATGATGTTCATATCATTTTCTATAGACAATTACCCAGTAGAAGTTGTGGTTTTATTTCACAAGTGCATAATTACAGAATTTGGTTTATACCTATAAATATTTTTCATATTATTTCTTTCTTGCACACATTCTTGATTTCCTTATTTCAGCTTTCAAAATCTATCTCTCTGTTTATTTTTACTTTGTATGTACATTTCAAGACCCTAAGATGCACCTATGATATCAGTTACCACCTAAAGATGGGTGTTTCTATTCACTGACTATGGAGAGACCATGGAGTTGATTAGACTCTTAACTGAGATGCTTCCTTTAATTGTCTAGATTTAGACGCAGTGTATCAAAGCCAATATTTCTAAGAAATGCCACCCAACAAAAGGAGTAAAACTAGGTCCTACATTAAAGATGTTGAAAAATGTTGTCATCTGTTGAGATTCTGATACGAATTATAGTTCTCAATTAAGCAACATCATTTCTACTTGAAATGTCATTTTTATATATTCTTTCACTTGGGGGATTATTTGAAAAAACTAAGTCAAAAAGGAAAAAAACAAAAACCAGGATGAAAATCAATAAACTGGGATGGTCCAGTAAAACAGTTGTCTGGGGTCATGTTCTGTATCCCTTATAAGCAGAGTGACATTCAGTTACACACCTAAGTAAATGAAATAAATTACTAAAATACTCTTTAAATTTAAAAGGGAATTTGAGATCTAAAGAAGCACAATAAACATGGCTTTAATTTTCTTTTCAACCTATTGAAGAAAAAATTATATTGTTATTGCAAGACAAGCTGGTTAAGACCAGAAGTCCAGTGGTTAAGACCACTGAAGTCATCTTCAGTAGCCTCTTAAGCACTATTTAATTTTAAATATCCTAGGAGACCTTAAGAGTAGCAGGTGAGTCCTAAACATAATATGCCATTCAGACAAAACTCCAGATTGATCTCCTCAGTACTGCAATTCTAAACAGAAAATATTTGCCATATGATGTGTAACCCTGTAACCCAGGATTGCCTTTGCCAGTAACAGGTCAAAGACTTTGTACTGAGTTTGCAAGTCCTCAAGACCAAGGTTTTCCAGGTTTGTGTTGTCTCAACCTTTTCTGACCTGCCTGCAGCTTTGTTTTTACTTTGTTTAGCATTAACAGATTTTTTTCTTCTAGGTGGGTGGGTATGCCTAATTTGTTTTAATTCTGAATTATGTTTGTAATTTTCTATTATCTTTTTATGGTACAATCATAGCTCTATATAGGTACTTGTAACAAGTAATTATTCTGTGTAGAATAAGATATTTAGGACTCCAGCATGGTCATGTGTAGGCAAACACAGGCCTGGTGCAACAGCAGAGGCCTTGAGACGTGGGGACACAGGATACAGTGTAGAGGAGTACAGGCATGGTACGATAAGAGGGTGACAAGCTGTGCACCATCTAAAGCTACACACAACTCACCAGTGGTCAGTTAAAAGAATTGTAACTCAGACCTGGGCAAAAATGGTTTTCAGGCTTAGGTCAAAGAGCAAAGAAATAGTAACTACATGTAAAATGGACTATATATAGTAAAATCATGCTTAACTTGAACTTGACCAACAGCAGAGTGTAAAAATGTGTTAGCAAACAAAAATGATCCTAAGCGGATCCTAGAGTGAGGAAGAAATCATCAACATTAAACTTTTCCCATTGAAGGATTCTAGCTGCTGATGAGCTACAGTATCTCCCCCAACATAAAACCACCAAACTGAAGCCATCAATCTTGGGTTTCCAAGGAGCAACGGAAGCATGACCGTAGCACCAGGGAAAAGCTTAGATAATGGGAAGTGTGTGTATAACAATTTTAGCCATACTGTTTTTCTGTATAGTAGCTTTCATTTATTCCTTCTTCTTCTTTCTTTCCTATAACTATTTAATCTAGACGAGTAATTCTTTTATTAACTGCTAACATTTCAGTTATACTAACATTAAATTCTTGGCTAGACATATAAAGCGTAGGTTTTTTACCCATAACAAGATTTTGAGTGTAACAGGTTGTACTTTGCGTTCCGATTACCAGAGAACTTCCTGCCAATTTTTTTAGTTGTAGTTAATGGTTAATTTCAACAATATATAATATACATGAACCTCCAAAGACATCAGCTTTAAAATGGCATGAAATATGGGACAATATGGATGCCAAATTACACAGAATGACATCAAAATACTGAAAATTGCATGGGGGGCCACAGGGGAAATCTATCAGTCATAATTGTTGCTTGTGTTGTAACAATTAACAATGCCCAGAACCCAAAGGCATAGCTTAAGCTCTCCAATGACCTAAGTGGTGTTCAGAAAAAAATCAAGTAGAAAAAAAAAAAAAATCTTTTGAACTAGGAAGAAGTAATTGTTATAAGAAAACAAAAGGAACACAGAACAGCAATAATTCTCAGAATTTACTTCAACATCACTTTGGCAAATACACTTAGTTCCTTATGGCTATTATTGCAAATTTCCTACAGAAATCCATAGCCTCCTTCCCCAGCTACCTTGCTGACTCCTGTATATCTGCTGCTTTCAACCATCATTTCAACCTACTGTCACTACTGCTTACTTTTCCTGTCACCCCAAGTGTCTCACTGAGAGAGTGGCAGCAGCTCCATAGGGTGGGAGGAAATAGGGAAGAGGAGATCTGGGAACTGAGATGTCTTGGTAAAGCTCTGTGGTCATCTGACATTGTGAAAGAAAAAGGCAGAGGTTCAAGTGTGAAAATAAAGCTATGAGCTGTGTTATAACTAGAGAAAAGAAAGAAAGAATATTTGACACCAAGGTACTGGGTTTAAGAGCCATGGGGAAGAACAGTCATAACAGATTATGCACTGAGAAAAGAAATAGGGAGGGAGGGATTGAGGGCTAAAAGCCAGTGATGGAAACAAGAGAAAGAGAAGGACCTGGTTAGCTATTAGAAGTGGCATCAAAAGGATGGATGTATCAGAGACTATGTTCAGAATAAAATGTGGTGCAAGGAAAACATATGTATGATTCAAGGAAAGAAACTGGAAAGAAAAAGACATAAAATCACTTGGAATTGCCTAGTGGGAGACAGAGAAGGAGAAGATCATGGACTGCAGCAAGGAAGAAGGAGGATAAGGAATCAGGGGAGACACTGTAAAGAGGAAGCAAGGGAAGTTCAGATGGGAAGCTAGAAGGGAGAGAAAGATTGACAAGAGCTGGATAAAGAACTATCTTATATTGTCTACCAGACAACCACTAAGAGTAGATTGTGATTTGTAGGGAGGGGTGAAATAAGGATGGAGATCAGACAGAAAGGCTGGGGAGGACAGCTAGACTGGCTTGGCAGAGGTATTTTGTCCAGAATGAGTGTCAGGTTTGGGACAAACTAGGTATGATGAACGGGACTGCATGAAGTGAGGTGATTTCCTTGAAGTACAATGACTAGTTCAGCAGAGGGCAGTACAGGAAGGATCCCACATACCAGAAAGGGGCTGTGTCCACAGATTACCAAACTTTACAATTCCATGACCATTAACAGTATCTCTAAAACTCATACTAATGTGCATTTTGTGATATGAATCATATATGTTTGGATAACATGTTTAAAACGTAGATCAGATCTACCTCCTACTCCTACAGAAATGTTGATTAATGACATTTTAAAGTAGTGGCAGCAGACAGTTAGTATGTCAGAAGCCAGCAAGGATGCAGGCAAGCAATGCCTGTAGTCCTCATCCACGTAACAGCCCTACCAAAACTCCCAGTATTTTGTGCTGCAAAGGCAGTGAAGTATGAATAGTCGAATACTCAGACAATTTATTATGTCTAACCTATGTATAGCATGAAAAGAAGGAAAGCATTTGAAGCAAATTATCTAGAATTCTGAAGACGGATTTTTATTTTACAACTCTGAAAAATCTTGTTGAAGACATTAACACTCATTAAGGCAGTGAAGGAATATTGGTAATACTCCATAAATTCCCTTCTTAATCCACAGTTTGGTAATTTTTAATCTGTTCTTTAAACGGAACTCCCTTCAGAGTCCAGGATGAAGCAAACACAACATCTTCTAGGATCAGGAACTGACATTTTGACTGAAGAACCACACACAAGGTAATAAATAAAAAACGTCTGAAGATCTGGAGAATAAATGAATGCTTAAAGAATGTCAGACCGAAAACTACAGCCACTGTCAGCAGACCGAAAATTCTGGGCTTAAGCAGGAATCTCTACTGAGTGCTCATAAAATATTGCAGCCTTGTACCAAGGACAACTGGAATAAAATGCTGTTTTTCTCCCAGCCAGTTTCTGAGAGGGGATCTGTCCTGGAACATCACAAGGCTTAGCAGTTACAGGTGCAATGACACAGGAGTGCTCTCATCTAGGAATGACAATGTTTTACCACAAAATGTGATAAACTTCTATGAAGCTGTTCCAGTGACCTGAAGTAGCTTTACATTTACAGATTTAATTTACTTTTCCAAATGACAAAACATCCACATTCTTTCAAGGCCTCTTAAACAGGAGTGTATTTTGCAAGGCAACATACTGAATATTTTCAGCTCACTTATAATCACAATGTCCATTTGTCACTTGCAACCAAAGACCAACAGGGTAATAACTGCCTTGCTAAATCACATATCACTAGTCAACTGATGTGTGGACAGCAGCACAGATAAACAATGATTTTGCATTCGCACGACCATACTTTTCCTTTTACAACACATACTCTCTTAAGAGCTGGAACATTTAAATATTTATGCTGAGATTTTTTTTGCTGTTTGAGGCACTCTAAGTGAAGTTCAATTAAGTAACTCCCAATTCCAAATTAATGTTCTTTGAAACTGGATGTCCAAACCCCCCAGATGATTTCGTAAATCTCAGTCTCACAGTGAATAACAGGACATTTTCTCTAAGAATTTATTTTAGCAAAGGACTTAATTTCCCAGCAGTATCTTTGATCAATATTCCAAAAACTTATATGAAGAAGATACTTATAACTATTCACTGGAACAGTCCTAAGTTTAAAATTATAAATAAACAAAAAAACTTCCTTCAAATCCCATGTTGCCTTCATTTCAATTATATGCTAGATTTTTTGTTGTCCGATAAAAAGTCACAGCTTAGTCCACTGCTTCCTTCTAACTTTCCTTTTTGGATACTTGTCTTCATCATCATACTACCAGGGGATCTTACGTCCTTTGTGCTGCTATTCTTTAAATAAATTTAGGTACGGTCACACAAGAAAACTAACCATATCTCTTCTGATTACTAAAACATTTCCTTAATTAATGGGCCATCCATTCCATGTGTTATTTTTCATTTTATAATGTATGGAATCAAAAAGAAGAACAATACTCAACCAAGTAATAAAAAAGGGTCTGGCTGTCATTCTTTTTCTTTTGCAGTTTATCTTTAAATCTAACAAGTACACAGTATGAAAACAGCAAGGTAAATTTGCAAAGGCCTATTCCCTCTTTAGTGGTATAACGGTGAATGTCTGCATCTTCAAAAATGAAATATCTGACTAAATACATGCTATTTATAATACAGATGTTTGTACTGATGGTTCAACATTTATAAATGATCCTGTTTCTATTTCTCTCGATTCAAAGTACAGTATAACCCTCCATTCTGTGACTTTCCTGCTGTATTTACAACAGCAAATCACCACCTAAAAGTTTAGGAACCACAGAAGAAACAATTATAAAGAGTCTGACGAACTTCTTCGTACAATTCCTTTATCAATTCTAACTAGCTACTGGAAAATGTAAAGACAAAACCAAACCAATCAATAGCCTTTTCTTTTGAATGGAAATAGAAAAGAAATAGGAACAGTGGTTTCATAGGTACAAAGCTTAGAAATAAGATGAAATGAATGGTGAAGAATTAAGCTTCTTGCAATAACAGATGAGGTTAAAAGAGCAGAATAAAGGTGTGGTGGGTTGACTGTGGCTGGACGCCAGGTGCCCAGCAAGTTGCTCTATTACTCCTCTCCTCAGCCAGAGAGAAAATATAATGAAAGGCTTGTGGGTCAAGATAAGGACAGGGAGAGATCACTCACCAATTACCATCATGGGCAAAACAGACTGAACTTGGGGAAAATTAATTTAATTTATTACCAATCAAATCAGAGTAGGGTAATGAGAAATAAAACCCAAACCTTAGAACACCTTCCCCCCACCTCTCCCTTCCCTCTCAGGCCCAACCCCACTCCCAGTTTTCTCTCTCTCCTCCCCCCCGGGGGCGCAGGGGGACGGGGACTGGGGGTTGGGGTCGGTTCCTCACACCTTGTCTCTGCTGCTCCTTCCTCCTCAGGGGGAGGACTCCTCCCCTGCTCCACTGTGGCGTTCCTCCCATGGGAGACAGTCCTCCATGGACTTCTCCAGTGTGGGTCCCTTCCATGGGCTGCAGTCCTTCAGGAGCACACTGCTCCAGCGTGGGTCCCCC
>JAOBAS010000017.1:6437403-6453464 GCA_025311575.1 Elanoides forficatus | reverse complement strand
GCTGCAGGGGAATCTCTGCTCCGGCGCCTGGAGCACCTCCTCCCCCTCCTTCTGCAATGACCTGGGGGTCTGCAGGGTTGTTTCTCTCATGTATTCTCACTCCCCTCTGCCAACTGCAGCTGCTGTTGTGCAGCAGGTTTTTTTCCCCCCTTCTTAAATCTGTTCTCCCAAAGGTGCTACCACTGTCACTAATGGGCTTGGCCTCGGCCAGAGGCAGGTCCACCTTGGAGCCGGCTGGCATTGCCTCTACCAGTCATAAGGGAAGCTTCTAGCAGCTTCTCACAGAAGCCAACCCTGCAGCCCCTCTGCTACCAAAACCTTGCCACACAAACCCAATACATAAGGTAAAATGGAGATCTATGGTGGGGTTTTTAATAAATATATATACACAGTTCTATTGGCAGGCAATTACAAATTAGATAAGTAACCACTTGCCACTCTTGAATGACTAATCAGAAGTTAAATAAAAGCCTGTAAGTATTATAGAGCCAATGTCAACTTGCAAAGTGGCAAGCTAAGTGTATCCCTCTGCTTCCCAAATCACTGTGCCTACAGCAGATGTGCCAAGTACTGTAGTGCACTTTCATTCCTTCCACCACTACTTAAAAAAAATCATCCACCTCTTCTTTGTTATGCTTTTATGGTACCTTGCTTGGGTAGGAATGTGCATGCAGGGTTATAAATTATTGAGGGAGAACAATGCCAAGAAGCACATTCTGCAGGTGTCTTTCGAAGCATTTTAAAAATTTCATCTCTTACAGAGTAAGTTTCCTAGCCTGGGCTCAGCAAGTTCCACTTTCTGCACTAACAGATCTTCCCCATCTGTAATAAACCGCACAGTTGTGGTGGAACCCAGCTGCACCGGTTCAAGCACTACAAAACGACAAGCAAGCATTAAAAAAAAAAAAAAAAAAAGTATTTCAGCATGCAATACCTTTTCCTCTTATTTTTGGCATCCATTTTAGCGATTTTACCATACTACATCCTCTAAAACAAAAAAGGGTTTACTTCCCTAGAGCTGCAAAAATTTTAACTGATGCTTCTTCTCTCAGTTTCAGTATGCTATACAGATACTCACTAGATTAAGAAAGAGATCATTTAATATCTAGGTGTTATTGCAGTTAGGAAATTTATTATTTAGATTAAAATCATGCTAGTGCCTCTATAATACATCAAAGCCCTTAAAAGAATACCCCTCTGCTGTAATATTATAGCTCTTTTCTACTAAGATTTAGCAAAAAGCCTTAAACCACAAGATAGAAAACAAGTAACATTAGACAAATAGCTTACACAAGTAAAGCTGCATGCTAAAGAAAATATTAAACCTTCCTCTGAAAGCTTCTAGCACATTTTAAAAGTGAAGAAAATTTGTATCTGCAAATGAAATCTAGTTGTGACAAAAGTACAATTTGCAAAATTTTGTGCACAGCATAGCTGGGGAAGAAGGCGAGGGTTGTGGGAGGGCAGTAATTCATTTCAATAGGTTCTTCATTATGAGGAAGCCTGCTGGCTCAGTCACAGCTGCCACAGTATCAATAGCCTTTTTGGGATCTTGTATTTTTCCTACTTTCATGATGTTGCTTTCCCTCATTAAGATTCAAATCCAATTGTTTATGCTGCCGCTCACTGTTACTCTTCTTTCATGCTGATTATTTCCATTGAATCTCATATAAAATGTATAGAAGTTTAGAGAAAAATGCAGGCACTGACTGTTAGTGAAGCAGAAAAAGCAAAACAGTTGTTCTTTTCCTAAAACATAGCCATAAGGACTGCGTATCTCTCTCCAGTCCCCCAATGTTATTATTAGTTGTGGTTAGTGCCATAATAATCGATTAATTGAGCCCAGCAATTAGACAGACCACTTATTCACTGCTGAAAAACATGCTTTGCGTACACACAAAGGTGTAAAATAATTTCTCATTCCTTAAAAATCAGTCTCCTTAATAATTTGATACCTACAAAATAAATCCTTCACACAAACTCTATTCTTGTAACCCTGATATTCCTTCCTCACTTTAAATTCATGACAGAAGGCCCACTCCCTTCACTGCCACACATCTGAGGGTTATGTGACAGATTCTCTTCATTCCTTCTTCCACACTCTCAATCCATCTGTTAGGTCCTACAATTGCCTTTTCCATATGAAAAACTAAATGAATCTCCAGTCCGCTTGAAAACAACTTCCTTTTCCCCTGTCCCTCAGCTTCACTTTGTCTGTAGCAATATTCCAAAGGCTGCATGCAAGGTGGAGATAATGCTTTTACTAACTGGCTTTTTTTCCTGATTGCTCATAGTTCTGCTTATAGTTCTTAAGTCCCCAAAACAATGATCATTATTACACTCTGAGCTCAGCCCTGATCTTTGGTTTCAGTAACAAGAGAAACTTTCCAAAGGTTAGACTGCCAGTGCATGGATGGTACAGGAAAGGAGTGAGCTCTGTGAAAATCATCTCCCTAAATGGGATTTAGCATGACTAAATGGGAGATACCTGGTGCTTGATAAAATGTTCTTCTAAAACATTCTTCGTATTCCTTTCTCAATTTGTATTGACAATTATTAGCCACCAAAATTAACACACACAACCTTTACATTGTTAATCAAGTCCAAACACAGAAAAAGCAAATGTTAACAATAGACAGTAATTACCACCTCTCTCTCTCTTTCTCTCTTACTATTTACATCACGTAAATGATCCCTAAACCAAGTCTTTCAAGAGCAATTTGTCTGCAGAGGTATGTGTGAAAACATCCTAAACAGGCTGTAAACTGAGTAAAGGACAATATGTCTACACATAGAGTATAATCCAGTATTGCAATACTGGTAACTGATTTTTTTTCTTAATAAGGGACAACTTTTAACACTATTTAGATAGACTATTTACATATTTTCATGTCACCACAACACCGGATTCAGATGCAGCCTGTTGAAGAAGTGAGTGATTTTTTTCACCGTTTTTCTGTTTATTTGTACATGAAGAAAAGCATAGTAATAAGAGTTGTGAACTGCAACTCAAGGAAATTGTAAACCTAATAATTGTGCACTGAATTGCAGGTGGAGTACCATAAACCATTTCAGGATCAAAAATTCTCACTCTTGAGTACGTTAGTGTAAATCTAAGGGCTATCCCTCCCACTACATTTCAAAGGCCTTGCTCCAGGTCTGGTAAGACAAGATAGCACATTGTTGACAAAAGTATTCACTGGAGAAGTATTAATCTGGAAATTTTTGGCAAACTGGGAAAAAATGGAGAGTGCTTACCTTGAACTTGCAATAGAATGATTACACATCCTCAAAACGTACATTATAATCAATTATCTTTAGAGAAACAGACACTATATTACAAGTTCTAATTTGATGCTAAACAGTATATGTAACCATGAAGTATAATTTAATGGAAATCATTAACAGTTACCTGAGTAACGGATCTTGAATCCTCTCTTGCTGGTTGCATGATCAGTTGACCAGCGAAGATATAGCTGATTCATTTTGCTTGTAAAGTTCAGTTGTCCAGTATGATTTCCACTTAAAGCAACCAGTAAAGGGCTTTGCCCAGAAGAACCTTCAGAGATGAACAAAGAAACCATTGAAGTTTTAAAGTACTACCAGTTTAGGTAATCCTTTCCTTATTTTAACTCAGCTGTGAATGTGAATATACAAGGAAAGAATAGGAAATAACCTGGCACATCATTGCCAGTGAAATAATTAACAGATCTCTGTTTAAACTATCCATCCAGTTTTAGGTTTTCACTAGAGGGCATAATAAAAAATGTTGGTACAAACAAACTGAAATATAAAATGACTGGTTTTGCCATAAACACTGAAAAAATAGTGGATTTTTTAAAAATTCATTTCTATTTGGTCCAATTACTTTGAATGAGATTATGTTTCTACTCCTTGTCCTTTTCTATTATTTATTTAAGCTCTTTTCACTACTAGTGAGTGGTAGCAATTCTATACCTTCTTTGACATTGTACAGCTTGTATAATTTTAAACACCACCATACTACATAGTGAAAATATTAACTAAAAAATGCTCTGTCACATGTAAGATCACCAGTTTCACTGTGGAATACACGTATGTACAAGTAGTATGAATTTACAATACATAACTTCATTAGGATTCAGTTCTGTTAAAAGATAGTGTGCTTATTATAGTATCATTTTAATGTAAAAACATACACACTTATGGTAAATACAGGATGCTGAAAAAATGTGTCCTGGCACTAGACCACAATATCTTCAGCACAATAAAACCCTAGAAGCACAAATAATGATTTGAGGGCTAACTATATAACAAAACAACATGTATGCAAGAGAAAAAAAATATCTGTACATCAAACCAATCTCAAACACGAAATGGCATCTTTTTCCATATGAAGGTTATGATTTCTCCAGCTGAACTGCTCCCTTTCACATGCTCACTACGCCTTTTGCTCTATGTTTTTCAAGTTTAGGAAAGCCATGTTCAGCCAACATTATCTTGGCCACAGCAGCTACTTCAGATAAAGAGGCTGCTGCTTTCGTTTTTGCTGAGTTTGAGCAGCTGCAGCCTGATCAGCTCTTCTTATGTTCCATGAAAACACAAAAATAAAACTAAATCAAATAGCACCTAAAAATTGAATACCATTGTTGTCAGCCTTCTCCCCCTCCAGTCCAATAAGAATATTTTCTGATTGGGACATTTAAGGTACAAAAGGGAAGCTATAGAAACCACAACAAACCATAAAGATTAAGACAACTTCCCATTTCTTACGAATTGCAGTTCAGTCACCATAATGACAACACTACAACTACGTGAGTATTACTAAATAAATTCTAAATAATAAATACATATATAAAATAAGAACAAATTAGCATAGCTTTACACACAGCATGCCCTCATCAAAATGCTTTATGGCTTGTTTGCTTTTCATATTACAGAGTTAGTGTTTGATGATTACAGTGTAGGATAAATGATGAAGACTGCTGAGGTCAATTCCTATTTTTGCTTGAAACAATGATTTAGAACATGACAATTCATTTCGTTTCTCGTGCTTCATCCTAGATTTTGTAAAATCTGTTTAATACACTACTTGTTACAGTTTAGCATACAGATTTTCTTTCCAAATTCTCAAATAAAGGAGCTAAAAGAGTACAATTACAAATAAAGATCTACTACACATGAAGAGGTGAGAATCTTTCCTTATTAGTGATCATGAAATTAGTTTGCAGCACCACATGCCACACTGCATTTTTTAGCCATTGGGCAATCAGAGGAATGACTCAATGTATTTTAGTTTGCTTAATTTTTCCTGAAGTTGAGTTTCAGTTTCCATACCTTACCTAGCAGGCAGCTCTTCAGATGATGCTCATGAAAGTCAGCAGCATGACTTAGGTGTTCTTGAATCTGATATTTTTATTATTATTTCAGAGTTTGTCTATATAAGGAAATAAATACTCAACTTCTGTGTGCTGATTTGTCATATGATGCTTTCCTGAATATTAGGTAAAAGTTGACATTTCCATCTATTTTCAATGATGGAATTTTGTTGATTTATGTCAGGGAGAAAAAAGAAATAATTGAAGAATATTTGCTGTGTTAAATGAACGCTATTCAGTGTGAGCAGCCTGAATACAGTGTTTTCAAGTTCAAAAGCCTTTAATAATTATATTCATGGTACATATATGGCTTCTCTGGTTTAGAATACAGAGGGTGATTTCCTAATGGCATGACCAAGTGGGAATGACTCGATGGCGATACTGATCATCATCCAGCTGCTGAAGTACCACAATTTACAATGTAGTCAGGTAGGTGTAGTCACTATTTTGGTTTGCACTTTGAAGCTGCCTTGTAAAGTAATCGGAGACCTGTGCCTTAGCAAATACTATTTCTCTAAAAGTTGTCCTGCCAATCTTTATATAGTTTCTGTGTAAAGTTTGGTGACGTACCTCTACCTGGTGTAGATAGATCAGTGCAGTTCTACTAACCTAAATAAATTTATGCTGGTTTGGACCGTACAGGATATGACATAAATTTATTGCAAAATGCAGCAATACAGGGAAATACCTAAACTAGCTCTGAACAAGCTAGTCCGAGTTATATCCATCACTGGGAACAGTATAGCCACATCAGTATTGCCTTCTGCCCCAACAAACTCATCATGCTGAGATGTAGAACTAATTAGCCTAGCACAGCACATTGCTAATATGGCCACAGGGACACAAGCAAGTATCTCTGCAAGGCACTGCAATGTGCCATATTTAAATATCAACTTGTTGAGAGCTAGCTCAGGAATCTCTACATGGCACTGTATTGAGAGGCTATAAATATGCCATTATCTTTCTCATTTAAATTTGCTGGTAGGTGGTAGAAAAAATGACTTCAGTAGAGCTGCACTAGAGATGAATTTCTAAGAATGTCATTTCATGACATGAAATCACAATGCTTAAAAATGTAGTAACTATGATAATTCTTCTCCCAGATCTATTATTGATAATCTGGTTCCATTAAATTTAAATGCATAAGAAAGAAAACAAAAATATTCATTGGGAACATGAAGCAGTTTCAACAGAATTTTTCAAAAGAAAACAAAATGATCAGACCACTAGAAAAGTTCCTGGCATGCTACATATTGTCTTGACGTTAAATACAAAATAGAGCAGAGGAAAAGACAGTCTTGACAGATTTTTTTCAGACTATTTTCTTCACTAACCTGACACAGACCAACACACACACATTATAAAGAAAAAAAATGCTAATGAACTGCCATTTTTAAAAGAATGAAAAATATTGTGGTTTTTTTTCAAAATGCTGTTATTAAAAAGTGAAAAAATAATAATTTTAGACATTAAAACCCTAATACTTAAAAAGAATACTTAGAGCAAGATACCTCAAGAGATTTGACCTTTTAATATTTTTCATGTTATGAAACTCCCATAGTGAGTATTAATCAGTTCTATCATAGTTATCATATATTCTTGGTTAATGAGGGAAGATATGATAATGGTCTCCAAATGAATAAAAATGTATTAAAGAACAATCAGGGACTAGTTATTCTCATCAATCAATGAGAACAGAACAAGTTATAATAAGCCCAGAATTCAGTAGAAAATAAGAATAGCCAGTTAATTAAATAGGGCCCTTTGAGAGGTGCTGCTATGAGTAACACTCTAGAAACTGAGTTTTTGTCATTTCTCTACTCTTTGCCCTAAAACAGATGGTCAAATACTTTAACAGGAGTATATTCAAACAGTGTGCAGCACTGGGTCTGCAATGCCATGGAGAATGCAGACTAGGTATTTGGACTCAGATTTAAGTATTGGAACTCAAATAATGTTATTAAATTGGAAAAATGGAATTATGACCCCAAAATATTTCCTCACCAGAAATGATCCATTACAAACCAGCATGTTAACTTCTCCTTTCAGACACCTCCATACATTTCACAGGAAACACAAAATGGTGTGACTTTCATAAGGATGCTGCAGCTGCTACTGCTCCTCCTCTAACAACACCTAAGAAAATTTAAAATCTTCTTTGTCTTGAATACATCTATAAAAACTTTAACTGGCTAACAGATTTAGATTTAAGGCAAAAGGAATAGAAATACTGGACTGTTGGTTAAGTTTCAGGTGTATCACTGCATTATGAAACCAACAATTGGAAATCAAGCCCCACTCAATCTGATATTTGTTTTTTTTATGGTTAGATAGAATTTAAATCTCTCTTACCATCAAATACCTCCAGCTCATCAAATTGCTTTTCACTTTGAAACATTTCTACAAAGATGGAGATGTTATATCCTGGCTCAACCTTTATAGTCCAAGAACAGGTCTGAGAGTTGGGATAGGTGCCTGGATAACCTGGACTGAGGATCACTCCTGATGATTCTGTACGGATTTCATTTGCTGGACATTGTGCTAGAAAGGACACAACAAGAGTAGCAATGAAATAAAGCATTTCCTTTCCATGAAAAAAATGATATTATTTTTCAGAGATATGTATGCTTCAGGTTCAGTTTCCAAATGAAAACACGTTAAAATCATATTCTAGATGGAAGGAACAATAAAGTTCCCTTTAGCACAAATAGAAACAGGACCACCTACCTTTATAAACTTTGCATTTATGAAACAGGATACTAATTACAGTAAAACATTCATCCGGAAAAGTGTCACAGCCCAAAGGATTTACAGTTAAGGGATTCACATATGCTGGTGTGGTCATTCACACAGGTGAGCTAAAAGGCCTGGTAAAATTTTTATTTGGAAACCTGGTAGCTGTCTTCTATCTGAGGTCTAAAAAACCCCACCCACCTTTAAGAATGAAGTCTGTTACATAAACATGACAACATATTGGAACTTCTAGGCACACCAGATCATCTGAAAGCATACATGTTTTGTGCACACAATATTTTAGATACAGAACACTTCAAGTCATCTAAGTAAGACCTTCTCAGCAACCACTTCCCCTATTATTTAAACTCCGAACTCATAACAAACAATTTCACCTGGTATTCATAGGTGTTTATGATGTCTGCATATGACAAACAGTACACTATGTTAAAATGCTGTGAATTTTATATCCTAAATACTGGTTTTAATTAAGAAATTCTTTTGCTGGTCACTGTTTTTCTTTAACATTTTGCCTCTCATGCAGGACTGATTTTTTCACGTCTTTGCTGTCGAAGTCTGATACATTTTGCACACAGTTTCATAATATGTGTGCATTTTAACAATTTTTTGTGTGTCAGATTCACAAATATATCTTGACAGAAATGCATTCCTGGAAACTGTCTAGCACAGTACCCAAGTACTTGCATAAATTAAAGGGTATAGGAAAGATGAAAACCATAACAACAGAGGGAAAATGATAGGTGGGGTGAGGGGGGAATGTTACAGGGGAAAACACACACTTAACTATCAGAAACAAACATAAAAATCTGGACCATTTCCCTTAGTTGGCCTTTTACGAACTCATAGGTGAAATTTAGGTTCAGTTGTAGCCGAGAAGAGTTTTGCTGTAAACTTTTGGAAAACAGTATCAGGACTTTATCTTTAATTGTCCTCTCAGAGAAATTAAGCATACTGGTAAAGAAGAAAATTATATTTTATAAAAGATATCCAGCCTTTACCTTCTGTTCCATACACAAATCTGAACCCTCTACCAGAAGCAACAACACAAACAAAATAGGAACTTTATCAATTAATTCACATATAAATGAACCATCACTTTCCTACATAGTGCATAGACCTTTACCTTTGAGAAGCTAGCTTATTCCTGTCCTTTCTCTAATGTGGATAGAGTTTTCAAGACTTGTGTGAGGAAGGTAAGAGAAAGTGTAGATGCCCGAGTGTGACAATACAACTTTCCTTTTGTTGTCCCAGATTCTTTAGAATATTTTAAATAATGATACATTAAGTGAGAAAGATATTAGTTTCAAACTTAACTTACAAACTCATTTTCTGAGGACTAACAATTTCTTAATGGCACCAAAGTTTAGAAAAAAAGAAACAATATCAGAACAGTTCTTTTCTGACTGTTCCAAGACTTCCTTAGATCTGACTTACAGGTTGAGCCTTCAAGCACAAAATTTGGGGTGATTTTTCTTCAGCTGTGATTTTTTTTATACTATAGCATAAATTATAAATCACTTCTCTAAAAGCCACTCTGATTATTTAGGGATATAAGAAGGGGGAAAGTGTGAAAAAGTAAAAACTACTTATTACTCATTTTTGTCATAATCTTTTCTTCTTTAGTCTGCTCTACTAGACTGGAGAATATGTAGCATTATCATGCCAGCAAATGCAGAAAGAAATATTAGATTTTTGAAACCCTCTCTTCCTCTCCTCCCCCTCATCTTGTTTAGCTAAAAAATTTCTTCAGTCAGAGAGAAAAATGTCAGCCTGTGAAAAGGAGGGATGTAATATGCAAGTGAAAATATACCATCAAGCAGAGAGAACAAGATGTGGGCTGGGGAAAAAATAGCAAGCAAATAATTTTTCCTTGACATGTGTCCCTTTCTGCTATCACTTGACAGCACTGGCTATAGCAGAGATATCTCTAAGAGGTAAGCCATTTTTCATAGAAGACATCCTAAGAGAAGGAAAGCCTATGGGGTAATGGCATATAAAGTAGTAAGAATCCTTTTGACAATTTTAATTCAGGAATTATCTCTTGAGATAGAAAGACCTGAAGCCAAATTACACCCAGAAATTTCACACAAGCTTCTGTGTGAGAATACAGTACTGCATGTATTTAATGACAGTAGCTTCTCTTTCTCATTATCTTAAAATGAAACACACTGTTACTTTGACTTCCTATATACTTCGGAATAAGAGAAGAATAACGTGAGAAAATACAGTCAACAAGTGCTCTGCCTCATGAATCTGCAGAAAGTACAAGTAAAACGGCAAATTATCATAGAACATTGGGCAGAAACATATTGTCAGATAAATAACAGTAACTATTTTCCCTTAGTTAAATACCCGAGACTTAATCCCGAGCAGAAGTTTGGCTAGCTATGTGGCATTTCCAGTCAGACATGCAGTAAAAGTGCTCATCAGTGATGAAGAGTAGCTGACATGACACAGTTCCACAACCTCCTTTACCTCATAGTATCATTTGCTTAAGCTACAAGACTATTTTTAAGAAAAGAAGATGGCTTTTACTGATCCAGTATCTGGTTCGTCAGAATGTTTGTTATAATGTTGAAGTCTACTAGAGCAACTTGTGGATTAACAGCTGGTTTTCAAAGTTGTAAATTACAAGTATCCTGGAGAAATCAGTAATTCTGTCAGACTTTTCACAGCAAAGATACAGTGATTCTTTTCGACAATGAAAAACTACCACTTCTCTGGATAAACTATGCTTTAAGAAATGGTCACAATCAACTAAACATGACAAAAAAGTAGTTGCAAAGCACATGACATTTGGAAGGAATGTATGGGACTGCAGAAAATACCTCTGGAATGGTTTTTAGTAAACATGCCATATCTAAAAACTAACAGCAGATATGGTAAGGATACAACCACCTTTTGTTGCCTGCTTTTCCTCAGCATCTTAGGGAGTTGTGGAAATGATCATTGGTCAAATTACTCATGCAAGAAATTATTTATTGCTCATTCGGATTTGGGACCTTCAAATAAACTCTGGATGTTACACAGATACAGTCCAGACAACACTAAAGCCAAGTGATCTCATAAATTGGAAAGTGTGATGGTACATTCTTCAGAAAAGTTTACAGTTGGGTTCGTCTAAAAGGTTTTTAATCACAGCCCTTCACATGGGTACTCTTTCAGCTAAGTTACCACAGGTATCAATTCCAAAGAGGTTCACTATAAGTATCTTCTTAAGAACAAGCTGCATGAACTTGTGTTTACTTACTGCAGCATATGAAGGTTTTGGAATCTGGGTTGGAGGATTTTCAAGTAAGAATAAGATTAAAAATTACAGTTTGAAAAACCTGAGATCAGTTTACAGTGATCCACAGAACACTGTCATAAAGTGTTGAAATATTCTTCACTATCTCAAGAAACTCACTGCAAGTATATGAAAGAAATAGAGCCAGGGAAGGAAATGCAATGAGAAAACATAGGAAAGTCACCAGTGCAGAGAAGTGAAAATTGCTAGTTTCCTTTGGGAAAAAAGAAATCTTATAGAATAGGAAGAAAGACAATCACTCAAGAAAGCACAGACACCTTGACTGTGAGCATCTCAGAAGCCTCTGAAAATGCTCCAGATGAGAATTGGCCACTGTAAGAACGGTCTGCAAAAAGAAAAAGAGACAGGACTAAGAAATTGCAGGGGAAGAAAAAAAAGATAAAAAACCCACAGAAATTACTTTTTCTGCCTTTTTCTTTCACCTGCTTTGTTCTTAAATCATCTACTTTTTCTCGTAAAGGACATCAGAGACAAAAAGAGAAGCAGAAAAAAAGGCAAGGAAATAGCTTGTTTGCTAGGTTTGAAAAAATAACAACAACAAAAATCATTTTTTCAAAAGCAGGTAAAAGTTATCAATAACAGAGAAAGACTGCTGCTAGCTTTCTCAGTCCTTGTAGCTGATTCTTAGAAGGGACCGGAAACTAATTTATTTACCACAGGGGAAAATGTGCCTTTTGCAGATGCTTCCTCATGCCCTTCTCTCGTAATTGAGGAAAAGTATGATGTTGCTTTGTAATTAAGAACATTTCTATGGTGGCTGAATATTAAAAATCAACAGCTTAAAGGTCAGAGAATTTCCTTGAACAAATCATCACATGTACACAACCTAAGAAACAGATCAATGCAGGATTGCTGTAGGAGTTCTTTCCTCCATATATTCTATTGTATTCACTTAGTGGACTTCAAAACTTTACTAACGGAACAATTTCCAAAAGGAACAAGTACTGTTTGTGTGAAAAAAATGCATCTCTTCACTACAAATCAGTGCAAATAGTAATGCAAAAGGTGAAAGAGGATATGGAATATTTTTTTGTGGTACTGAGACAAAAATAGTATGTCGTGAGGCCTCCCCCAGCATATTCTTAGGGCAGAAAATTCAAGTAAAAATGAAACTCTTATATCTTTCTAAGCTGTAAATAGTTCCATAGATCTCCTGTGCCAGAGCAGAAGTGTCCAAATCTCCTTACACAGCAAGCTATAGCTCTAACTCTTCCTATGGCCAAGATTCATTTCCTACGGCTAAGAGTCGTTGCACAAGAGGTACCTTCCAACCTCAACCATTCACAGGAGACATACTACAGGGACTTAAAAGAGGAACAGTTCTGGAGTAGTTCAGGGACATGGGAAGGCAGACAGTGTATTGCTCGTTTGCAGTTTGGGAGGCTGGCTGCACCGCGGGGCTACGTGGCAAATTGGTGATGTTCATCTTGGCAGCCTTTGCTGGCTCTCTTTCTCCACCATAATGAAATACCCACCAATTTCCCCCCACTATAGCTTAGCCGTGGATTGCATGACTTAATCTCTAGGATGGAAGCTAGACTTGAACATTTTATAAGACATAAAATTGAGATACTGAGACAGTGAGACTGCTTCACCTTGCTCTATAAAACAAAAGCCACATCCATTTTCCAATACCACTAATAACCAGTATTTATCACTTCAACAAAAATAAACGCCACAGTGCTATTTTCTTGGTATCATACACACAACAGGTGAAAAGAAAAATCTGCAATTTGGACCCTTTTGTTCTATACTGTTAGCTCCAACCTTTAGCATGGTATTTCAAAACAGAATACTCCTAAATACAAAGTCACACAAATCGATTCAGTTGAGGCATAAATATTCCACTGTTAATAGTGTTTCTTTTATCTGTCAATCAATTAACACATTAACATTATATTCTTCAGTATTATATTTGATACCTTCTGGACTCCTTTCTGTCACCTAAGTCACAGGGTGATTCAACTCCCTACACATTTAGAAGCTTAGGAATTGATGTGAAGTTTACCAGTCAAGAAAATCTGAGCTGCAAAACACATAATTAGACACTTGAGCCCTGGAATATATCTAATTATCATTTATTTATAACTATATCCCATGAATTTTAGAAGTAGCTATTGTAAAATGGTTTCAAATGATAACAGGAATAAATATCTTAAAAAACTCCTTTAGGCATATTGGAGGACATAAGAAATCTATTTTACATTAATTTTTAGTCATATTGTTGCACATGTAAATTCCAAGTACTGTTATTTGTTAGTTTGCATAAATCCATACATACAGGCAATGCTTACAGAAAACCAACAGGAAATAACAAAGATCTTTCCATTAGACAGTCACATGTAATTGAGTGCAGTGGGGCAGTGTCATGAGAAAGGTAATTCTGCAGGACGGCATAACACTCTCATCATATCCTAGTTTGGAGAAATAGATTACCTAACCTGGCTTTTGAAGAAATCTGATTTGGTTGTTTTGGGGAACGTCTGACTAAGCTTCTTGGCTTAACTCTAATACTACTTCTGATGTCTCCATCTTTGATTTCGCTTTTTATTCATAAATATCATCATGCTACTAGGAGAATATTATCACACAACCTCTCAAATTTAAGTGGTTTGAGCAGCCAGATTAAAGATCTTTACCTTACACTGAATGCCAATTAGCTGTTTTACTAGTAAGTCATTTTTTGTGACCAATACAGGAGTATTTCTTGCAGTTGCAATGATCATCCTGCTTTAATATACAACTCTATGTTTCCCAAACAGCAATTAAAAAAGGAAAGAAATTTGTAGCAAGAGGATATAAGGATAGGATGAGAGCAGAGGCTCCAAGTGTATAAATACAAATCACAAATGGTCAGCTACTGGTAAATATAAATTCATGCACAATGAGAGGATGTTCTGTAGGGTGCCTAGGGCTCTGCACGTTAGCCAATACCTGGCAAGTTACCATGGTGCCAAGCATTATTAAAAAGTCTGTCCTCAGGCAGACCAGGGAGGAAGGCAAAGGGAGTTGAAAGAGAAGTACAGTGTGGTGTGATTACAGCTGCTCTGGAGGTCATTCTTTCAGAATGATGTAGAGGTGATCACTGAGACTGATTTTTCTTGTCTGTCAGATATGTCATCAGACTGGTTATAGTATCCTAGAACCTGGCCTTCTGTTATATAAATATATTTTTCGCCTACTACAACACAGTGGCACAGCGCAGGAGAATGGAAAGTTTTCTAGCGTCTTTTAAAAAATGTGAAGCTGATCCAAATAAGGACAATGTAAACAATTATAAGCTACAGGTAAAATGCAGAAATAAAAGAAGGCAGTCCAAAAATTTGTTTGAAATACAATATGCAAATTACATGTCAAGTAATAATTTTTTTCCAAGTCTATCAAAATCAGATAGCATTGTATAAATGCAGTTCTATACTATGTCACCTCAAAAGAACTAGAGTAGAATTGGAAAAGGTATTGAGAAGGATGACAAGGATGATTAAAGGTATGAAATATCTTCTGGTTTATAGAATCATGCCATAAATATGGTGAATAGAGAACAACTTGTTACTGTTTCTTTCTCCATAAGAACTAGAGGACATGAAGTGAAAACAGCAGGTGCTAAATTCAAAGCAGACAAACATCTTCACATAATAAACAAATTATGCAACTTCTTGCACAAAACTGTGGATTTAAAGCATTTGCATGGGTTCAAAATGAGACTGAATAAATCCACTGAAGAAATAGCCCTACAGGATTCAAAGTACGAAGAAAATTGTGAGCTTAAGAGTGGCTTAGCTACAGTTGGGTGGAGGCCTTAATTAACTGCATACTTGCAATGATCTTACGTGCTCCACCAGAAAATCATTACTGGCCAGTGCCAGTGATGAAACACTGGGTATATGGTCTGGTATACTGGATTTCTGGTCTGATTCAGAAATACTTATTTCTCCCTTTCAGACATTTAGGTTTTCAGGGTGCAACATGAGTACTTTCGTATATTTATCTAAGAGTAAACACCAAAAAGATGGTAATTAAAACCACAACTTTTAAATGATCTACCAATATTTCATACGATCTAGAAGAAATATTCATAAATATAAGCTAGGGTGTTATCATAAAATAGGAATTCAGTTCAACACTTATCCCAATAGTAATAATTCATGTGGACAGATAGAGGTATTGGAGAGGCTGGAATAAAAATAAAAACAAGTAATTCTATTTTCCAGAAAGGAAAATAAAATTTATTTAAAGATACAACTTGTCTGAAGAAGGTTGCATCCCAAGTTACCTAAAGACACTCCTCTCTTTCTTATGTGTGTCCAAAATAACTGTGCCAGAATCTTTACTCTGATGCATCCACTTCCATTGTATCCTGTCTCTGAATCACTCCAATGGCTTTTTTTTTGTTATCAGATTATTTCTATTGAAGCTTCCCTCATGTCTGACAGAGCCAATGCCAGCCGGCTCCAAGATGGACCTGCCTCTGGCCAAGGCTGAGCCCATCAGCGATGGTGGTAGCGCCTCTGGGAGAACAGATTTAAGAAGGCGGAAAAAACTGCTCAATGGCGACTGCAGATGGAGAGAGGAGTGAGAACATGTGAGAGAAACAACCCTGCAGACCCCCAGGTCAGTGCAGAAGGAGGGGGAGGAGGTGCTCC
>JAOBAS010000017.1:6427199-6437236 GCA_025311575.1 Elanoides forficatus | reverse complement strand
GAGGCTGTGACCCCGTGGGAAGCCCGCGCTGGAGCAGGCTCCTGGCAGGACCTGTGGCCCCATGGAGAGAGGAGCCCGCGGAGCAGGTTTGCTGGCAGGACTTGTGACCCCATGGAAGAGACCCATGTTGAAGCAGTCTGTGTCTGAAGGACTGCAGCCCATGGGAAGGACTCACATTGGAGAAGTCCATGGAGGACTGTCTCCTGTGGGAGGGACCCCACGGTGGAGCAGGGGATGAGTGAGAAGTCCTCCCCCTGAGGAGGAAGGAGCGGCAGAGACAAGGTGTGAGGAACTGACCCCAACCTCCATTCCCTGTTCCCCTGCGCCACTGGGGGAAGGAGGGAAAGAAAACCGGGAGTGGGGTTGAGCTGGGCAGGAGGGAGGGGTGGGGGGAAGGTGTTCTAAGGTTTGGGTTTTATTTCTCATTACCCTACTCTGATGTGACTGGTAATAAATTAAATTAATTTTCCCCAAGTTCAGTCTGTTTTGCCTGTGACAGTAATTGGTGAGTGATCTCTTCCTGTCCTTATCTCAACCCAAAAGCCTTTCATTATATTTTCTCTCCCCTGTCCAGCTGTGGAGGGGGAGTGATACAGCAGCTTTGGTGGGCATTTGGCCTCCAGCTAGGGATAACCCACCACAATCTACAAATTCTTAAAGGACTGCAAAAAACCAAGTGTTGCTGCTGTCAGAGAAAGCCACTAGTTTCCACAGCATCTGCAAGAACTGTTGGAAATAAACTACTCCCCTGTGCTTAATAAATGGCTAATCATTATCGGAAGCTCCTAATATCTCTGTAGTTTTTACAATAATTATTTACTTCAGGCTTTCATTTTTTATTTACACTCTAATCAACACAGTCAAGAGTTAAGTTACTGCTGTTACTGTTAACTTAAAATTGAAAGCTGGATTTGCAGTACTATCATCTTATTAACATATCACAGTGGGAACAGAGAAATACATTGATTGGAAAAAAATCAAACAAAAAATCAAACATCAATATGTATTGAGTTATCTGATCAAGAAATACACAGAATTACACAATTTTCGCACTACTTTTGAATATTGTATGGTGAGGGTCCTAAAACGAATACGGAATCTTTTCTACCCAACTCCAGAGTCCCTGGAGTTCTCAATCTATGACAGATCGCAGATTATTCTATGCACAAGTTAAGAAAAGGGAGGAGTAAAAATTTTACTCAGGTATCAGTGGTCATATGGACAAATTACTTACATATGCATCAAATACATTATGGCATCAAGAAAATAATGCAGATTGTACTATGAATCCTTTACTAATTTTTAGATCATGAAAATAGAGAACCAGGATAACATGAAGCAAGGTACAGATACAGCTGTTAATAAAGTGTCACAATAATTGCTGTGCCTTCCAGTGTTACCAATTGTGCATATGGATGTTGTTACCTCATGATATTGAAGATGCTCCATCCATAATTACATATTATAGATCAAAGCTAATCCCAGTTAATATGTTATGAATATGAGAACTTCTCATCACTTTTTGACTTCCTTAAAATTTCAGTGATGCTGTCTCATCACTAACTTGTTTTTCCGTCCAAAAATTTGAGGTACTTCAGGATTTTACAGATGCTTTCTTGATCACTTTTTCAACATTTCAAAATCCTTTTGATATCCACTATTTAACAAACTAAACCAAACTAAAGAAAAAATAACCAACAGTATCTGTTGAAAAACATGATTTAGAGGACTGAGTACAATTCTCCAAGATATACTTGTTTTCTATGAAGTTGAGCAAATTGTGTATGAATGCACACCTAAAAATTGTTCATATTAAATTTTTAAATTATTTCTTTGAAATACTGTAATTGTAAACACAATATGAATAGTTGAAAGACTTTTAGTGCTTCCATGAATTAAAATTTGCGACGTATTATTGTAGAACACATTTTTCATGTGACTGTCATACAATGTCACCATATTTGTGAAAGCAGAGAGAATAATTTCTTATTTTATTTTGAAAGCTTAATTTAAATACACATTTTTAAAATGCTTCAGGGGTGAAAAGAATTCTTTTGTTTGATATGAAACAATGTTAAATAACTTAAATGAATTTTGGAAATCAGTGTTTCATTAATGGTGTAGTTAAACAGTTAAAGCCACTTGTCTTTTGATTCTAAAGACTTGAAAGTCTGCGCAAGAATTTTAGGGACCAATTTGAAAATGTGTGCACTTCTTAGGTATTGAAGAAATAAATGGAATCTTTTCTTTCAAACATTAATGAAAATACAGTGCCCCAAAATTTGATGCTTTATGTATAGGAAGATAAAAAAGGATGCACACTAATGATATGCACACCATGCAAGCATATATTTACCTTCACAAAATGGAGAGGATCCTTCAAACTGCAACTGTGCATTCAGTTTGCAGGTTAATATATCTTGTCCAACAAGGGTGAAACCAGGATGGCACTTGTACTTCACAAAATCTCCTGGAAAAGTTATTGACAAAAAAGTTAAACCCAAAAAAAACTTCAAACGGAAGTATACCAAAATCTCAGGTGAAAGATGAAATATATGCATAGTTTAGTTTAATTTGAATTCAAGCGAAAACATAAAAAAAGAAAAGGAGATACTACTTTTTCACCTATTTCAAAGTCATCATCTTCTGTAAACAAATCTGCATGTGGAACTGTGGGTGGAGGCTGGCACTTCTTCAGCTGATAAGCTGCAAATTCAAATGAAAAAAAGATTAATTACTGGTGTGTTAAGAATTATTTTACAGAAAATTCATTTCCTATTCACACTTCCCAAATTACCAAAGCTGCACTGAATATCATGGTCTCTCAGTTACATTATTTTCCACATTAAATGTCATGACATTACATATTATCTAAAAAAATAATAATTTTTATCAGTATAGATAGTATATTACACTGCCTAGATAGTTATAGATCCATTGTAGGATTTGATGCAGTTGTGATGTTTATGAAGAGATTTTTGCAGTTACAATGCTGATGTTTCTTGTGGCTGCCTTTCCATCATTTGATAGGTAGGGCCAATGGTTATAAATCACAGGTTACTTAGATTTCCTTGAAAATCTGCAATTACCTGTCACATACCTGGCATGCCATATTCACGCTTAATTTAAGCATACCTGGAGTTGATCTTTCTCAAGATACAGGTATATATATATATATTTACTTTAACAAGAAACACCAGTAATAGTAATTTTATAAGTTACAAAAAAAAAAGCCAAAACACAATGCCTTTAAAACAAAATCTTTTCTCTACTCTTCAAATCTGTTTCAATAAATTGTGAGCAATCTCATAAGGAAGGTGACCAGTACAATGACTTGACATGTTTCTAAAATAGAGCAGAATGCCTTCAACAGCTGAAGAAGCCATTTCTGGATAAAAATTCCAAAACAGATATTTAAGATTATGATCAGAGTGCACATACTATAGAAAAACTCTCCTTTTCATGGAACTAAATCACAGTCAAGATCACAAATTGTCCTGATAACTTGATAGTCCTATGCACTTGCTGGTTTTGAGAAGTTAAGAAACACAAAATGTTGGGACTCTCCCCTTATCTTCCACATAAGCTTCTATAGCCCATCACTGTAAAGCAATTGTACAAGGAGAAAAAAAAAACAACCAAACACATGGAGAGTTTTTCATCCACGGAGAGTTTCCAAGGACAGGGAGGAGAAAGCATATATGTTTTCCTGTGTACTTAACGTATTTGTATGGTCTTCCTGATATATATACACACACATACACAAACATACATGTAATTATTATTATATACATGTAATAGGACCAGTTTTTCTAGAGAACACCTGAGAAAAAAAGCTTTGCAACCTGCTTAGACACTTGTAATAGCAAGTATCAAAGAAACAGACAGTAAGCAGGTTTCCAGCATTAACATTTTCCTTCTTTTAGGAGAAAAACACAGACAAGAAAAACAACTCAGACTCTGAGTACTAGTTTCGTAAAGACTTCCCCATGCAAATATCTACCTTCAGGTACTCTCTTTCTGTGGCATTTCCTCCTGTTCTTGTGAATTAATTCACCCTATCTTTTTTAATTACAGTCCAGAAGGCTAACAATCTTTCATTTAATATACATAATTTGGGTGAATTTGTCAGAATTAGATCTAGAATTCAGCATTTCACTTCTGAGTTAGATCCCCAAATCTGCATGCCCTCTAGCCCTGACTGTAACTTCAATGTATTTTGCTGGATACCAGTCTTAAAGCTGTTGTTCAACCCTCCCACAGCATCTCATCAACCTTTCTGACCATGAGACCCAGCATGGTGAGCTGGTGAAGAATTTTATTACAGAAGGTTAAAAGTAAGTTAACTAATAAATGGGCCAAAATAATTCAGAAAGTAAAAACTTAATATTAGATAGCAGTGATTAACATTAAAGACAGAATGTATTTTATTCAAAGCATAAATGAACGTTAAGATTTTTTTAATAAATTATTTTAAAAACTAACTTGTACTGTTATTTAAAAAAAGTAGCAAATCTATGAATGATGGTAAATTTATTTAAGATCATTCAGTACATCACAAAGTTAAGAAATATTTTTAAAATTCACTAATTGATTGTGGTAATTAGATGCTAATGATATAAAGCAAACTGACCATGAAAATTGAGGACAAAGAATCCTCCCGTTGAAAAATCACTGTGAAACTTGAGGAGGACTTGATTGGTGGAACTGTAAGCTGTTTCCAGAGCTGTGTTCCCACTGAAAACTCCCAACTGAGGTGAATTATGGTCAGGACCATCCCTAGGAAAAGAAACAAAAAATCAGCTGAAGAAATACGGTGTTTAACATTTAAATTAACAGTCTCTTTTCTTTGGGGAGCGGGTTAAATTTTTGACAAAAATGTTTGTCCTAATGATTCAAAATGAGTTTGTTTTATTTTTATTTCTAGCAACACAGAATACTCTTTCTAACTTCAAAGCCTAATAATTTTGAGAGACCAGGAGTATTTTACGATAGCTTTTATATTTCCACAGGAAAGAAATTTATTGGCTGACTGAAATTTTCTCTGTCTTTTCCTGCCAAAGATTGTTATGTACACGGCAGCTGAAAAAAAGAATCTAGAAAACTCTTCTAATCTTATCATATTTTGAACATTTTTGACCCAGATCCTACAAGCCCTTACTCATTACTAGAACATACAGAGGTGTGGAAGTTGCAAGTTACTCTTGCCATTTAAATTCATTCTAAAGACTCAAAGGTATCTCCTAAAGGGGGGGAGAAAAAAAAAAAAAAAGAAAAAAAAAATGTTTTCTGTTTCTGAAGAGTGGGATAGACACTCGAAGAGAAATACACTCCAGTAACATCAGGCTGCATTACTTTTCAGTATCATCATATAGAACATTCAGGCCTGACCAGGCAGAATAAATAACTAAACAATCCCCCCTGCTTTTATCACTGAAAAATGTTTTGAGCTCTGCAATGCTTCTTTCTGGTCTTTTTGCATTTTACATATAATGAATCTAAACTGAATAAAAAAGCTTTTGTGATATGTATTTTAGAAGGCTGGTGGTTATCTAGAAGCTTTCTGAAAGCTGTTAGCTTTTGACTTTCACTGTCTTTAAATCAGAGGGATATTTGTTCACCTCAGCTGTATTGTTAAAAAGCCAAGCATTAACTAATTTTTATCTATCTCAAACCTATCAAGATAATCTGTTCATAAAAAGAAAAATCCACCGTATGGACTATGGTTCAAGTTTTAAAAGAATGTGTGCCATGTAGATAAATTGTACATACAACTTGTATTTTTAAAAATGTAATTTAAATTAATTATTCTTCTCTTGTACAGTTTTTCAGGATTATTCAGGTTTCCAATTTCTACTCTTGTATTAGTGACAACAAGAATAAATAAACTATGGGTGACTTGGCATAAAAATGTATTTTCTTCTTCCTGCTGCATTGAAAACAAGAGTGAAGGTTATGAATATTGAATAGGAACTTGATAATTTACTTAGGTTTTCATTTTAAATGTCTGATTCCCAGAGAGGAAAAAAAAAAGGCAAAACAAAAAGCTTTGCTATTAAGATTTGACTTTTTATACAGAAGTGAATGGCATATACATGAATGACTTAAAATTACACTGAACAGCCTCCTCCCAGCAAATTCAGGAGCTATCCATTGCTGATACCTCAAAAAATAACTCTAAAGAATGCATGCTTGTAATTCACAGACGATTGGTAACTGAGAGAAATAAGCTGTAAAACAGTTGTTTTAAAATCTTTATTAAAAGAATATAACAATTCAGGAATTCAGCACATACTTCAGCCAAACAAGTTCAAAAAGCTGACACAATTTTAGGACTTAATTGCTTAGGCAAAAAGGGAAGTCATTGATACAGTTAGATCTTTACCAGTGGAGGCTTTTGTTTTTATTTAACATGCCAGACAGGACAACCTATGATGCATTTTAGACTTGGATTTATAGGTAATGCAAATACCAGAGGTAGCCAAACAGCAGTTCATAAACAGTTATGCATCTCTATAAACTGACTGGATTTTCCCTGTATTACATGGACTTTAGTATTGCTGTCTGGAAAAAACTCGCCCCAGACAGCAATAGGTACAGGAATAGTGGACTAGGTGGGAGATGGGAGCAGCTGACTCACACAGGAGTAAATTACATCCTATATTCTGTGCAAACTGTCCTTTTGCCAAACTGTCTGTAGCATATATGAGAGCTAAGTCACTGTGCACATTATATGGGGTAAGGACCAGGGTTAGCCATAGATGAGAAAGTACATAACTTCAGCATCATCGACGCCTGCTCTTGAGTGCAGTAAATTCTTATGCAAGAATTTAGAAAGTCCTGACACCTCTCCCTCCAGCTGAGGACACAAAGTTGAGATGGGTTTGGGTGGTAATAAATACAATTTCAGAGAAGGGGAACATATGATATGAAGCTTAAAGACATAGAGGTACAAGGGCTGAAATCTTGGCTTCAGAAATACAGAGAGCATGTCTATCAGCCATATTAAGATATTAAGAAAATTTAATAAAATCTTAATTAATGCCTAAATTAGTTAATGCCTAAAGATGTCAAAAAGTTTTACTACAACTAACATATTGCCTCATGTTTGTGGAACATGTAATTAAACATAATGCAGATTGTTACATCCCTTTGACCTCACATGGCCTCACTTAGCAAACAGAGAGCTCAGAGAAGATCTGATTGATAGCTGAGGTAGAGTTTCAAAGTAATTTTGGAACAATATTCTTAAAGAGGTCAGACAGTGATAGATAATATTTTTTTCATAGAAACGTAGAACTTGTTTTATGCTGTTCTTCAGCACATATGACAACCTAAAGAGCAACACTAAGCAAAAGCTGTAGCTTGGGACAGTAAGATCTGATAAATCAATCAGAAAAAAAATCACTTTCGTTTTGAAAAACTTGCATACCAAACTGCAATGTAGTCATTCACAGGTTCAGTCTGGAGTAAGGTAAAGTTGATATAAATCCCATGGCCTGGAGGTACAATAATTAACCAAGTACAGTCCTTGGAATTTGGGTATTCATCTGGAAATCCTGGGGAATAAACTGTACCATTCTGAGCAGTCACATTATAGCCACAAGGAGCTGAAAAGAAAACAAATGAAAAATTAGTAGGAGAAACATACTTTTTCATGTTACAAATGGAATATCAAAATGGTCCCAAATTCTAAAAGCTCCACAGGACAAGACACTCTAGGTCTTAAAGACAGTATTTTTCCTTGGTTGGTTGCTTCTCACAGACAGAAAGTATTGAAATTTCTAAGAAATAGTTCATCCTGATGTCTTTCAGCTTTCATTTCTTTAAAACCACCCAAATCTACTGGGAATATTGCTTTTATACAGAATTCTTGAAACTAAGTTAGCACACATTTCAAAAGGGGCACCTTTTGCTTGCATTCAACATTAAGAAACAAATAAACAAGCAAAAAAATCCTGCATGTTTCCCTACAGCTGAACCCTAACTGAACTGGAACACAATTCTGGGGGGGTGGGGGGGGAGGCTAATTGTTCTTTCACTACCCCAAACCCAACCACTGTACTTTATTTCTGACAGTTTTTAGTCATGTTTAATGATACTTCAGTTGCAGTTTGTATGCTGATGATTCTTATGACAAGTAAAATGGAGATAGGGACACAAATTAGCATACACTTGCTGAAATCTGTGGGCAAATCAATGCCATGAAAAGATGGTTGAGTAATTCAAGGGTAGCAAATATGTAATAATGTGCTCTCTTTTGAGTCTCAGTTTGGGGGAATTGACTGATTACAGATGCAAGCATGGATCTGAATAGACATATGGCCATTAGTGCAAACTAATGAGTCTCACTCATTAGAGTGAGACCTTAACCTCATCTGTGGGCACTCAGTCTAGCTCTGGAACTTTTTTCATTAGCTCTTACCATAAAGCTTATGTTATTATTGCCAGGGTTCCTGTAACTCCTTCAGACCCTCTTCATTTCTTTTTCACCTTTCAACAAGTGATGGAAAAGGAAAAGGGAAAAAGGAAAAGGAAAAGGGAAAAAGGAAAAGGGAAAAAGGAAAAGGGAAAAGGGAAAAGGAAAAAGGGAAAAAGGAAAAGGGAAGAGGGAAGAAGGACTGAGAAATGCAGAAGGATGTCACATTTCCCATGTGGAAAATGTGCTGCTATATCATTCGGGTAGAAAGATCATCTGGCTAGCCCTTTTTGGATGAATTGTTTTAGTAATCACTGGATTTATAGGACAGGTTAAGGAGGCTTTAACCGCTTCGCTTTCTTCATCTGTATCAGTACTAGCTAGTATGATGCATTTAGCACATCTTCCCATCTTAGGACAGAATGGCATCTGCTCCTGAACTACAACCCTTTAGTGCCCAAGAAAAAGGGAAGAAGCTAAGGAAAATGAAGGGTTGGTTTTATCTGTCTGACTCCTGGTTGCATGTACAGGCCAAGGGCAGCTTGTAATGCCTATCAGCTGTGATGGTTCTATGCTGAAAATGCGACTTGAGCCCATTTTTTCCTGTTCTCTAATCCCTTACATTTATGCCATGGTCAGATTGCCTGGTCTCAGAAATCTAGTCTGTTCTTTCAACAGTAGTCCATGTTTACTGCTAAAAGACTGCTTTGACAAGTATGCTTACTACATTGAAATACACTTCCCAAGACTAATATAGTGACAAGTGGAAAATCCTTCAAGTTCTAGTTAAGATCTAGGATTTTTCTGATAGAAGTTTTATACTTCAATATATTTTGAGTTTATTATATTTTTTACAGATTTATTAATGTTGTCAATGTTTGCATATATATTATTTTATTTTGCCTCTATTATTCTCTAATACTCTACAAAGAATGCAGATTGATTGTATCTCAGTAAAGTTAGTCTAATTCCTCATATCATTGTTAGCCATGATAGATCAATAAATTGTTTCAGAAAAAAAAAAACTGTCACAGATAACAAAACTCTAATAGAATAAGCAATACACACAGCTGATACTAGGCTTTCTCCAAAGATCCTTAAAAATCACAGGAGACAGAAAATTAAACAGAAATAACAGGCTATATTTCACACAAGACAAAAATAGCTTTAGTTTGAATAAACAAACCACTCTAAATTAATGAAGTTATTATATTGCAGAGAATCTTGTATTGTATAGTTCATACTATAAACCTGAATCTCATCTACCTCAAGGACAACGTCAATTATGAACTTGGGGATGCCCATCTTCAGCCCCATGATACAAGAAGTTTAACCATGTCATCCTTTCATCACAGAACATAAAGCCAACAAATCTTCCGAATGGGAACAGACCTGTGTAGACCAGAGGCTTAGTTTAGTAGCTTAAGACAGACAACTGAATGACCTAACGGGTGCTAGACAGCCATACACCACAGAACTCAGATGACTTGGGGGAAGAATCCAGAAGAAAAATCTTGAAGTTCTAGCCATAGTGCTCTAGGTGGCTGTCGTGGTTTAACCCCAGCCAGCAACCAAACACCACGCAGCCGCTCACTCACTTCCCCCCCCCCCCAGCAAG
>JAOBAS010000017.1:6392048-6415762 GCA_025311575.1 Elanoides forficatus | reverse complement strand
ATCCAATCAAACTATTGCTTTAGGCGCATGAATAGCACATGTTAACCAATCAGTAGATGGCTTGCACATGAGCAGGAGCTAGAAAGTATACATAAACCAAGCTATTTGGGCAATTAATTGGCATTTGCTTAATCATATTGATTGTGTGCAGTGTCCGTGACTTCCGCGTCAACAGACATGTTCATCCCAGAAGTATATACTTATTACTATCAATTAGATTATTTAAACAAGCCATTTCCATAACATTGAGGTAAGTATCTAACTTAGGTGTGCTTAAGAGCTTACTTAAAGTGAAGTTTGTACTTAATTGCTTCACTGAAGTACAGCTACTGTCATGAGTTTTTTTAGTCATTGCTGATTACAGTCATGCTATGAAATAAATAGAAGATTTATTTTGAGAAAGCTGCCTTATTTTCCCTAATTCATTCAGTGAATCCAGAATCCAGTGTCTGTAAGATTACAAAGCTGGAAGAGGTGTGGAGGTACCAGAAATATTCCAAAATCCTCTAATAAGTCAGACTCACCTTCCCCCAAATAACAAAAAATTAAACAAATGAAAACTTAACAATCAGAATTAATTGCTACTAGAAAGGAAATACAAAAAACTTTATTCTACCTTAAATATGGTTTGTTAAAATTTTGTGCTAAATCTAGTCATAGCTTATTAATTTTTAATGCTATTATTATTCCTCCTATCATTATTCATACAGTACTCTACAGATAATATCATTATTATCAACACTTTTATATAAAACAGAGTACTAGAAAGATTATTTAAGGGTACAGAACATATTAAGACTAATAAATTAAATAAAAAACTACTTAGCAAATTATACTAGAACTACAATAGAAGATTATTCTGGAGGATTAGAGGATCTCACAGATTTATTTGACAAGGTGCAGCACTACATTGCCCAATAGTTACCATGACAGTGTTTTGGAACAATGACAATAAATATGGGAACTTTTAAACTTTGATTTTAAACACCCTTTTGAGGACATGAATACACATGAAAAATATCCTTCCTTATTGGTTAATTTGTTGCAGTACAGTATTCATAGATTACATTTTAATTGTACTTAATATGATTTTGGATTTTTTAAGTTAGTCTTGAAAATTCATTTCAGATAAAAGCTTCTCTCACTGATCTACATAAGAAAACACAGGAACAGCTCAGGTGAAAGAGGAAATCCTGAAGGAACTTCACCATCTCTCCCTCTAATTTGCACAACATCCTTTAAAGTGTCTTGGATTGTTAACGGAAAAAATAAAGCCTACCTTTTAAAATTCTAGTTAGTGTTTATTCAGAGATGCATACATTTTTTTTTTTGCTATTGTAAGGAAGGTAAACAAAACACACACAGAAACTTCTGGGGTTAGTTTTGGCATTTTTTTTTTGGTAAGCATAGAACCTCTGCCTAAAGTAGATCACCATAAATTTGAAGGTCGGTCAGTCAGGGGTGAAAGCATTTGTACATGAGCAGAGCACAGTTGTTTTGAGGTTTGGGTTTTGTTTTGTTTTGTTTTGTTTAAAGGTGTAAAATGTGAAGATACTCTCTGCTTATGACTTCTGGTATAAATCCTATAGATGACTCATAAATTATTGGAGTAACTATAAGTCAGGTGATGCATCTGACTATGATGTCATGATTTACAGGCCATTCAGGGAATATGTTTTATGGTTTTAATATAAATATGAATTATATTCTTCTCTGTTCTCTTGATATATGCAACAACTATACCTGACTTAACAGACCAATTCATTATTCAGTCATCACTATCAAATATTACCCACAAATCCTGGTGTCACATCTCACAAAAGAAAGCTTTTTTATGAGTGTCATGCCCAAAGACTTGTTTGGTACTAAGCTTTAAAAAATTATATACCATTTCACAGCAGAAAAAACTCTAGTGAGAGCCTGAAATGAAACCCAAAGTAAAGGAAATCTGAGCAAAAGATTTAATTCCAATGCTGGCAGCAGGCAAATACTTAAATTTTAAAATTATCTCATATTGACATTTGGCATTTCTTTGTGCAGTGTATTCTCCACTGGTAAGAAAAGAGTGTAAATCACAAAAGAAATTAAATTGATCCTCTGCTATCTTGTTTTTATGATTCAAATATATTTTCCTTCTTATATTAACACTAGGGTGACTTGTTGCTTTTGCAAGTGCCACATACATCTATAACACTTCAATAAGGAAATAATTACAGAAAAATTGTATTAGCAGGGAGTTGAGCATGCAAACACTCAAATGTTAGGAAAGCTCACAATTAAGGCTACTTAAAACTTCCATTTAGTCTTATTGTACCTTCCTCCAGTATCATGCTGTGTATAACCACAGACTCAAGAACAAAATCCACTTCTTAGGCTAGACTAGACTAGACTGGACTAGCATGGGTTGGGCTGGAAGGGACCTTTAAAGATCATCTAGTTCCAACCCCCCTGCCATGGGCAGGGACAAATTTCACTAGACCAGGTTGCTCAAATCCCCATCCCACCTGGCCTTGAATGCTTCCAGGGATGGGGCATCCACAACTTTGCTGGGCAACCTGTTCCAATGCCTCACCACCCTCATCTTAAAGTATTTCTTCCTTACATCCAATTTAAATCTACCCTCTTTCGGTTTAAAACTGTTGCCCATTGTTTTGTCATTAAAGGCCTTGGTAAAAAGTCTCTCTCCATCTTCCTTACAAGATCATTTTAAGTACTAAAAGGCCACAACAGGGACTCCCTGGAGCCCTTTCTTCTCCAGGCTGAACAACCCCAACTCTCTCAGCCTGTCTTCATAGGAGAGGTGCTCCAGCCCTCTGACCATTTTCGTGGCCCTCCTCTGGACCCATTCCAATAGGTCCATGTCCTTCTTATGTTGGAGGCCCCAGAGCTGAACACAGTACTGCAGGTGGCGTCTCAGGACAGCAAAGTAGAGGAGGAGGATCACCTCCCTCAAACTGCTGGCCATGCTTCTTTTTGTGGAAGCCCAGGCTATGATTTGCTGCAGCCCAGGACAGGACTGGCAATCTGGAACATCAGTTTATTGCCTTAGGCACCAAATAACATAATTTTTCCAGATGACATGACTTAGGATTAGTCTCACAAAACATTACTTAATTTTGTCATGAGTTAGAAAATCATTTGCTATGAGCGCCCCAAAAGATCTTATTTTAGTTCCATTAGCATTCCCCTCCTTAGGACATCATCTGAAACCATTTTAGAAATACAGTAGATTTTCAACAAATCTCTTTTTTCTTCTATGATCCCTATGACTCAGAAGCTCCATCATAGCTGATTTTTTGCTAGATGAAGGTCATCAGGTTTAACATGTTCAAATCATGTTGTGTATGTGCACGAGCATGCTTGTGGAAGAAAAGGAGTGCAATTAGAACTTTTCTCAGTGTTTTCTGGGACATGTTGCTCTCCAAATACAACAGCATAAGATTCTGACCTCATATTCAGCTTTATGCTACACTGAAATTCAGAACAGACTGAAAATGCTCTTAGAGTTCCAGCAATAGGAATTAGGATTCCCCCAGTAAAAATAACACAAATAAAACATTTTATCTGCTTCCCTTAAAGAAGCTCTAACCCTAAAGGCAAAGCTATGTGAAAAAAAGATGTTCCAGAAATATTAAAAGGCTGAGGTAACAGTCATAATATAGCCAGGGATCAAAAACCAGAAATACTTCTTAACAACCATTAGATTAACCGTATTCTTCTGTGTACTAAATTCTGTTATGAAATCTCTCAGAGGCCATAAAAGCTATTTACTTTTTCTGACCTAGCATATATCTTGAGTCATTCCAGCTATACACAGAGTATCCCAAGCCTGTAATTAGCTAACTTGGCTTGCCAACCAAACTTCTGCGATTGTTCTTCTTCCCCTCAGGCCTAGTGTGCACAGGCTGTTTACATCTCAGATACTGAGATTTGACAGATGTGAGGGTCTCAGAAATTCAAGACTGCCAGTCAAATGCAATTTAGAAATGTTCTTCTAACTATTTCTGATTGCTTCCTGTCTTGGCTGCTTCTCATAAGTGGCAAAACCACAGCGGTGATAACAAAGAGACATTCTTTCTCAATGCTTCTGTTTTTTTTTTTTTTAATTGAACAGTATCATATTTATTTCAACAACAGAAAAGGTATAATTAAACTTAAATGTTGCTATTTTAAAAATCAGGCACTTTTAAAGTTCTGCCATTATCCTACAAATAAATAAAAATAATATCTAACAAAATTTACCTTAACCGCTTCAGGTAGTTCAACAGGTAATCGGTATGAATTTCCTTCTTGCCACAAGTGAAACAAAAGGTTTCACAACACACATAAATTCAGTAACTCAGTCTTTAACATAATGGAATACCCACCATTCCTTACGTAGTTCAATTGCAAAGCTGAAGTGATAACAAAACATGACAACATTAGAGCATAAAACAACAAGAAACTGACTGGCAATGGTAATCAGAGCTGTAACTTCCCCAGGGTTCTGCTAAGGAGACAAAGCTTTTTACTGCATTCAGAAATACAGAGTACCTAAGTGATTTATGTTATATATTCAAATCCTGTGCTGTGAGAATTCACAGGCTAGTGCTTAAGAAACAGCACTAGCTCCTTGCAAGCATGGGAAGCAAATATTTTACTGTTCTCAGTGTGCATACACTTTTCTTCTTCCCTAAAATAATGTGCTCAGAGTACTATCCCAGGCTATATTAAGCTTTAATCTCATATTTTTCTGTCTTCAGAAAGTCAGTAGAAAAACTGAGAAATAGCATTATTAATTCTATCACTCACTATACAATATTCATATTCTTTGCTTTCCCCTGAGATGAGGGGGTTATCAAAAAGTCTTATCCGTCATAAAATGTTAGGGTCTCTAGAAAACTTCATTTTTATAACATGAAAGTTTGCTTGAATAAGCATACACATTAACAATCTCCCTTTATTTTTAGACTGGTATCTTTATAAAAAGGCATCTACCTTGCAAAAAAAAACATCTGCTACCTTAATGCCACTACTTGTTGTTTTCTAGTTAGTAGAAATGGCATTTTTTTCCACTGATGAAAAAGCAGTCCTTGAATTGAATCACGATTAGCAGCATTCAGTTAAAGGACAAATTTAATCTTAAATCCATTTTAATGTAAACTTAAGTACATTTGAAAAAAATCAGACTAGGATTAAGCTATGCAGTCTTGTGGGCACTTCTTAATATGCAACACACTCATTAAGACAGTAGAATGGGTTTGCTGAATGTGACTACAATTATTGACCCTTTTTGCCTACTCATCTTTTTTAAGGGTATATAAAATTAATTTCATTATTAGAAAAGCAATGCTCTTTTTTTTCCCCAATTATAGTACATTAGGACATCCTAAAATGGGATCAGTTAGAAGTAGTCTGAAAAAATGTATCTTAATGTATAAAGATGTCAGGTCCTCAGATCTATCTGCTTTGCTTTACAAATTCATTTCTATAGAAATGGCAAAAGTGGACAAAAGCAAAAGTACTGATAAAACTTAATTTTTAAAATATTCAGTATAAATTTGTTCTCTCCAATTCTTTGCAGAATTTAGTTTGTGTGTGCTACATCTGCTTGCACTGGTATAAACCCTCCAGTTTTACATACAACCTTTACTTATTCCTGACAAATATTTGTTCCTTTTTATTTAAGATGCCTGTTTTAGATGCCCTGAGAGATTAAATACTTTTGAAATATGCTTCCTGGAAATCATGTAAATTATTACTGATAGGCTTCAAAGGTATAGCAACTGTTAGGTTTACCTGGTCAGGAGGATGGATTGATTCAGTACATTGCTTTGTCAGCAGCTGAACAAACAAAGCCTGGAGTTTTTTATATGTATATTACTATATATCTCCATAATATCTATACAGTTTCTGTTTACCTGAATCTGGGCACTACATTCTTACAAGCAGACACCACAATGATAAGCCTTTTCTGGATTACCTTACCTGATTTGCAGCACCTCCAAGCCCTTGAAAAAAAATAAATAAGTTTTCTGTCAGAGTAAAATGCCATAGGCTTTATGCCATTTATGCACCTGACAGTGCAAGATCTCAGAGATCTGAGATATGTCTGGACTTGCCTTGGCCTGAGCTGATTTTAGCTCATTTTAACAACTGCTAGCAGCCAAGTGATTATTACCTAACATGTTTTAGGCTATGCCCTGCAAATAGCATGTATGCTAAAGGCCTGGCAAGCCCTGGCAGTCACTGCTTAACAAACAATAGTCCTTTATAGTAATTGAAGCTGCGGAAAGCAACTTGCAAAGTTTGGCAGAGAACCAGTAGGAAAGAAGCAGACTATGGTAAGAAAAACATGTAAAAGGTAATCTAAGTGGAACCCAAGACAGAAGAGTAAGAAATCCCTGTATCTTGAACATCAGATGTTTCCCAGTAAAGAGCCTGGGATGCTGATGACTGCCTCTCCAGTTCTACACAAAAAAAGACAGAAGCTGTCAATGTTGGGCTCCATAAGAGCACTGGGAGGGTGAACAGCATACAAAAGAAATGGGGTGGATAGGAGGAATTTTTTGCATAACAATTTCAGCTGCATTGCTTATGGTTTTGTTCTGTGTTAACTGACTTGGAAAACTTAACTGTGTAAGTATTAATTGGACTAAAAATAAATTCTTAGCTTTCCATATATGACAAGCTTTCTTTAGCCCATAGAAGATTTTGAATGTGACACTCATTCTAACCTCTCATATTTAATCTCCATCCCACATCTATATCCCATGAATAGCAGTTAGACAAGACACAGTGTGTATTAAAATGAGTTGTGACAAGGAATATTCCAACTGGGTAGCCAGCAAGCCAAAGTGAATTGATATCTATGGAGTAATGCTGCATCTTTCCTGACAATAAGGGCACTATTTCAGCACTCTTCCATCCACATTACTGATATTGCTTTTCAAACATTTCTAGGAACTGTGAAATTTGACTGAAATTGGCCAATGGTTTCAAAATTGCATAACAGAAGGATATCAAGAAGAATGACAGTCAGATATCACAACAGTATAAGTCCTGTCATTCAAGCAAATCAGGCTAAGACTTATCTGATGTTTGACTTACTGAAAGGAAAACAAAATTTCTAACAGGGAAGAAAGGAGAAGGAAAGAGAAGCATTTTAGAGTAGTGAAGAATTACTTCTTAAGTCCAGTTTCAGCAATTGCAGACCAACTAAGAGGAAGAGAGAGAAATTCATAAGTATAATATCAAAAGAAGTAGGAAAATCCAGAGACAATCTGGGTGATAAGATAAGTAGGTATCAAGGACAACAGGTGTGGGACTGGAAATGAAAAGACAGCTATCAAAAGCAACATATACTTTGTCTGAAGAAAAATAAAGCAGCCATTAAAATTGCTCAATTGTAAACCACTGGCATTTTTTGTCAGAGCACGTCACAGGAGTGGTGAATACACTGAAACACAGTACTTCTAGCAGCTCTTCCTAACTTATGAATATCTTGAATTAAGCGTACAATTTCCTACATGTTCTAAATGGTGCTGAGCAAGTTACTTGTGCTCAATAATATGAAGATATAAAATATGATAATCTTAGACAAATTACCAAAGGAGAAATGTTAGCAATAGAAATGGCTGGTACAATCTGAAATCTCAGAGGCAACAGAGAGAATTTGCGCTATCTGAAGAAAACCAAACTATTCAAGATATTTCATTTTTAAAGAACAAAAGTCCAAAATCTGTTTGTAGAATGCAGAAAAGGAGGTAGATGGAAGAAGGAACATAAGTCAATTACAAGTTCAGTAGAGTGAGCTTAGCTGGTAGATCCTAATCACTTAAAAATCAAACATGACAGTGCTAGTAACTTTCCACATTAGAAAAAAAAAAAAAAATCAATAAATAATAAGCACCTTGTAAAATAATTCTTTTTTTTTTCCCAGCATCTTTTTATTTGAGTGGATTACGTTGTGGGATTTTAAAGTTTTTAAACCATATATTTTTTAATATATAGACTAAAATACTGTGCTTCCTCAATACAGTATTCAAGAATGAGTCACCCCAGACTTTCTTTGTAAGTAAGGAGTTGCTACATAAAAATGAACTGTGTGAGTTGCCTTTACTGCAGAAATTGTTTTGCTTCTCACTCATGGGGAAGATAAAACTGGATGAATGTATATGCATTTTGTAATTCAAATACACCTATAACTACACATTTTGAGAAACAAGGTCATAAATAATAGTTGTATTTTTGGTTTGAAATTAGAATTACTCAAATATCAATTAATTTAACTGTATCTCTTGGTTCTGAATTTTCTATCTACTATTATAACTATTAGACTAATAGCTAAAGTAAGAAAATTCTTATCAAATTATTACTATTTTTGAGAAAAACTTTTTCTGGATTCTTTATATAAATATTTGCAAAATACTAAAAGTTTCTGAATTTCTAGGAACAATACTTCTTTTTGACAGTTTTATTCTGAGAATGCTACTACACAATCTTCATCACTTTAAAAATATTTTATTATAAGGCTCATCTAATGAAATTTTTTAATATTTCATAATACAATATTCTGGTTTTAGGTGCATTGCTTTTCCTCTATTTAGATAATAGAATAAAATTTTATGTAGTCAGTGAGTTAATCATGATAACACTTTTGTTGTCAACTGACAAGTTGCAATTGGGAGAAGCAGAAAGCAAGCAACTTATCTAAAAAGCAAGTGATTTTAACAAGAGAGGGTTAGAGTGAACCAAAAGATATCAGTTTCTTTTGTATGGTGTCCTCTTCATCATATTCCTGTTTACTTCTGACCAGACAAAATAATCCTACTGGACACAGTGGGGAAGGGAAGAGTAGAAGAAAAGAAGAATTATGAGCTTAATTCATCCACCTTTTCAAAATACAGAATAAACTTCATGCATTAATATCATGGATTTCTGAAATATTAAAGCTACCATCTTAATGCCACTCCCAGACTGGACATAGCTTATAAAAGATTCTTTCAGCAATTTACCATGGATGAATAAAGGAATGGTGCCTGTAACAGGTAAAAAGATAAAAACTGAATTTGTGGTTTGACTGAAATAATTGACACAACTGTTAGATTCAGTAAGCCCAAGCTTTCATCTGATCTTTAGACGCTGGGTTATGGCCATCAGCTTAACTTCTGAACATACATGTAATCTTCTTACCTACACTTGAGTACCATGTGAATGATTCCACAGACTCAGTTTCCTATTGCTGAGCATACTAAATTGCTCTAATGGGAAATAACCAATATTGGCTAAATGAATAAAATAAATAAAAAGATAGATGACTTATAGCAATACATTTTCCTGCAGTTGTAGTTCTAAGAACTGTAGCACAGATTACAGAGTCTTTCTGTCTGCAGTGATAAACAGATATTGCTTAAATATATTCAATAAATTAAAGGTAAATAAATTTGCCTGAGACAGGCTAAGTATAGAAAATATTAATATCATTGAATCATAGAATAATAGAATGGGTTGGGTTGGAAGGGACTTTAAAGGCCATCTAGTCCAACCCCCCTGCAATGAGCAGGGACATCTTCAACTAGATCAGGTTGCTCAGAGCCCCGTCCAGCCTGACCTTCGATGTGTCCAGGGATGGGGCATCTACCACCTCTCTGGGCAACCTGTGCCAGGGTTTCACCACCCTCATTGCAAAAAATTTCTTCCTTATATCTAGTCCAAATCTACACTCTTTTAGTTTAAAACCATTACCTCTTGTCCTACTGCAACAGGCCCTACTGAAAAGTCTGTTCCCATCTTTCTTATAAATGCCCTTTAAGTACTGAAAGGCTGCAGTAAGGTCTCCCCAGAGCCTTCTCTTTTCCAGGCTGAACAACCCCAACTCTCTCAGCCTGTCTTCATAGGAAAGGTGCTCCAGCCCTCTGATCATTTTTGTGGCCCTTCTCTGGACCCATTCCAACAGCTCCATGTCTTTCCTGTACTGAGGACTCTAGAGCTGGATGCAGTACTGAAGGTGGGTTCTCACCAGAGTGGAGTAGAGGGGTGGAATCAGCTCCCTCAACCTGCTGGTCACGCTGCTTTGGGCGCAGCCCGGGGTACAATTGGCTTTCTGGGCTGCGAGTGCGCATTGTCGATACCGATAGGTACTGGTACTGGGCTTTAAGTGAAAACAGACCCAAGCACTGACCAATGATTGGAGGAGTTTGAAGTACATCTATGTCAACTGCATTATGTCGTGAACCAATCTTAATTTTTTTTTTTTTTTTCCTAGATCTATGCCATCTTTTACTTTGATCTGGACTACCATTTCCTTAAACATCAACAAAGATCACTGTCCTTGCCAAAACTAGAGAATACCATGTGCAATAAATGTATTTTGATCCAGATACACAAGAAGAAATAAAGACACAAAAAGCTAAGTATTATGATGATTAAAAAGCAAACTGAACCTGTCTTCTTGTCCCCTTGCTGAAACTGTCACAGACCGTTAAAATATGAACGTATGCTTTCCTTTAAAGGGAACACAAAACCTTGCTGAGCAAGCTGGAACATCACCTCTAGAAGAATGTATTTATAGAGTCTACAAAACCCATAAGATTTAACTATTAATTTCATGACAGAGAATGCTTAGTCAGGAGTTAATCACATGTCGTTGAGCCTATAAAGACTCAATACCATTAAGGAAGGGCTTGTTATAGTAAGGAAAAACACACTAATTAGAACCAGAACAAAGAGCACTGGAGAATATACAGAAAACATACCACATAGCTTTTTATTTTACTTATTTGGCAATTCTGCAATTTGACACTGTTCTGTCTTTCCAGAAAATTCTAAAAAGAGTCATCTGTCCAATCACAATCACCCTTGACTGCTCAGAAGAAAAAAAATCACACTAGGTGGGTGTAATGTTGTGAGAGTATTCCCTACTTCTAAGACTATGTGACGTACCAAAACTCCACAGGCAATAGAGAGATATGACCTCTTTGTTTGCATCCTTTATGAGCATTAGCCTAATTCAGGCACTCAGAATCTTCCTTTCTACCCACTGACTCTGTAGATACAATCTAACTATAACTGTATATATGTGTGTATGCAAATAAATACTGTACTGGGCCTGGCTACGATGGAGTTCCTTTTCTTCACAGCAGCTCATATGGTGCTGTGTTTTAGCTTTGTGACCAAAACAATACTGATAACACATTAATCTTCAGGCTTTTGCTGAACAGTGCTTGCACAGCATCAAGGCCATCTCTGTTTCTCACTCTGCCCTGCCAGTGAATAGATTGGGAGTGTGCAATGGGTTGGGACGGGACGCAACCAGGCAGATGACCTGAACTAACCAAAGAGATATTCCATACCACATAAAATCATGCTCAGCGACAAAAGGGAAAAGAGGGGGTTTAGGGATGTTAGCCATCATTTGCTTGGGAACTGGCTGGGCATCAGTCTGCCTGTGGGAGGTGTGGAATAACTACTGGAGGTGACTTAGAAATTAAACCTATGTTAAAGGTACGGCATTGTTCACACATTAAGGAAAGGGATAACGTCAAAGAAGCTTTCAGGATTGAATGCAACTGGTATGCAAGGAATCCATTCATATGGTTCTCTAGACAACATTACCTGCAAACTGGCACGGAGGGTGGAATGGGGTGAAGACTCCGTGGCCAGGCTCTGTGAATCACTGCAGAAATAGGAACTTCATGGTACTATGGTACTGATAACCTGTATATTTGACGCCCTGGGCCAACGGTCTGTCATGTTTTGATAGAAAGCTGTCCTTTGTGAGAACTTTGCTCATTATAATGTCATTATAATACCAAAACACACCTCCATCCCACAGACTACCTGCCTCCAAGGTGCGATCACCCCCTCACTGAGCCTGTGACCTGAATTTTTGTTAAGCTATACATTTAAAAGTGAAGCGAGACAATTTTATACCAATCACAGTAAAGGTATGTGTGAGTAGAGTCACTCAAGCTCCACCCTGAAGTAAAAATTGTATAAAAATGGCCTAAGGAAGGGGGAATGTTAGGGAAGGCAACATCAAAGACAAGTCAGGGAAGATACCATCGCAGACTACCTCTGACTCCTGGCATCAGTCAATGGGCTGAGCTTCCCTTCCCCCACATAGGGACATCTTTGGGTAAAATACAGATTACTCAGTAATCTCTCTCTCTCTAGAATCACTTTCCCTTTTGATTTCACGTGCTGTATTTAAGTTAACACGTGCTTTTGCAGACAGTGTATTTATCACTGGCAATCCATAAGAATCTATAAATTTGTTGCTTTAATAAACTGCACTATTCATTAAGCTAGCCATAAAAGTTTCTCATTGGGCACCGCCAACTCTCTAAGTCTGGCCGTGTGAGTCCATGGAGCGTGACTAAGCTGAAAGTGCAGTGTGCTATTAGTGAATCCGTAATCGTGAGAGTTCAATAAGTTGAATGTGACTGGACTAATAGTGCCAAGTTGGATATCACTCAGAATCTAAACCTAGCTGCCCCCACCCCCTCTGATAAGCTGGTACACAAGGGGGTTTATTTTCTGCCAAATTACTCTACCTTTTCACATGTCAGGAGGTGGTGAGTGATTGTCTTTGCATCACTTTTTTTGTTTCATTTTCTTTCCTCTTCCCCTTATCCTTTACTTATTAAACAATGTTTTTTATCTTAGCCCTCAAGCTTTATTGCTTTTACTATTCCCTTTGTCTTCCCCCATCCCACTAGGGGTGGGAGGGAAGTGAGCAAGCAGCTGCATGGTGCTTAACTGCCCATCAGGATTAACCCACAACACATACATATTTATACAAACATATAGGCTTATATACATATATATGAAAACCTAACCAAGTTAGCTAAATTAAGAGCCTAGAATAAGGTGGCATGAATCTCCCTCATTGCAGTTAGATGAGAATTCAACCAGCCATTCTATTGTGTTAAACTATTCAGATACTGCAATGGGGCTCAACAGTTTTGAGTAAGACTAACATTTCAGAAATATGCATGAATTAATGGTTTATTGTCACTAATGGGGAAAAAAACAAACAAAAATGAAGATAAAGAAAAAACCCAACAGTATAAGACTAGAAAAAGTTCACACTTTCAAATACTGAAAATATATTTGAAAATACAGATAACAGAATGTGTGTTATCTGGTGTCTTTTCATTTCCTATTAATTTTCACATAAGTCTAGACTGCAAAAATGTAACATAAGAATTATAAAAATTTTCACTTGAATATTTGAAATAATTCATATTATATTTTGAAACCCTCATTCATTATGCTAAATATAACAAGATTTTATAAACTGGAAAACAAGACAGTGAATATTGGCGATATTGTTCAGTAAGAGTATGCCTTAATGGGATGGAAAGGGGTATCAGCTATCACCTTCGGCAAATGACATCACCTTGGTTTCAGGTTTTTAAATCAGTAAAATAAAGATACCAATTCAACATGATTTCAGTTGTAAAAAAGTTCAACCTATGGATTAAACAATCCACAGATTTAAAAATGCTATATAGCGTATGCCTAACATCTTTTTAATTAAAAAAAAATAAATATATATATCCTTTTTAACTATAAAGTTCATTGTGCTAGTTCGTACTTACCTTGGTATGTCAACTTAAATCCTTGCCTATTTTCTGAGTGATCACTGTAAAAATGGACCAGTGTTTCATGAGTGGTACTTAGTAAGGGTGATGGGAGTTCTGTTCCACTAAACTGGCCAATCATAGAGCTGGTGTGGTAAGGCCCATTCTGAATTTCAAGGAAATCATGATTTGCTTCAGTAGAGAAATTCAGAAACTGAATGTGTGCACCTGCAGCATTGAGAAAGAAAGAAAGAAAAATTAAAAACAGAGTTTTTATAACTCATGTTGCTTAATGCTACAGCATGCAAATACAGAAAAAAAAAAGTCGTAATAACTGTTATAGGCACTATATTTATATTTCGGCCACCATTCAAGTTGGGATGCTTAAATTAAGGAAATAGATGCCAAGTATTGCAAGAGTTGGAGCTTCTAATTTATTTGTTCCTAACAAATGTCATAACCACACATGAAGAGACGAATGAGAGGAAATCACAAAGTCAACAACCAGATATTTGTCAGGTTCCTAAACCAGCCAACAGAAACACTCAAGCAATGGGCACATCACAAATCCTGCTGTGTCACAGCATGGTGAGGACTCTGCTATAAGAGCATTACTGTAGCTGGGCCAGGCCTCTCATAGGGGCTCAGGATCAGCTCAGCACCCAGGGAGATTACCACAAGTGATCTTTCAGAGGCAGAAGTTTAGCTACCTAGCTCCAACTATCTACTCTGCCTTGTTTTTCCTGACCCAAGTCACCTATATTTGCCTCCTCTTCCCTCCAGCTTGGGCCAGTGTGCCTTTAGAGCCATTCTACTCTGTGTGCAGCACTGTAAGATGCATGGAACTCCAGACTGGTGACAGGTACGTACTCAGAATCATTTACCACAATCCCTCTCCAGAAGTCAGGTGGTTGAACCAGGCCTTTCTCACAAAATGAAAGGGAGAGAGACAACTACGAAAATGCTGAACAGTCAGAAGAATAAGCATAATCTCATGCGAAGAGCTGTTTTTAAGTTCTGGCACTACTTCATGTGGACTAAGGACTTGGAATTCAGGCTTCTCAAATTATGTGTATATATAATATCAAAAGAGGGATGGAGGATGAACCCCTGGTTTGAAAGCCATGTAGTACCAAGTAACTTGCAACTGCACCGCTTGGGCCTAATCTTGCTCTGGTAGACTACGAAGAACTAGCTGGAATGGAATAAAACAGAATTACTGAAGGATCCAACAAAGCAGTGTGAAATATTCAATGCCTTAACTCTCTGCTTGACATTCTTATTCAGCAGTAGACTCATCTTCATTCCAGGAGAGTACCTTACAGATTACCAGCGTAATCATTCAGGTCATTCATTCAGTCTTGCTCTATAGCTCATCTCTTTGCCTCTGTAGTTTGACTTGTATAAAAGGGATATTTTTTCCTACAGAAGAAACTAAATAGGCTACCAAATCAACTGGTTGTTATAAAACACTCGTAAAAATATGGGGTATTTAGCTCTAGTACCTTCTCTGACCTATGCAGAGCGGGAGATATGAAAACAAGTATTTCAGCTGGTGAAGAAGAAAACTTATTCCAGTGCTATCAATAGAGAGGCATTTACAGAACATATTGAAGTCTCAATACCAGCCATCATACAAGATATCTGATACGGTTAGTCTAACTTGAGTGAAACCACTAATTTTATAATGCTCTCGGGATTTAAGATAAGGTAGGACACCAAGCAGCTTGGAAACATCTTGACTTCAGCATCAGCATTTAGTGATTCCCACCAGAGACTGGACGTCAGCAGCACAGGAATTCTAAAGAATTGAGCAGCCACTTAATATTATAGTTAAGTTGCTAAAGTGACAAGTAGATAATTGAATCTGACATATGTATATAGACCCAAAATCAGTGTTTAGGTATTTAAATAAAAGTGGCCTACTGCTCTGAAATAGTCTCTGATGAGCCATGGAGTGCATTTAAAATTGAATCATTCTTATTTAGTGACTGAGGAGGAATGTATACAACTAGTTGTAAATATTCAGGACAGAAAAGCTTTAAATCTTAAAAGTAAAAAGTAGATTTACCAGTAACTTTAAAAAATTTAAACTGCCTAGAATAGCCACATTTTAAACACAAACATAAATATTTTTTTTCTTAAAGGTTTTTCAAAGACACTAATTTCAGTCAGAGGGAACACTGTATGTGTCACTCAAGCCTTAACTCTAAGTTTATGCAACTTCCAATTGTCAATTTGATATGTCAAAGTTTCCTGCACTAAATCATTTCTTACATAAAATTATACAGAATAAAACTGATAGCTACAGAAAATAAATCATTATCCAGTCAAACTATAATTATACTACTTCCTGCTCCAGTCTCAACAGGATTTCCCCTCTCACTTGAACAGACTCTAAATAATGAGAATTCCAAGCTGAGCTAATCTTTTTTACAAATGTTAATCAATTAACAGCTACCTGAAATCATTGCAAAATCATTGCAAGTCACTTGAAAAGATGTACTTCCCATCTATTTAAAATGTCTGAATTTTAGTAGTGTCTTTTTTTATATGATCAGTATATTTTCATGTAATGAAGAGAGCACCATACTTTGGCACACATTTAGCTCCCACAATTTTATTGTTGGACTTTGTTTAAGCACCCCTGTGTGTTTGCACTCAGTCAATAATATCATGGGCTTCATTCAGTTACAAAGTTTGAATGAATGGATGGAATAAAGGAATACTTACTGAGGGATGAAGTCACTGTGAAGTTAATTATTTCAGTGGAATTTGAATCAATCATTACATGTTCATGAGTGTTCTGTTGATCAGTTTTTGTGCACAGTGCTAATTTCTAACTCATTCAGTATCACCTTAAAATCCTTCCCCCCAAAATCCTGGAGCACTATTAAATTTTGGAAATATTTTATATATTTCAATGATTTCATGTATTTACTTTGATACAATAGAATGAATGTAGACAAACAGGTCTTAAGTAGACAAGCTTATACTTGCAATTAAAACAGTATTCAAGATTTTGCAGTGGAAGTTCTCTGTGAAACATCACATCAATCACAATTTTTAAACCTGCTATAAAGACATTATCTGTGGATTATTTGACAAAGACTTTGGAAAAAAGATCCCTGTAGAAACTTTATGGTAAAAAATGTCCTCTTCTAGTATTTTTGAAAGCAATGATAGGTCAATGGTACGAACACCTTGTACCTGTTAAATCCCTTGCCAAACAAAACCATAATCTTTTCTATTTACAGGATTTCCACTACCAGACAGTTTCTGAGAAGTGAGAGGGATAATAACATGATACAAGACACTCTTGTGTAAATTCATGAAACACTGTCTATGTGGAAAAGCCTAAAGAAAAAGAGCAACTCTGAGAAATATGAAGGACTGTTTTTGAAAGGCAGTATTGTAGTAACCCAGTTAGGATGACATCACTCCAGAACAGTTGCTTATCATTTATGTTTTCTGCAAATGTAGCAGTAGAATGCCAAACTTAGCCAAGGATGTCCTGTGGTTGTCCTAAGGCTATAAGGATATCTAAGGCTACAAGGATATCTAAGGCTACTAAGGCTATTCATAACTACGATGGATCAGTTTTACCAGGTACGCACTGATAAAGGGCACTATTCTAAATAATAGCACAGGATTTCTCAAAATTAACCTGTAAAATACGCTCTATGTAAGTAGTACATCTTACTGCAAAAATCCCTCTTATAAATTCAAATGGAAAGCATGGAAAATAAATTCATTTCCAGAGATGGTTATAGGGAATTTAATAATAAGCTTTTAAAATTAATTTTCTTATTTGAGTGCTAGTATTGAATTCACAGTATGGGGCATAATGTTTCACAGCAAGAAAACTTATTCCTCTTTTATTTCTGATAATGATAGAAGATTGTGTTTTATACATGCACTTACAGATCCTTTATTACTCACGATTACCTTCTCAACCTAATTATTATTAATTTGTGGAGATATTTTCTGTATGACAGTAGTTTTAGTGCAAACTTAGAAAGTTTCTAAGTTGGCAACTCTTACCTGGGATTTGCGATATAGTCTTAAAACGTTTCTGACCAAATTCATAGTGCTAGAAATGAGGTTCTGTCCAGTTTCATAGAACATAATAAATGTTATTAAAAAGTTACTTGAGGGACAATGAAAGGACATTAAACAGAAGACCACTAATTAATTTAGAAGTTACGTTATCTATTTCATCTGATAAATCTTCATGCAGCAGATTTCATTTGCTCTGAAATCAGTTTCCAGACAGGCTAAGCTTTACAAATAACAAGCTGCTTTGACAAAGATATATTTTTAAATTGCCAACCATTTTAAAATCAAAAGATAGCACATAATTATGTAAGGGGTTCACCATACATTTGATGGATAAAACCTACTTCACACTAGAAATTAGAATATTCTTATATGTATTTAATTCTGATGGTTACAAATAATTGCTCTTCAAATGTAAGTTTACTTACCATATCCAATAGGCAATAAAATTTTCCATGTACAGTCTAAGTTACTAGGGTAATTTCCAGGAAAACCTGGGCTCAGGATCACACCACCCATGTTTGTCAGTGTTCCACCACATTTAGCTATTAAAAATAAAAAGAAAGTCACTGTATCTTTTTAATTATATTATTTCTTAATCTTTGGCATGAAATTAATTCAAAAACAGATTTTCTATTTTATCCTTATGACTTCCAAGCAGCAAAATTTATTAAATTTATCACGGTCAAAACATTTCTTATGAAGGAGGAAAAAAAAAAAAAAAGAATTCACATTACAGCAAAATGCTTACTTAATGCAACATGTTCACTGTGATTTTACTGCAAACATGTAGTTGCACATATAGACTGGGTAACCCATTGTCTCAGTGTGCCAATTAGAGTTAAAAATGTCTGGTGTTATGTTGAAATAGGCTTCAAAATCAGAGGAACAAATCTGGAATTAAATTGAATTATGATACTGATCCATGATGCAGCTACAGATCTACTAGTATCATATAGCTAAAACCATACTTCAGTTTAAAAACAAACAAACCAACCCCACCACAGTTCTTTCTTTAATTCAGAAAGAGGATAGACTAGCTGCATAACAGAATTATTCTTTGCTTATTATCTGTATGCTTTTCTTCAGCAAATTCATGTGTTTGGAGATTGAAAAGCCATATGCATCATTTAGGATGACATAAAGCTAAACTATAAATATGTGAAGCTACTTGTAAGGAAGTGGCTGAGTTTACAACTTTGCTAGGACAATAATATGAAGGAAGAGTAACTTCAAGAAATCAATTTCAAATTTTGTAATTTATATTTATTATTTGAGGAATCATCATTTAAAGCCTATGAAGCTTCATGTCAGGTATTACAATGATGTATGATCTGGTAACAGAATTGTGATGCTGAGATACTGTGCATTGTGATAATTGTACTGAAAAAATCAAAATAATCTACTGGTTAGACAACACAGGAAATTGAATCAAAATAGGAAGAACTCCTCTAAAAAGTTGAGAAATCAGTCCCAGAGTTCTCAAATATCTCTACCTCCCTGCAATGTTAAATACATTATTTAGTGAAAAGAACACACTCTGGTTTGGATTTCTAGAAAAATCAACATTTTAAAGGTTGGAGGAGGGGGAGGGTCATATTTTAAGGGTTTGTTTGTTTTCTTGGGGGTATTTTAGCTTCCAGGACAGCAAAATTTCATGAACTAAAGGGAAAAAACAAAACAAAACAAAACAAAACAAAAAAACCAATGAACACACTGTTTGCATATAGGAACCATACTTAATATACAAGGTAAAACATAATATTAGCAAACACACACACCCCCCAAACCGCAAAATACACCTTCCTGAATAAATATTCCACTTCTAAAATTGAGTTGAAGGAACTGCACTGCTTTCATGTTAATCACAAATGACTGCTTCTGTAGAAGTTGACAATACAACATAATACATAGGCCTAACAAGGAATCTTTAGAAAAAGTTTCACATTAATATTGCTTGATATCATTCAATTTTTTTCAGTTCCTCTAGGATATGAATCTAAAAGGAACAGCTTTTGCTGACTGAATATTAAAGTTAAAAGCACCCACTGAAGAATGTATTTCAAAGCTGAAGTGACAGAACGTTACGATGGAGCTGTGCTTCTCTCCCCTCCATTCCTGCTTTTTCCTGAAATAAGCACGCCAAAATCTTGACCGTCTTAAAGTTTAATCAAGAAACAATACAGCAGAACAAGATTGTCATCTACACAGAGAAAACTGATATCTGTTGGGTAAGGTCTTGGTGTGCTTAAAAGGGATTTTTTTTTTTTTTAGCTTTACTTTTTAACTTGGCATTATTTAACTGCTTTCTCAGATGAAAAGAGCCAACTTTTTCTGGATCCCTAAAACTCTTTTTCATTCCACCACCCTGGAAGGCTTTGCTTCAGAGCTGCTCTCCACTGTAGACAGACTGCTTGCTTGTTTGAGAAGTCTCCTAGGCTCCCTGCGTGACCTGCCTTTTCTTGAGAAGGTCCTCCAAGCTGAGCACGCTGCAAAAGGAATGTGTTAACTTCCTCTCCCTTCTGAAGAAGATTCAGCCTGATTCAAAGCAGAGTAGTCAGGACAAGCTAAACAATGGTAAACATCTAGGCTTCTTCCTTTGCCCACTCTCACAATATTTTTTTAAATAGCATATACACTATATATAAAGAAAAAAATTATTGTAGTTTTTCCGTATTTCATAGATACAAATGGAAACTCAAAAAAGTTTGGAATGAAACAGAATTAAGTGAAGGAACAACAGGCATGACAAAGCCAGGAGTTTCTTCTGACTGATGCTCAGAACACACTGAAAACAAGTAAATATCCATACCAATGCAGAGAGGAGATGGATAGTTCCAACGTCGAACTGTTCCTGGCATGCAAGAAATATGAGAACGGCCCTGTTTGGAAAGGGCAGAATATTAGATTACAGATACTCATTATGAGATTTTCCAGGAAGGCAGAGCTACAGAGGACCTCCTAGATTCTTATCTGTGTCTTTTCTGATATTAACCAACTGCATTATAATAACTTCTATGAATTTGTTAAACTCTCTTTTCAAATACTTCAGGTTTAATGTTCTATTTTTCTACTGGATAAATGTCCTAAAACACTCTTCCTTTGATAACTTGAAAACCTCTTCATGTTTTTGACTAAATATAAGGCTGGTAACAAGACAGAAGCACCTGACTACATGCATTCATATGGTCAAATTGGTTCACTCCTTATTTATTTCAGTTCCAGGGTTCTCATCCACAGTGTAAGCATACTAGTTCTTTTTCAGGCTGCAATCTGGAGTGAATCAACCATTGCTATGAATGAACAGTACGGACACAGAGAGGAATTTGTTCCACATCTGCTTGCTACAGATGGTATGGAAGTGGACCGTGCCAAGACAGTCGCCCACAGTTACCAGCAGGCCTTGAACTCTCACACGGCCTCACAACAGGACCCACCGCATACATGCAACACCTTGGCAGACAGCTATAAAAGTACAAGTGCCTCTTTATTTAGCTGTCATGTTTAATTTACTCTGCCTGTTTTTAAGAAACGTCACAAGAACCAAGCAGAATCATATGGTGGTAGCTGGAAGTGAAAAATGACACGGCTCTAACCTGCAAAGCCTATTCCCACACACTTCAGGGTGGCTGCCCTGGACCAACTGCAAATGCTCCCAGCTTTGCTTGCACTGGGAACAGTTCAAGCTGAAAACTTAACAGTAGCACGAACAGAAGTTATTATTTGTCAGTTCTGTCCTCTGAGGAACTCAGGTTATGCATTCTGCTGTTGGAATGTGAAAGCTGAATAAACTGGCAGGAGTGAAAGAATCTGATAAAAAGATTGAGACGTGGGACTGGGAGCAAGGTTTAGTTCCTGTTTTAATCATCTGGATATACAAACTTGGGCAAGTCACTTAACATTTCTTGTTTATTTTTACCAAGTATATTAAGAGTCTAATATTTAGTAAGTTAGCACATTTTATCAATATAATATGAAGGCTTACTTAAATATTAGTTGTGCATAGCAATCAAAATCTCATAAAAATAAGATAGAATAAATAAACTACAGTAAAAGCAAATCCATTTGATGAAATTGCTTCTGCATCATTTGGTATGTTTACAAAAAAGAAACTACACACACTACCTTGAATAAAGTTCATATAGAATTGTATAGAATTGTATGGAGTAAAACCAGTTTAATCATTTATTTAAATACATTCAGACAGTCAGCTTCTGAAAGACAAACTGAAACACTTCCAAAAAATGGCTTGAAGGAAAAAAAAAATCAGTTTTCATTAAAATTAGCAAAACTTAAATTTTTCTTATAAAAATACTACAAATAGATAACAATTCAATATTTTTTTTAGAAAACAACCTTTTTTATTTTAAAGGAAAAATGTGCATGCACTTGTGTCATCTTAGTTACTCGCAAAATGGATGAGGTTTTGAATAATTTACTTAATGCAATACTCCATGTTTTATTTTATTCTCTCCTCCTAGTCTTCTATGATTGCATGTCTCTGATGTGAGTCAGGGGGGAAGCCATAATTTAACTACCACAGTCAGGAAAAAAAATAAAATGGCCTATAAAAGATCTTTTGAAAAATAAAATTAAATGATTCCTCTGGCTTCAAGCCTCTTCCCAACAAGAGCACACTCTGATTTCAGTCTTTTAAAGTCCCCTCCTGGGGGGAGACACTTAATCCTACAGCTAGCAATTACCTTTCTTATGCATCTCCAGGTAGTAGTTTGAGCTCTATGACTTTTCTGGTAAGTCTCAATTATAAACTAATCCACACCTGATTGTTATTGCTAGCTGTGAATATGTTCTCTAAAGACTGAGGTAAATTCACAGCTAGAGTGAAAAAAATAAAAAAAAAAAGGATCTGCAAAGTTATGCTGATCTATACTTGTTGAATAGCAAACATACTGTGCCTCGTAGAACTTTATTTTCATTATTATTTCTTTTTAATTTGGAGCCATTTGTACTTGTTCTGTCTGAGGAACATACTACACATACATGTGTATGCACTTTCTTACACTAGAGTACATACAGCATAGAAATCCTCATTAATATTTTTAAAAGGTTCAAATTCTTTTGTATTGAATTTGGATATTGAAGGTCTTTTGTTTTACACTTTAGACAAGATCATGAAACTAGTTTTTATGTAAGTCATATTCCACAGTTAGGATTAAATTTGTATATTTATGGAAACACAAGTAAGAAGTACAGTTAAGGAACAATATGCTATGAAATTTTAAGAAAGTATTTCATTATAGAATCCCTGTAAGTATAAAACCAAAACTGCAGTTAGTCATATTCAAGGACTACAGAAAAGACCTGCACGTAGACAAAAGATGTCATGTGGTTTTGCGATAGTGATATACACAGTGTATTAAAGTTTAGCATTAACACAGATTGGTTTCTTATGTGCAGATCTCTTTCTCACAAATACATGACTGTGTTGTACTAATACTGTATTTATGAACTCAAATTTCTGATTTTTTTCTAAGTAAAAATAGATCCAAAATATCAAGTCAGGGATAACAGTGTGTATCTTCAAAAGGTTTCCTGTACTCATTCCAACTACTTCTGAAGTATTCATATTCTACTGTTATCACTCCACCTCAGTATTTCAGCAATACTATTTTAAGTGCGGACCGAAAGTTCAATGATGCTGTATCTTGAGGGTTTATCTATTTCTAATCCATGTCAGAAGAATGGAATCATCCCCTTTTTTCATATGGAAAATTCAGATGTTTCACAGTTGAAAAAGTAGGGAGAGAAGAGTGGGAAACCTAAGCAGTTTAAAGCTAGATACCCATGTTAACCTTTTGATATCCTAATCAGGGAAGAAAGGCGATACTCTCAGAGTAAGGTACCTGTCCCAACACAAAATCTTAGTACGAATCAGCCCTTGGAGGTGTGTGGCTATTTATCTGCAGTGTCACAATAAGACCCTAAACAGCTGATTCAGATTAGATAGCTAGCTTTTAGATGGTGAACTGAAGGACATAATAAATAATCCATAAATTGGATTAGATGCTATTCCATCTCCAGAGGAAACAGTTAGTATAGGGCAAGTTTTTCACTTTTTTCTATCAG
>JAOBAS010000017.1:6339950-6367340 GCA_025311575.1 Elanoides forficatus | reverse complement strand
GGGGATCACTTCATCTAGATATGCGTAAGTAACACCATGAAAATTGCCTGCCACTTGGTCCTTAATTAACAAAGACACAGAATGGCACCAGAAAAAAAAAAGCGAGGGTGGAGGGGGGTGAAGGGGTAGCAGACTTTATTCCTGACAGATTTTCAGACACGATGTTTCTGGCTTACTAGCCTATTTTAAGACTAGTGTAAAAAGAATCACAGTTATATTTAATTTTATTTTACATCCTTACATTTTCTTTGCTGGCCTGTAATGGTGAAAAGCAGTATTTCCATCTATTCACGTGCATACCTGTGCAGACACACACCCTATTTGTTCAGCTACCCTGGTCACTAAATAAAAGACAAGGTGTGTGGAGTCTATATATAATTATTTTCATATTGATAGCTTTACACTTTTCTTATTTCTTATACTTCCATTTGCTCTATTCAGAATCATAATTATTTAAGTGTGGCAGTTTTAAAGTACTGGTAAATGCTCTATAAGTTAAAAATAAATTGACAAGTTGGATACACTAACTTAAATCAATCCTATCTTAGGTCTAGCATGAAACACACAACACATTTTTGCAGAACATTGGAAGTTCACATTTATAACTACATTAACATTATTTTCTATCCATTTTCTGTATGGCTACTGAGAATAACAGTTAGTTTATGCAAGTATTATTGAATGTAGAGAAAAGCTTTGTCAAAAAAGATTTAGAAATAATTAGTACTAGCAATAAGAGTACAATACATGCTCTTTTTATTAATATGCAGTGGGTTGATTTGTCAGACAAGGTCATACAGATAAAGTAACACATATTTTCTTCTAAATCAGTAGATTGGATGGTTGCAGGAGATTTTAGCCTTTAAAGATTAAGAAAGTTATAAAATGTATTGAAAGTTGAAAGAAACGGTCACAGATAAACTAACATACTCCTGTAATGACAACTACACAATACAGCAAAACCAAACCAAACACATTTTTCAAGTTTTTAAAATGGTTAAATACTTTACATAGTATAAACAAACCAATTCCCTTTCAGTAAATTAATATACCTGCCTTTGTTCAAATAAATGGGATTTTGTGATTAAGTCTTCAACAGAACCTCAGTATCACCCTGCTGCTCTGTGAAACTTGTTCATGAATACAGTTCTAACCACAGCAGGAAATTGTCCTGCACTTGTGGAAAGATAATGAAGAAACCACAGTTCAAGGAGTTCACACAGTCACAGTTCTTCCTAATCATAACCTGCAGGCCAGATGCAGTCTGCCAGGTCAGTTCAACTGACCTAGCCTGCTCTTTCTTACTCTCTTTTGTTGGGACTAATAGTCTTTTCTCTAACAAATGGTCTACCGTACAAGCACTAATTTCTTCAAATCTTTTTCTTTTTTTTTTTTATTGTATAATGACTTTACACCTGACTAGGTGATGATGGCTGCTACATAGTGATGGCAGAACTACAGCTTCTGCCACATGATTAAGCATTAATCTGTCCCTTGGTCAGGACTACTCACTTAAATGGGAGTTTTGGTCATGAGATAAATCATTCACAATCATGATAGCAAAAGGTTCAATACATTGCTATGGACAAACCAGTTTTGACTCAGGGATTTATACTTAATTATGCTTAATTTAATTTATTACCAGTTAACACAAACCTCTGATGACTTATTCAGAAGAAAGAAGACAACATAACAACCAAACAACCACTTAAGTAAACAGCTTTCCTTCCCTCTCCCCAGGCTCAAATTCAGTCAAACACCTATTCTCCCCCTTCCTTGTCTCAACTTCCTTGTCTCCATCTTAGTTCCACCAGTGAGGTGACAGGCAGCACAGGAGGTTGGGGTTATGTGCTCTCTTTTTGATTCTTTGTTTTTCCTCTGCTGTACTTAGCGTTTTACTCATTTTCTCTCCAGCTTTTTGCTTCCTCAAGTTTTCATGTCACTCTGTTTCTTAGTGTTCCTGCTCCAGCATGGGTCACCCATGGGTGCCAGTTGCTCAGAGATGTCCCCCTGTTGCAGAATAGCTCTTTCACTGGGTGCCAACCCCTCTGAGGTGTTCTCACTCCAGAGACAGGCCACAGTCCCTCTAGAAGCACTACCCCTTTGGCATGGAGGGCCTCCTTCCAAGAGCGTGTCTCTAACAGTCTCTCCAGCAGCACTCCAGCGGCACATCCGCAGAAGCATCTCTGGCCCAAAGCAGTTGTCACTTCCTCAAGCATCTTTGAGAACAGGCACTACACGCTCTTCTGACTGGTGGAAGTTTTGGCATGTGAGAGGTTGTTCATACCAGCTTCAGAGGAAGCTGTTTGTGAGTGGCACATGGTAGCTCATGACCTCCTCCCACACAAGTCACCACTACAGCTCCCTGCTAGTTAAACGTTTAGCTTTACAGGAGTCTAAACGTTACCTATCTTCCTAAGAGGCTATATGACCTGACTGAAAGTTTCAGCATCACTCTTGGAGTATTTTTCATTCACTGTGTGGAAGAAACTCTTGCCCAGCCTTTTATGGGAATACTACCTTTCTCTATTTATTTTTTCACCCACCTCCTCAAGAGGGAGGAAGTTTCAGAAGAAAATCCTTGCTCAGATTCTCTAACTCTCACCTGGAGTCCACATCTGGAGAATCCCTGCAACAGCTGTGTAAAGGTAAAGGACCTTTTTTAAAAATCAGATTAAAGAATAGCCTATAATTGTCAGTAATCACAGCTGGCAATTTGCATACATGCATTTGTAATCCAAACATTTTTTTGTGTAACTAGCATTTTCAGCACCTCTCAACAAAAGATGTCAAATCATCTGGTTTCATTATAATATTGCCTTATGAAAGTTACTTTCCTGTGAGCAAGCTATCTCTGCCATTATAGCAAATGTAGGGGCATTTTACTAACACTCTCAAATTAGTTCATGTAGCAGAAATACTGCTACGTGCTTCCTTTTCAGACTGAAAGCCACCATTTTAGTGAGAGCAGCCAGTATGTAAAACAGCCGTGGCAGCCACAAACATCCATGGCTGGAGTTGTGTCAGATTATTCTGTTGTCAGCAGGAAACACAAAATGACATGTTCAAATTGACATTTTGCTCAGTTTTTCACAGGTTAAATAAGCCATGCCATTTACTATAAGAGACACCATTTTGTAATGCTTTTTTTTCCCTGTTTTAAGAAGAACTTCAGAATAAATGTAATGCAAGCCAGACATAACAAAGTGAGGCACTCCCATACTGTTTAAAATGGAATTTAGATATAAGTAATCCATGGCAAAATGCAGTAAAGTTTCAAACATCTGTTGAAAATTAGGAAAATAGGTGTGTTCCTCTAAAAGGTGACACAGCCAACAGCCCAGCTGAAGTGCCTCTACACCAATGGACTATTTCTGTTGGAAGGGACCTTCAATGATCATCTAGTCCAACTGCCTGATCAATTCAAGACTGACCAAGTTAAAGCATGTTATTAAGGGCATTGTCCAAATGCTTCTTAAACACTGACAGGCTAGGGGCATTGACCACCTCTCGAGGAAGGCTGTTGCAAACCAGGACATAATGTGTCATGGTAACTCATACGGAAATAATACTAAGAGTCTTAGTTCCGCTCTCTAATTACGCTTAGTAAGTGTGTGGCTATGTATCTTATTCTCATCACAGATTAGATCAACTTAATGGTTAAAGTCACATTCCTCTTTTATTGTTGTTTCCCTTTGTCTTTCTTTCACAGTCCTTCCTCATCCTAGTATGCTAACATTCATAACAGTCCTCTTTAAAATCTCATTTGACCTCATAAACTAATTCATGTATTTGTATTGTAGAGCAAGTAAAGGAAGACAAGCATTAAAACCCCATAAATTTCTGGGTGGTAGAAAGGTCATTACTTGTTTTTTTAGGGAAAGAGCTCTGTACTGCTGCAGCCTCAGCTATATAAAAAAATATGCTATTGTTTCTTAGGTGATGTCATAGCAGGAAAACAACCATAAGATAAACCTGAAAAAAATATAATTCCCAATTTTAAATGTGACTGTTCCTAGCATATTTCAACATACCTGACCCTAATATTCTAGAAGACTGGATATTCATTCAGTCTGATATTACAGCTACCCTTTACCTATTGTATGAAATACAAGGAAATGTGGTCATCTGAGAAAAAGAAATGAAGGCACAGATGACATATGCAGCTAAAAAGAAGTTTTTAAGAAAGTGGCATTGCAAAAGCCATTAAATCTGAATCAAAAGCTACAAACCTTGTCTGTTGCTTGCTCAAACCAGAATGTAAAATAATGTAAGCAGTAACTTTTTTCCCCTCTAGCCTTCCTTCTAGCTTTTGCCTACAGCATCAGCAACCCAAACTTCTCAAGCTGTATCACAGAGATATTCCATTTTCTATAGTAATTATCCTCTACCTTTTAGTAAATGTTTCATACTGCTGTGAAACAAAATTGAAATCAGCCCAGTGGAAAAGTGAACAGGGAAGAAGGTCAACCTGGAATAGAGGGTGATAAATAAAATGATTGACTTTGCAGGCCAGATTACTGTGTTCAATGTGAGAGTGGATGTTATCCTCTGGAGTATTTAAAAGGCTAGCAAGCAGGCAGTTGTTGGAAATACGATCACATGCTTCAAAAGAAGAAAGACAAATCTCAAAATGATAGAGCTTATTAAATACCACTAACTCATTAACCAATGTATGTATACATACATGTGTGTATTAAATAAAGCTCTTAAGATCTATTTTAAAATATATTAAAAAACCTGCATATTCAAATAGCTTCATGATTCTCCTGAGACAAATAAAGTGGCTTTGCTTGACTCATTTTCTGCTGCTGCAGAGAACACTTCTCATTTGTTAAAATCTATTTTGTACCATTACTAAAAAACAAGTGTACTCCAAATAAATGACTGAAATGAGGCATATCATTGTGCTCACCTGGAGACTTACTGTTCAACAGTGATGTGTGTGCGTACGTATATATGCACATACAGCTAAGGGAATTGAGGTTTTGTGTCACTATGAATTCTTTAAAAGCAGCAAAAATTAACTGAACACTTTCGGCATATGAAAACCAAATAGAATAAGATAGAAAGGTGTCATTCATATGCAAATGGATGATAAGAACTCAGATGCTGAAAGCTGTTTTCTAATTCCAGAAGTTTATATTCCCCCTCTTTTCTTATTAACTGTGCATGATAAATTTAAATGCAACTGATGCTTTTGATGTGTAAAAACGGCAGGTACTGATATCTTGAGCCTTATCCAAAGTAGACTGTGCAGTCATAGTGATATATTTCTATAAACACAGAAGTTAAGAAAACTTAAAAACACCACCCAGAAGGAGTTTGAAGAGTCCCAACAAGCTCCTTACAACTATGGAAATATTCTTGAGGTAAGACAGTTCTTGCCATTAATTTGCTGTGTCAAACCATGACTGTGCTCCAATGTAAAAACAATATTTTTTTTTTTTAAATGAATCTTGCTAATATTATTCAAACCTATCCAAAACTACTTTTACACTTCAATTTAGTAAAGCTGAAAAGCTAGTATACAATAAACCACAGTGTTCAACGACTGTCTCATTAAGCTTGTTGGATGTGTATGCAATACATCTAGTGAACTGCCCAGAAGCCCGTTTGGGACTGCATTCATTGCCTGTATGGGCAATGAACCTGTAAGCACTGCTCCAGGTGTCATCAGACTGCATCCTCTAAGATACATGGATCAACTAAGTGTACTAAGCTGTCTAGCAGCGTGCTAACAGAGTTGGGCACGCTGTCTCCTTCTGGCATTTCAGCTGCAGTGTGCAGACCTGCACATAATGCCTCCACAAATTCAGCTGTGTCAGGAAGAGACCTGCAAGTCTTACATCTGCCACCCACCCTTCAACACTGGAACTGACTCGTGGTCTCTGCCATCCCATTTTCCCTCCAAGCTCTCCAAGAAGACAGAATTTCTTAGCAGCCTGAATGAAAACTCTTGAAACACCAACTGGGAGTACTGAACAATACTAATACAATTAAGCAAACTCCCCAAAACCTTGAGCTAAGCTACAGATATTCACGAGGTAAGCTTGAAAGTGTCTTTGGCACTTTTGCCCTCTCTTTATAGTACTACACTGAGGAATAGCGTGTGATGCAGGACCTAAGCTAGATTCAGTCAAACTAACTCTGAAACTGTAGGTGGGCAAAACACATTGAAGCACAGCTATATGGTTTCAACAACATTACGCTGCCTATACATATCCAGAACTGAGATTTTCATAAGTACTTGAAAATATTTTATTTTTCTTTTCTTTATGTCTTGAGAAAGCTGAAATGAAGAGTACTTCTAGAGATAAAGACTTTAGGTGAATGCAACAAAGATTCTCATAACAAGCTCTTATGCTGTACTCACTTGTTAAGTCAATAACTGTCAGTAAAGAGCAAGTCCCAAAATATATTTTTCTATTGTTTTTCTTAGAAAATGATCACCATTTCATACTGCAACTGTAATTGGATGGGGCAAAAATTAAGTATAAAATAAATGTTAAGTATACAATTAGGTATAAAACTACAAAATCTTTCACTTTATTTTTAATATCTGTTTCAGGTTAATGGGATATTTCTTCACTAGTACCACAAGAACTATTTTCTGTGTCATTATAGTGCCCAAACATAAATCAGAAATTGTTGGAATGCTGATATTGTGTAACAGATCTACTGGTTTTATTTTTACTGATTTAGTGAATTCCAAAATGCAGCTAGCAATTCTGGGTGGATATCCAGTGACCATTTCAAATGCTACCCAGTGGTACGTTTTCACTTTCATCTCAGGGAAATCTGGCTTTTAACAGAGATCAAATATGTGCCTCCTCTGGTCCATAGGAGTCTTGCAACTTACATCCAACTCAACACAAAATAAAGATGTCTATCTCCTTCTGCTCAAAACTGAATATAATAGTCACTGTGTCCAGAAAACAAGTCTTATGGTCTTGTCCCTACTCATTTTAGTCAAGCAAGATACTGGCTAGATTTAATAGATATTTCTATCAGATAATTAAATTAAGTAGCTACAACCTGGCCAGCTGCTCACAAACAGAGAAGAGCTGTTTGTGCATGTGGATATAGAAGCCAGCTTGAGCTGCAAGGACCACAAGACGATGAAGTTGAGGAACCATCAGAAGGTTCAAATTAAGGTGACCAGACTTTGGCATATTCATGAAGCTGGTACATAGACTCTCCTAAGAAACAGGCACGAAGGGGAAGGATACTGATGAACTTTTTTAGACAGATTTGAGAGCCTTGGAATAAATTATCCCATTGTGAGGGAAGACTGGGAATTTGGGCAGAAATCCTGCAGGCCTAGACCAGGAGCTTTTCAAACAATTTAAACACAAAAAGGGGACATACCACAAGTGGAGGCAAGGACATGTAATAAATCAGGAGTATGACAGCATTGCTCAGCTACTTAGAAACAAAAAGCAGGAAAGTTCAAGTCCAGCTGTAGCAAAAAACAGCAAGGGACATTAGGTAAAAAGAGTCTAGAGATTACACTAATTACAAAGGGAGGTTCAAAATATATGTTGATGCATGTTGATACATGCGTGGGTATGTTGATGCATTGCTGGTGGGGGAGGGTGTGGACAACCTGATGACAAATGATGCAGAAAATGTTTAAGTATTAAATGCCTTTTTTGCCTTGCCTTCACAGTCCTCACTGTGTACTTCTACAGTCCGAGGAGGATATGAACACTCAGCAGTAAGGAAGCAACAGATTACAAACTACTGAGGGAGGCTGGACATATTCAAGTCCATGGGGCCACATAGAATTCACCGGAGACAACTGCCATTACGAAGCCAGTCTACCATCAGAAGTAGTCCCTGATGGCTGGAAAAAGGTTAAGACTACACCCATATTTAAAGAAATACTTTAAGACCTAAGAAGAATTCAAAATAATACACTGTGTGAGACTGGCACTAGTGTCTTCCACCAAAAGCAGACATGTTTACCTTGGTAAACAAAGTGGAACCCCCTGGCTGATGCCCCACTCTTAGCACTGAATCGCAGAAGAATTTGATTAGATGTAGCCAAAGGCAATGTCTCTCCTACAAATGAAAACAGAAAATAAATTAAGTACGCAAACCAGAAACAACAGTTACAGCTCTTCGGTATGTGATCAAATATACTGTTAAAATACATAGGTTTATGTTTTCCTCTATAGATAAAGAAAACGTAAATAACAGTGTATAAAATTAAATTTGCCATTGGAGGTTTGAAAACTTGTCAGAATAAAAAGACTTCACGATTCAACAACATAAACTTTCTGACATTTACTGCAGCTGTTGGAACTAGAGCTCCAATAAACTCCTTGTCTGGGGAACCCTACTGCCATCTGGGGCCAAAATCATTAGAAGCATTTTTGGTTAACTTTTGTCTGTGATTGAGAGCTTTACCTTGCCTTGCAAAACACATTAAACAATTAAAAGTATTTGAAAAATGCCACAGGGGATCTTCATGTGATGTTTACCATTTCAAAACTAAAACTGGAATGAGAGAGAGCAGATCCATGACTCGTTTTATGTAGTTGCTTCAATAAAATATACGGTCACACATGAATTGTATTACATTATTAACTTTCTAATAGCATTTCAGATTTTATATATTGACTTGAGGATTACTAAAGATGTTTAATACACTTTATCTCCTTTCCTGAGATATCTATCTACAGTCATGATAAAAGTTCAGTAACGAATCAGTACAGACAAAATTACAGTACTTTTACACTGCAAGGATGCCACTCCATGTGACAACTGTTTTTATTCTCACTGAATTATATCAATCCATATTTTAGGAATTTCTACTGAAATGAATGATAATGCACTAATTTAAAATATCTTAGATAACTGGATAAATAGGATTTATAATTCTTTCACTTAGATCAGTTTTGTATTATTGTAACTAGCAATTCCACATAACAGAACCCTATCCTAAACCAATGTAAAGCAAATATGTCACAAGTAATAAGTAAAAATCACAAGTTTAAATTCCCTGCAATTATTTTCAAATGTCTGCTGTGAGAACAGACATTAGTTTCAACTTCTTTATATGTTTGATGAAGTAAAATTGGGTGCTTAAATGAGTTGTCTCTTAAATTTAAACTTTAAAAAGCAAACATTTTGTTTTATTGCTGAACTCTTACCAGTAATTAATCAAATTTTAAAATCAATCTGTGAACTCTTATTATGACACAAATAGCTAGGATTCACCAGAGCGAAATGATGACCTGAATTTTTCAAATAATAAAATGTTTTCTATAAATCAAATAGGTATGTTACATTCTTTTATTATCAAGCATTTCAGCAATTATTCAAAGTGAAAACCAAGAAGTCACGAAAAATCCTGGATTGCAAGAAAACTTTAACTCACATATAAACTCTCCTAAATACTAGGAGTGTATGAGAAAACACATTCCTAGCTGCAGAAATATATTTTTATATTATCCACTTGAGATGAACATAGCCATTATATATGCATACATTGGAAACTCTGGTCATGCTGAAATCCATGTAAGTTTAGTTATGATTTCATAGGGTCACCATTTTGCTATAGTTACCTGAATGCAACAGCTGGCCTGCTTTAATCTAAGCGCATGTTTGCATACAGCTAATTGCATCCTGTGAATACAAGTAACTTGTGTTTAAATTAGACATTCAGAAAAAGTAGATGTGTAATTGACAGAGTTTAGGGGCAGAGAAGATAATTACACCATCCAGTGTGCCCTCTTACATAAAGATCTGAGAATTTTATTCAATTATTTCTGCACTCATCCTAGTAATCAGTTCTTGCCTAAATCATATGTTCCAGAAGAATGTCTTGATTCAAAGATTTAGAAGGGTCTTCCATTTCCCTTGGCATCATGTTCTAATGACTTTATTACTATATTTCCAAATTAAGTTTGTAACAGTCTCCTGATTTATTTTTTCCATACTGAGCCATGCAACAAATGTATACTTCTTATCTTTATTACTTACCTGAGTGGGATCCAGACAGTGAACTAAGAAGTCTAGCCTGAGAGTTTTCTCCATCAAATAATTCTGCCACATCATTCAAAGCTGTCTGAAAATAGGCAAATTGTCCAAATACAACTACATTAAAGAAAAAAAAAAATGAGAGAGAAAAAAATAAAAAGAGAGAAGATAAAGCAAGAACCTAGTCTTTAAAAACAAATTTAATGAGGTATTTTTGCTTGTCTTAGTTACCAGTGGATTCCTGCATGAATCCTTTCCAAGTTAATTTATTGTCTACCATGATAAAACAGCTGCATTAAATATAATAAGAATCTCATGTGCTTTTCATTATTTCCTTAATTTAAATTAAAAAAATAAAATAAATCACTCTTTCCCCAAAAGTGTGCTCTCCAGTCAAACAACTCTTGTTCCTTATTGCATACATACCTATTAGAATAAGAAAATGGAATATCTAAAAAGGAAAGTTTTTTAACCAAAATTTCATTACCAACCTTAGCAGCTATTAGGGAGAATCTATAGTCACATATGATTAGTTGCTTACCCAGCTTTAATCTGAGGAAGAGGTTTTAAACTTATTGATTTGGCTATTTTTTTATTAGTGTATTATGTTATACACTATTAAGTGTATTAGCACTTATTTTCTCAGAAAGAATATAAAAACTGATCAAATAGTAAAAATATCGATGTATTACTGGTTTTGACATATTGCTACACTTAATTTGCACTTCAGCTGTAAGTAATTTGAAGTGCATTAACAAATAAATCATTTAATTATACAACACATCTCACTAGTAAATATCAAATGGTTCACTGAATTCAAGTATCAGACAGCAGTAGAAACATGAAGTAATAGATCAGTAAAATCAAGTCAATAAAAATATTACTTTGTCACTCTAGCCACTCATATTTTATTGACAAGGAAGGAATCTGTTTTAAAATTACACCTATTCCAGATTCTGTATACAAACCACAGGTATTCAACGCAGCACAATTTCTGTACAGATTGTATTTTCCAATTTTTTGTAAAGTTCTTAAATTTTTAAACTTTTTTTTTTTAAACAATTTGCATAGTCCAACCTCCTGATTTTGAAAAGCTGGGTTAACTTTGAAGTTAAATTAGATTGCTCAGGTCTTTTTCTGAGCAAATATTGAAAACTGGCAAAAATTCTTCTTTGAGCTACCTGTATTTAATTGCTGTCATGGTGAAAATTGTTTTCCTTATGTCCAGTTGGAATTTGCTGTGCTACAACTTGTGACTACTGCCACTTGTTCTCTTACTGCATACTTCTAGAAGGAAGGGTCCTCCTGCACTTCTCTTCTCCAGGCTAAACTTCCTTCAACTTTTCCTTGTACTGTGCTTCAGCCTCCTAATCATCTTGCCAGCTCTCTGTTGGGCTTGCTCTATTTTGGCAATGTGTGCCTTGTAATTTGGAAGCACAAAACTATAGACATAGTTTCCAGATGCTAGTTCATGAAGACTATGAAGAGGGAAACTGTGCCTTCTCTCAACTTGCAGGCTACGTCCTTGCTAACGCAGCCCAGTGTGCAGTCAGCCTTCATTGCTGCACCTGCATCCTTTGTGCAAACTATTGTCAACTAGAAGTAAAGTTACTGGAACGTTCTTCAATCCCCAAACCTATTGGAACTGCTAAAAATAAACCTTTTAAAAGAAAATTTGTACCATGAATGAAAAAGGATTGGGTTTAAGTTGTGTCTATGGCCAGTACATTCAGGTAACTTTTCTGTCAGGCCTTCTTCAAATCAGGACCATCATGAGATCCAGTACAGAGAAATTATTTTGTCAGGTACTTGCCAAACATTGTAAATGTTAGCTATAGATTCTGCTTGTGCCAGTTTCTAACAAATAAGAATAAAAATATTTATTTGTTTAGATGGCTGGTGAAAAGGTTGTCTAATTTTTCAACAGCATATGGTAAAATATGAAATTTTGAGCATTATTTATTAACATTTTCTAAATTTTGATAACATCAAGATATTCAATATACTAATTAAACACCAAAAAATTAAACACAATGTAATTATGTTAAAGAACTTCACAACTACTGATATGGGCTGAGAGATATTTTGCATGTTCTCTATCAGGAATTCTAGTAAAAATATTGTGTAATAAAGCCTCTGATTGGATAAATGTGTGTCTCTCTAAAGCTCCAATAGCATTTCACTCTAACTACTGCCTTGGGGAATCTAATGACTCTGAATGATTTGACAGATCCTTTCTATAAGTTGCAGCCACTTTCTTGTTCTACTGGTTATTTTCTTGCATTCTATGCAATTCTAGCAGGAAAAAGAATTATATCCTATCAAATCTCACTCTCTCTTGTAGAAAAATGAAAACTATAATAAAAGAATACAGAGTAGTTTTAAACTTTCCTGTAGTACAAATCTCAAGGATTTGTGTTACTTCCACCCTTAAAACATTTATGAATAACTTTTATATGATGCATATTGTGTTTTTTGTAATAGGACAATAACTAATTAAAATATATTTTATTTGATAATTATTTAACCATAGTTATTGCAAGTATCTACTTGTGCAAATGTATTTTTTTTTTTTCTGAAGAAATGCTTCGGAAATTTAAGAACAAACTTTCTAAAACATGATGAAAATGGAATTAATGATTTTCTTACTACAAAGCCGTGAACAAAAATTGTGAACAAAAACATTGAGCTTGTCAATATAATAATAATCATCATCATCATCATCATCATCGAAGACTAATAATCAAGAGTTCAGTACCAGAATGACATAAAGAATTACTATTAGCAGGTGTAATAAACTTTTCCCAAGCTCTTAACCTGTAAATCTCTAATTGTTTCTGTCAGCAGCTTTCCAAATCCCTCAGTGAAAAAATGCTGAGTCCTTACAGGTATCGTTACATACAGAAAGTACAAACACACTAAGTTGCTATGCATTCAGTCTTTTGGTACATAAGTAGTAAAATGGACCTTACTGCTATTTGTCTGGACTTCAACTAGAGAAACCTGCTTTGTAGAAAACCATGCCCTGCATACAATTGCACAAGTTTTAGAGATTTTGTCCAAGGATTTTGACACATTGAAATAATCAATTTTGTGACTTTTCACAAACATTTCTGGTACTTTTATGTAAAACTGCTTTCTTTCCCTCCACTGTACTTCTTAAATGTGATCCTACTCATCTAGCCCTTGTTGAAACATGAAAAACAAAAAGTTAAAGTATAGGAGAACACATGATGCTTGTTTTTTGACAACTGACTTTTTACTTTGCAGGAAGCTTGAACGAACGATTATCCTATGACAATGAATGATGTAATCAATGCAAGTATTCAGGATATGCTGCTTGGAGAGCAGACACAGGTGGCTTAGCTGAAGTCTATTGATTACTCTAGGGAGAAGTAAAAGGTCAAAACCCTAGACTCAATTTCCGTTTCAAGAATACATTTATTTTTAATAAGGAATTTGAAATACATGGAAAATCTAAGGTCACTGTTACACATGAAGGACATTTGAACAGTAGAACAATCATTAATGATTGATAAATCAGTAGAAAAAATTCTTACCAAATTCCTTAGGTACAGTTATTGAATAATGGCAAGTCTGTCCAGCAGTGTAATTATGAGGATAACTTGGTGATAAAACCACTCCCTCTGATCCAGTATACTGCCCTCCACATGGTGCTGGAAACAAAACAGAAAGAAATGTGTTATATTAATTACACTTGCCTGTATTACTTCAGCCTGAAAATGAAAACCTAAAGATTACAAAGTAACAGTTTAGTGGTTTTGCTTTTGTTTGGTCTTCCTATAATGACATATCATTTAGTTCTTTCTCAGGATATAATTTTTATTGACATTTCTTTAAAATTAGAATACATGAGAGTTTCACTTGACTACAAGTATTCCTATAGCACTGGAAGTATAAATTATTTAGTTGAAGGAAACTGTAAACATAGAATTTAGGTGGGTGGGTTTGATTTGAATATATGTCTATATCTATCTATCTATCTATGTATCCATGTAAAAAAAAGCTCAGAAAAAAAATAAGGTACTGCATAAATAAACGGCACACCACAGCTATCCTGAGTCTCAGAGGAATACATAAATATGCTCATCGTACCCTGCACAGAATGCCATGGATTCTGCTTTGTGAATGGATGCTTAAATTGCCTTGCTTTTTACAACTTCTTACATGATTATCAAAAGAGCATATAGATTATACATATAAAAAAACTCTTCAGATTCTTATGCATATAAAATAGAACAGAAAGAACAAGAGAAACTCTTTACAGCTACAGGAGTTAGAAGGGATATTTAAGGACAGTGGAGCCCCAACCTTCAAGACTGGTCAGGCATTATGTAAATAGCAGTTCTGCCCATACCACGAGAAAAAAAAAATGAACAATGCATGTGTGGTGAGTTCCTTCCATGTTCAGGCAATAAATGAGGCATGCCAAGGGACTGCTGGATTTACCAACGATAACTGAAAGTATTACATCAGAGGAAGTCTGTGTCTCAAGGATTTCTCAGGAAAAGCCAAGGCAGGGAGGGGATGAAAGGGATACGTGCTTTTGGAGAAGCAGCAAGCATAAGGAGTGATTATTTTTAAGTTAAAATATCTCCTTGTGTTGGATATTGAGTAAATACATTTGTATACATTGAAAACAAAGTATTGCTGTCACTTTTCTCAGCTTTTGAGATCTAATGGAAAGGCTTGGCTTCCTATCAAAATCTTTATTAAAATACGTCTTATAATAATTACATTAGTTATATGCAATCCAGTGCTCTTTTTTTTTGGATCAAATTATTTCATCAAACAGTACTAAAACCTATAGATTTTACAAGAATAAAAGATTGTTGTACAATGTTATTTTATGCAAGAAGCCAATAATGAAATTATTTTAAAAATAAATAGATACAATAAATTATTTAAAAATAGAATAAAAAGTAGATACATTAAATTATTCAAAAAAATAATTTTAAGCAAGGAAAAGATCATTGCATAATCTAAAGAATTCCTTTCTGCTATAAAGAACAAAGTAAACCAATGTTATTCCGCTCTGGGGATCTTACAGCAGACTACATTTTAACAACTGCCTGGAAAGTAGCTCGGAGGAGAGGGACCTGGGGTCCAGGCGGACAACAAGCTCATTGCTCTGGGGTTGTCCAAGGACCTTGTTGCCAGCTCCTGGCTCTGCCGTCCCGGCTCATGTGCTGCAGGGCAGTGCCCAGCGAGCGAGGGCCCAGCCTGGGCTTTGGTCATCCTCAGCTCCTGGCTCAGCCGCCCCTGCGGAGCAGACCTGCTCTTTCTGCTCCCTGACGGCGACTGGGCTTTAAAATCACACTTGGAATCTCTCTACAAGTTTAACTTGCTTATACAGGCAGCAATTAAGACTACAAATCTGGATCTTCTCTTAGCTGCTTATATGAATTATTCAAAAATCCAATGTAATGACAGAAGATGAGAAGTTTATCAGTAGGCTGAAGAGGATTATGTGGCTGAGGTGAAACTCAAATATCACAAGGTATCAGTTCATGTCATGAATTTAAAATCTTTTTCTTTCTCTTCTTGCTTTGAGAATACCAGAAACTAAGCCACAAAGTCTATCTTCTAATTGCCAGATGAAATTCTCAGGTCATGAACATTTCACTGGAATTAAAGTATATATATCCCTTATGCTTAACAAATTTCAAACAAATTTCAAAGTTATGGAATTGTAAAAATGTTCCCTTCTAAAATGTGTTTTCCTATTTCCTATTTCCTATTTCCATATGTTTTTGATAATTACTTGATAATATCTGTGATAACATCTTTGTAGTATATCCACTCTGTAAGGAAAGCCTGTGAGTGCTTGGGCTAAAAAAGATGCAGGAAAAGTTCTCTTGTAGGTTAAGGCTGTAAAATTTATCAGTGCAATGCTGTGGCAGTCAAACATGTCCTAAACAGAGCTCTCAGTTTGGTCTGTAAGTAACATTTGTTTTAGTTAGCAAAACCTACATTTTCAGAGGATGTATTTTAATAACTTCATTACGGATTGTGAAATAAATAATGAAAACAGTATGCCTGAGACTTTCATTAGTGTGTCAGAATATAGCTACTGGTAGCTGCTGTTATCTGTATAAATACAAAATTTGTTTTCATCATGCCTGATTGTAAAATGCTACCTTAAAAAAAAAAAAAAAAAATGCACCACAAAGAAATAAACTTGAATTAATTCACTTAATCAGGGTAATTGACTTAAAGAATTAAGTGCATAATTTTCAGAGAGTCTTAGGATTTACTATACAGCACTCATTTTAAGTTCTTTTCCATTTTTCATGCTTCAAAATTTGTAATGTTTTTTCATATAATATTTTAAAGTTCAAAAAGGGGCAATTATCGTCAGCATAAATAAAGAAATATAAACTCAGAACATTGTGCTAAAATTTTTGTTCTTGAGCGTCATGAGCATTTTTGGTTTGATATTTTCAGTTTTGATTGGGTTAAGCTGTATATTACAAGAGGGCTTTATGTGACAACAAAGGTGATCCTGAGTGCATTTTGGTTCTGGCCTCCTATATGACTCGTACCCTTACAATTATGTATAAATATGTTTTATTAATGGATCTGTATTTCATATCTCTATTTAAACATAAAATAATTTATTTTGTTTACACTTTCCACTCACATCATTGTTTTTACTTCAAATTATTAGTGTCTCAACTTTACTCAGAACCATGCTCTGTGACAAAAAAGAAGAATTCTTGACTTCCTTTGGATCTCTGGCACAGCCATCATTACAGTACTATGGTAAAATAAGACTTACAGGGATCCAAAGAGCTCAGGCAGTCCTCAGTAATTTGTGGTTCCATTATAACCCACAATTTGAGACTTTTGTCCTTCTCATAAATCAAGTATTTTATTAAAGAGTTATTTAAGACTCCATAAAGAAGTTTACATAGATAAATATGTGTTTATCTAGTACGGTTTACTCCATACTAGAGACACAAGTGTAGCAGCCATGTAAATGATACTTTAAAAACCTCCACAACATAACTGAAGTCATAAGAGTATGTGTTTAAAAATAGAACACACAGTAAACTGTACTAGATAAATAGACATAAAGTACTTTCACAAGCATGTATTCCAGTTTAGTTCTAATCAGATTTCACAGTGTCAAGATACGCAAACTTTCAGTTAGTAATTTCTGCTTCTTTAGACACCCAGTGTTATTTAGAATAGGTATCACAAGCATCCCAATACTGCATTAATTGTCACCTTGCAATAAGAATTATAATTACTGAGCCAGAAAATTAAAATGACATCTCAGAGCTACAGCTAACTAATTTATCCTCTATCCCTTGCTTCAGCATTTGTGTTGTATAAATATAGAACAATTCTAACAAATCAAAAGAAAGTTACATATATTAAGTTATTGTCAATAAAGTACCAAATGATTTATGTTGAAGAATAATCTCCTGTAAAATTTTAGATTTTTAATCATCTATTGGATGATCCTCAAAATGAACTCAGTGTGAGATATTGATATCTTTTTTGTTAAAATACAAATATTGCTTTAGGAGCTCTGTCTGTCTGTTCTACACTTATTTCTGGGTGTAAAAAATAGAAGATTCAAAAGAACATTTCCCTCAAGTTTTGATTTTGTATTTTATAAAGTGTTATAGAAATAGGTAGTACTTTTATAGCAAATTATTTCTTAAGAAATAGGATGTTCATTCTGCTTTAAAAAAAAAATTTAAGAAAATAAAAGTTGATTTTTAAATTTAAATTTAAATTTTGTGTCAAAAGACACAAACAGTCCAAAAAATAAGATGAAAAGTGTATCAGTTTACAAGGTGAACCACAGGGCATTTTTCTTTTTCTACACTACTCAGTGTTTTATAACAACTTCTTAAATAATGCAAAATATAATTGTTCTACAAAGGTACTTTCGTAAGGTATTAAAGCTAAGCTACTGCAATGCCAAAGCAAAAGCTGTGTTCTGCACTCTTTATTAGCAAAACAATTATCCTGCTGTTCCATGTGCTCTAAATATTCACCATATGGAGGGAAAAAAACACTTCTTATTTTTCTTTAAAACGTTTTAATAAACAAAGGTACTGGATCAACAACCCCTGAGGAAAAAACATCCATCCTAATTCTTCTTTTTCTGTTGATGGTGGTCAACACGCTGAACGTGAGCCAGCAATGTGCCCTTACAGCAAAGGTGGCCATCAGCCTCTTGAGCTAAGTGTTAGGAATATCATTTGCCAAAACATCAAGGGAGGTGATCCCTCCCCTCTACTCAGCACTGGTGAGGCTAGGAAATATTTAGCCTAGGAAACAGAAGGCTCCGTGGGATCTTATCAATGTGTATAAATAGTTGATGGGAGGAAATGAAGAGGAGGGAGGAGCCACTGTTCTTAGTAGTGTCCACTCGCAGAACAAGAGGCAATGATCACGAATTAAAACGACATTCCATTCTAAACACAAGAAAACGCTTTACTGCTGTAAGGGTAGTCAAACACTGGCACAGGTTGCCCAGAAAAGTTGTGGAGTCTCCATCCACGGGGATACCGAAAACCCAGCTGAACACAGTCCTAGGCAGTCTCTTCTAGGTGACCCTGCCTGAGCAAGGAGGTTGGAGCAGGTGATCTCCAGAGGTCCCGTCCAACTTCAGTGATAATATGTACAGAGGTCCATCCAGGAGACAGCTAACTACAGCGTAGGTTGAGGGCCATCCAGGAGGCAGGGTCAGAAAGAGAACTTTAAACAAGTACATGTAACATAATTCAGACAGGGAGTGAAGGCCCAGGGCTGAGTTTAAATAGAACTCCTGGGCCTTTGGACTGGGGTTGTAAGTGGAGATCCCAGCTGAAGCTGGTCAAGGCAATTAAGACCCATCTGTGCTCTCAGGGCCACGCTTGCAGGTATTAAATTAAAATCTACACAAATTGATCCTTTAATACCCTGTGATTCAAACTAATAATAATAATGACAACAAAACAACAACAACAACAATAATAACAGGTGCATACAAGAATAAGCATATATAATAATGATAGGTATATAACAGTAATGTTATAAATAATAGAAATGTGTCTAGAGTAATTTCACTTTTTGTGGGAAAATCTGTTTAGCGTGCAGCTATTGACCTGTTGCTCTAATCTGAAAGCCTTGGAAATAAATGATGCATAATTTTGAATTATTCTGGGTTCTCTGTTTCATTGGTAAATTACTGGTTTTCTTCACAGAGTGGTTCTACAATCTCCATACCTTTCTTTAAATTGGCATAACCTATAATTCTGTGGATATTCTGCCCACCTCTGAAAAGAGGAGTTTAAATGATATAAACATATGTGTGCATATGTATGTGTGCGTGTGTGTGTATATATATATATATATATAATAAAAATGTGTATGTGTGCCTCTGTGTGTGTATGTACAGGTATATATCTGCCCTGGTGAGACCACACCTCAAATACTGTGTTTAGTTTTGGGCTCCTTGCTACAAGAAAGACATTGAGGTGCTGCAGCACATCCAAAGAAGGGAAACGAAGATGGTGAAAGGTCTGGAGAGCAAGTACTACAGGGAGCAGCTGAGGGAACTGGGGTTGTTTAGCCTGGAGAAGAGGAGGCTGAGGGGAGACCTTATCGCTGTCCACACTACCTGAAAGGAGGTTGTAGCCAGGTGAGTGCTGGTCTCTTCTCCCAAGTAACAAGTGATAGGATGAGACAAAACAGCCTCAAGTTGCACCAGGGGAGGTTTAGATTGGATATTAGGAAAAATTTCTTTACTGAAAGGATTGTCGGGCATTGGAACAGGCTGCCCAGGGAAGTGGTTGAGTCACCATCCCCGGAGGCATTTAAAAGACATGTAGATGTGGCACTTCGGGACATGGTTTAGTGGTGGGCTTGGTAGTGTTAGGTTAATGGTTGGAATCAATGATGTTAAGGGTCTTTTCCAACCTAAAGGAGTCTATGATCCTTATTTTGTGTGGGTTTGTGTGTGCATCAGGGTAAGGATTACAATCCAAAGTGCCTGAAATAATGTGAGACTTGTACTGAAGTCCAGTAGAGTGATGTTTTCATAGCTGAAGTCATACAGAGAAATAGCAATTAAGCAGTATAGATAATCAGCAACCCACTGTATCAGCTTCCCATGCCTTTTTTCTTTGAGAATATAGACATAGACTTAGGCTATGGCTACACTGGACACTAAACACTACAAGAACCTATTCTTTGGCCTTGACACCAAACAGCATGATTGGCCACAGCAAATACCTGTAATAGTACTAGTACTACTACTCTCACTTTCAGAAATAAATGTGGGTGGCTTACCAAGAATAGCCTCTGTCCCATGCTTACTCCTGCACTATGACAAAGAAATTTTAAAGAGTGCTGCAAGGTCTGGATCAAAATCATGCCTGGAAATAGTCTAACAACTTAAATCTAACAACTTAACATATTTCCAGCCCCACTTATTACTCTGAGCACAATTCAAATAGTATTTGCATAGTTTAAGTTGTTATATCCTTTTAAAATGCAGTTCTAAATTACTGTCACTAGGAAGGTAGTACATGAAAACAATACATCTTGAGACTATGTGGGAGCACAGATAAATCTCTGTTATTACAAATCAGTCATATATTGAAGCTCCATTTTGTTGAAAGGACTACCCCTACTTGCAGTCTAAGAAACAATAAACTGGCAAGAGACAATATAAGGAGAATAAAAAGAAACAACTGATTGGCCAGTAATCCTTCATAATTATTATTTAGTCTATTTTATATGGATTCTCATACAGATCACAATGCCTTCCACTAGAATTGATGTAAAGGGGAAACCATGGAAACTTACATTTTACATTGTAATCACTATTATGAACATAACAATATGTGTTGATTTCAGAATTTAAAGACATTTTTAAGTACTTAAAACAATGCAGTAGTGACTAAACTATAGTCCAAAACTCATATCATCATAATTTTTACTTTTTAACTTCAATTTTTTTTAATACAAGTTATATGCATAGAAATACTATAGCCTCAGAGACTGAGAAACTCTGAATTCACTGGGGGGACAAGGGAAATGGTAAGAAAACGGTACATACCATTACAAGATGGCAATGCTCTGTTCCATGCTGGCTTTCCATCTGCACCAATTACACAAGTTATAGTTGAAGGATCGATAATCTTGTATCCAGAATCACACTGGTAAGTAATAGTTGAACCAAGCTTAAAGTCTGTTCCAATTCTTGTCCCATTCATGATGTTTCCAGGATCAAAACAAGCTTCCCGTGGCTTTTCTGTTAAGATGAATTAAAGTAGTTTACATTTTTCAACAGCTTATAAAAATATTTTTCTTGTTTCTGTATGTTTAGTATAAGATCATGGATGTTTGCATTACATTGGTTAGCTGACCAAGGAAATTATACTGAGAGGATCTAACCAGCAGCATTTTCTTCCCACCTTTTGTTAGTAGAACTCTCCAAAAACTGAATGACTCCAATAAAGTTTAGTAATGTAGAAGAAAAACTACCATTTCTAGAACTCACCACTTAACACTATTATGTTTTTTAACCAAGTAACCAGTACTCAATAACTTCTGGTTAGAAAGCTGCCATACAATGGAATAATTTACACATTAAAAACATATTGTTATTTCATGCTTTATATTTAAGAAGATCTAATAATAATTGAAGCTTGAAGGCTGACAAAATAAGCACACCAGTTTTTTTCTGGCATGAGCTAATAGGTACAAAATCTTTAAGTTGAAATGAGTATACACAGCAATGTTAACAAGACTAGCAATTCATTCACCATCTTTGGCAAGTTAAAATACAAAGAAAAGGGATGGGAGAAATAATTCATATTAGTAATTGTTTCAAGAATATGATTGAGATGATCTTCAGATAGGAAGGATTTAGGCACAGAACATTCTTTATAACTAAATAAAATAAAATACTAGTATTACTATACTGTCGGTGACTATGCAATACTTTTTCCTACAAAAGGCTTACACACAACTCAGTCCTTTCAAGATCTATGAAAACATTGTGTAATATTACTTCTATAAATAATATTTTGATAATATGTGAACTCTTTAGGAGGGAAGGACGCACCTAACAAATAAAAGTTCATTTCAGGAAGCAAAGATTTTATATTAAAAAATTCCAGACTCAAATTCTTAGTCGAAGTTTACAGCATGTCTCCTTCCCTTATTAAACATTAATAAAACAGGTATTTTAATGAAATACTCAAGGAATATTACCAGAAAATAAAACTAGATGTCCATGATCACAAACGATCAGCTCCGCCTCAGGCACGTTCCGCAGCAGAGCGGAGCACCGGGACGTACGGGAGCGAGGAGGGGGGGTCTGCAGCCGCGGAAGCCTCAGGGGAGTGCATAAGCCCCGAGAGGGTGCAGAAGCCCCGGGGGCATATGGAAGCCTGCCAGGAGCCGGTAGTTTTCCGGAGGGAAAGCAGCTGAGGAGGCATGGGCAGGGCCAGGTGTAATGGCACCTGCTGCCGCTCCCACCAAGGGCAGCCCGCAGGAGCGCCGGCGACCAGAGCAGGCATGTGGGGCTTGGTGCGGCAGCCAGAGCGTGGCGTGGGAGGGCGCCTCTTCGAAGGAGGGGCATTTCACTGGCCGAGCGGAGAGGCTTGAGGTGCACAGAACCCAGCCACCGTCCTGTCACCAGCTGCGCAGGCCAAGGGCACTCACCCTACCTGAGCCTCAAGGCAGAACGGTGGGCGCTGGTCTGAGGGCACGGGCTGCAGCTCCGGCTGGGGGGGGCTGCACCTGCTGCCCCAGCACCGGGCGATGCTCCGGCCGGAGCTGCCCAAGGCAGAGGCTGCAGTGTGGACCTCAGACCTCAGGAAGGGCCGAGACCTTTCTCCTGGGGCAGGGACAGGCAGCAGAGCTGCCTGCAAAAGCTGTGCCCAGGTGGAGGACCTCCTGCAGCAGGTGGTTGAGCTTCAGGAGTGGTGAGAAGGCTGGGAAAAAAGGAAGACGCAGGGAACTACAGGCCAGTCACTCTCACCTCTGTGCCTGACAAGATCATGGAGCACATCCTCCTGGAAACTATGCTAAGGCACATGGAAAATAAGGAGGTGACTGGTGGCAGCCAACACGCTTCACTAAGTGCAAATCATGCCTGACAAATTTGGTGGCCTTTTACAACAGGGTTACAGTGTTGGTAGATAGGGGAAGAGCAACTGATGTCATCTACCTGGACTTGTGCAAAGCATTTGACACTGTCCCGCACAACATTCTTGCCTCTAAATGGGAGACACATGGATTTGATGGATGGGCCACTTGGTGGATAAGCAACTGGCTGGATGGTCGCACTGAAAGAGTTGCTGTCAACAGCTCGATGTCCGAATGGAGACCAGTGATGAGTGGTGTTCCTCAGGGGGTGGTATTGGGACGGGCGCTATTTAACATCTTTGTTGGCAACATGGACAGTGGGATTGAGTGCAGCCTCAGCAAGTTTGCTGACAATGCCAAATTGTGTGGTGTGGTCAACACACTGGAGGGAAGGGATGCCATCCAGAGGGACCTTGAGAGGTGGGGCTTTGCAAACCTCATGAAGTTCAACAAGGCCAAGTGCAAGGTCCTGCACACGGGTTGGGGCAATCCCAAGCACAAATACACGCTGGGCAATGAGTGGATTGAGAGCAGCCCTGGGGAGAAGGACTTGGGGTTGTTGGTTGACGAGAAGCTCACCAAGACCCTGCAATGTGCAATTCCAGCCCAGAAAGCCAACTGTATCCTGGGCTGCATCAAAAGAAGTGTGACCAGCAGGTTGAGGGAGGTGATTCTCCCCTTCTACTCCTGTCCTGGTTTTGGCTGGGACAGAGTTAATTTTCTTCCTAGTAGCTGGTACAGTGCTTTATTTTGGATTTACTGTAATAATGTTGATAACACACTGATGTTTTGGTTGTTGCCAAGTAGCGCTTATCCTAAGTCAAGGATTTTTCAGTTTCACATGCTCTGCCAGTGAGGAGGTGCACAAGAAACTGGGAGGGAGCATGGCCAGGACAGCTAACCCGAACCAGCCAAAGGGATATTCCATAGCATAGGATGTCATGCTCTGTATATAAACTGGGGGGAGCTGCCTGAGAGGGACGGATCAGTGCTCGGGGACTGACTGGGCATTGGTCAGCAGGTGGTGAGCAATTGCATTGTGCATCACCTGTTTTTCTTGAGTTTTATTTATTTTCTTTTGGGTTTTTTTTTTCCTCTCGATTGTCCTCCCTGTCCCACTGGGGTCAAGGGAGGGGGAGGTGAGCAAGTGGCTGCATCGTGCTTAGTTGCTGGCTGGGGTTAAACCACAACAACTCTGCTCTCATGAGATCCCACCTGGAGCACTGTGTTCAGCTCTGGGGCCCCCAACAGAAGAAGGACACGGACCTGTTGGAGTGAGTCCAGACGAGGGCCATGAAGATGATCAGAGGGCTGGAGCACCTCTCCTATGAAGACAGGCTGAGAGAGTTGGGGTTGTTCAGCCTGGAGAAGAGAAGGCTCCAGGGAGACCTTATAGCAGCCTGCCAGTACCTAAAGGGGACCTACAGGAAAGCTGGAGAGGGACTTTTCACAAGGGCATGTAGTGATAGGGCAAGGGGTAACGGCTTTAAACTGAAAGAGGGTAGATTTAAATTAGATGTAGGGAAGAAGTTCTTCACTGTGAGGGTGGCAAGGCACTGGAACAGGTTGCCCAGAGAAGTTGTGGCTGCCCCATCATGGCCTTTGAGCAACCTGGTCTAGTGGAAGGTGTCCCTGCCCATGGCAGGGGGGTTGGAACTTGATGATCTTTAAAGGTCCCTTCCAACCCAAACCATTCTATGAATCTATGATTCTATCAATTTTATATAGAATATTAAATAATGTAATTAATAAAATATTGAATTCTTAGGCACAAATATAGTGCCCATTGAATATAACAACTTTTAAAAATATACTGTTCTGCTCTTATATTTTTATTTTCTTATTACTCCATTTAACTTCCCATTGAATAGATGCACACGTATCAGACTATGTTGAGAACAAAAAAAACACACGTAGCAAAAATGTGTATGCACATTTTCAACAGGTATCTTTCTCTTTTTATTTCCTGCTCAACTTGTAATTTTCTTTCCTTGCAGGCCAACAAGACTTCCTGGAACAAACTGTTTTCCCATTTTATTTATATTTTGTTTCAAGTTTAGATAGGAACAAACAGACTAAGATTTCGTCTATGGCAATATGACAATTACTTTTGGAAGAAAAGCCTTGCCAGTGTGGAGAATAATGCATGATGCTGAATGAAAGATGAAGACTAAATATAAAAATGATTTAATAGTTCTTTTTAACCTCCCTCTCTTTTATTGGTATGTTATTTCTATATTCTTTAGATATTTTTGTTCCTTCATTTTTGACATGTACATTAATGTAGTTTGCTTCCATGTCAAGAATAAAAAGCTGAGGCAGCACCTCTGCTAATGAAAAACAGCTTGATAAATCTCAGCAGAGATGACAATCAAGCCCAAGACAGCATCTGTGACCAGAAAAGAAACCAGCATTTGAAGTGAGTGTGTGTTTCTTTAATAAACAGTCAGCATAACCCATTCTCTGGCTTGTAATAGGTACCCCCAAAAAATGCAAATATTGTCCTGCAGTAGTTATTAAAAAATACATATGTAGATTCAACAACAAAGTGGAAAGGAAAATGTATTGGTATGTATCAGGAAGAAAGCAGCAGCAGTCATATCCTAATTGGGTAAGACAATTCCATTATTCTACAACTCTTTTTCAAATGCTACTTTTGATGTGTGTCTTCTATCTCTACTTTTTTGTTCTGGAACAAAAAAAACGTGCGTAAGTAATGTGAGAGAGATTTTATGAAAGAGGATTTCTGTGTTCCTCCACACATTTACAGAAAATAGTTTTGAAAACCTACATCAATGCAAAGAGGTATTTGGCAGTTCAGTATGAGTACATCTAGAATTAGACAGATTTGAGTCTCAATAAATACTAAATAACATTTCTTTCCCTTTATCTTTCCATAGATTATGGTGAGAACAGTACCTTTATAGTCAATGGCAAATCCTGACATTCCAACAGAAGCATCACTGCGAAAAGCCAGAAACAGACTGTTACCACTGCTCTCTATTCTTTCAGGAGCCTGTGAGCCTTGAAAGCTCCCAATTAGAGGACTGTTGGAATCTTCCCCTTCATAAATATGTAGAAAATCATAACTGGGTTCCATATTGAAACTGAAAATAAAGGAAAAAGAGAATTAAGTCTTAATTTCTTTTTCATGAGTTAAACACTACTGTGACTATGGCTACCAGTCTTCTGCCTAACACATTTTCTTCTTAACAAATAAAGGTCTTTTTAAATATGATTCACAGTGCAAATTTACCAACTTTCAATGGAGTTATCTTTACCATTGTTTTGAACACCTTCAGCTTTCCAAAAGATCTACTCTCAGGCCATCGTGCAGGCTCTGTCTACAGTCAATGAAAAAGAAGCATATCATCCCACCTATCCTAAACACCTTTCTCAAGATGGAATGAATCACCTGCTGCAGAAAGGCTGCCTCTTACCAGTGATCGTGATCCAGACAAGTAGCTTAAATTAAACGTCCAGCTTTTAGTTGGCAACTCGATGATATTAAATCCACCCACTACAAGCATAAATTTACCACTTTAGAAACAAGACGCTTTCATACAGAAAGACCACTGTCCTGGAACATGCCTTTGTTCATACACAAATTATATCAGGGAATTATGATAAAGTGAATTATTATTCTCACTAAACCATCTATGCTATGCATATTTGATGACATTTATATGTTTATACAAAGCAATTATGAAGATAATACAAAAAGAATGTCTTTCAGAGGAATTGAATTGAGATGAGTTCTGAGACAACATAAAGATAAAAACACAGGCACTCTCATCCTATGCAGACAGTGCTGTCTTCTCAAAGCCAGTTCCTTGAGAATACTGCAGGTCTTAGCTGTAACCTACTACCTAAGAATGAAAAATGTTAGATCAAATAAACAGAAAATGGTATGTTAAGAAAGTAGATTTTGCAGATGTCAAAGAAACATTACCCCCCTCAATCACCTGTCAAATGTCTTGGGGGTCTGGGGAGGCCCCTGCTGACTGGAAGCTAGCTAGTGTTACTGCAGCTTACAAGACGGGTGTGAGGGAAGACCCAGGGAACTACAGACCTGTCAGTCTAACCTCAGTTCCTGGAAAAATTATCAAGAAGATTATACTGGGTGCTATTGAAAGGCATTTAAAGAATAATGCAATCATCAAGCACAGTCAACATTGTGTTCACAAAAGGAAAGTCCTGTTTAACTAATTTGATATCCTTCTACTATAAGGTCACCCAGCTAGTGGATGAAGGGAAGGCAGTGGATCTAGT
>JAOBAS010000017.1:6321622-6335519 GCA_025311575.1 Elanoides forficatus | reverse complement strand
GGGGTTTTTTGTGTGTTTGTTTCTGGGTTTTGTTTTTGTTTTTGTTTTTGTTTTGTTTTGTTTTGTTTTTATTTCTTTTTGGGTTTATTCTCAAATAACAGTTCCAGGAAATGTTTCACATATTCCTTATGTGTGCTGATGATTCAGCCTGAGATAGCCATTATCAGACTTATAAAGTACAAATAGAGCAGAAAACATTAAACAATCAGGAATGGAAGTCACACAATGTTCAGAGTACTAAGTAGTACAGTTATTAAATGTAAATCATTTTTCATTTATAAGTCAGCATACTCAAATAAGGACTTTATGGAAATTTTTTAAATGACATCTAATGGCTTTACAGAACCCTTAAGGTTTCTAATATTGTCATGTCTACAGTTAAGATTACTTTAATCTGCTTTCCCATTCAAAGTCACCTTGATTATATGAAAGAATAACAATACGTATACACTTTTTGCCCAAAGGTACTCTCTCTTTCTTTCCTTCTTTACTTCCTTCTTTTGTGTTTTGGAGTTTTTTTACTAGACTGTAAAGAAATATGGAGTGATTATAATTGGTATTTACAGAAAGAGCATGAATCTTCTAGACTTTTAGGCACCAGATACCTTATTTTTTATTTTTATTTAAATATTTTAAATCTGTGAATAATCCCAGTATATTTAGTAAACATTTTGATACTGCCATTTATACATTGCACACAAGGAATCGAGAAGACAATGTTCAGATTATGTGCTGCTACAATTCTGCTAGATGATATGGAGTTAGAGACACTATCCTGCATTATCCTGAATCCTTTCCAGTAATTTTGAGATATCCGTAAACAGTTCAGAGAAACAAAGGGACTGCAGTTGTTTGGGGATTTGCTGTTTTGGAAAGAGCCTCTCCAAAATGGCTTGGAGAAAGAAAAAGCATTATGCTTATTCCAGAGCTATTAAAATGTATCGTATCTGGGGTTTAGGATTATTAATATAAGTCTTCATTTAATTATAAATCAATAGGCAACAAAATCACAAAGATTTAAAAAATTACTATACCTAACAGATTTTTCACAGCTGTTGATTAACTCAATCTTAGAATTTTAGAAGAACTACACTGATGACCTTAAAATACATTTGAGCAAGACTTCTAAGCCTGTAATTATTATTCTACTGACCAGGACCTCAGAGAAACCTTTATGCCATGTAGGACTATGGAATCAAGAATTAAAACTTGTTTCAGAGAAAGAAGATCTCCCACCTTCTCCTAGTTTTATAGAAATATATCTCAATTCTTTCAACAGTGTTGTCACTTAGACCACTTTCTCTGCATCTACCTTTCCCAACAAGCATCCTGCTTCAGAAAAAATCTTTAGCTTCCTAGGGACTGCACAGGATTGGTATTTAATCTATAGAAAAATCAGACAATCTTCAGAATAAATAATGGATCACAGTTTATGTAACTAAATTATTACATAAAAGACCATTCTAATAAGACCATTTCAACAAGAATTTTTTTATCCAAATCACCTCTTCCTTTTAATTATTTCTATTAGACTTTGTCAATTTTAAACTTGCATGAAGTTTAAAAAATAGAACAGAGTGAGAAAATGACATCCAAGAATAGTGTTAATCTTGAGAATGAGGCTGTCAGTAACCATAAGTACAAAATAACTGGGTTCTGCCAAGAGTATCACTCCAGCATGAGCACCACATGCCCACTCGTTGAACAAGAAATCTGATCTGTATTAATCTTAAACAGAGACTTAACATTTCATCTTATTACCTATGCATGTAGGAGGATCAGGTTGCCAGAAGAATCGGTTATTCAGCTGCACACATGTAATTTTAGCCTGTCCTTGAAGTTGATAGCCAGGGTCACATTGAAAGGTGGTAGTGTCTCCAGGCTCTCTGCTGTCTCCGTATCTAGTGCCATTCTGTGGTGTCCCAGGATCGTTACAGGTTGATGCAATAGAAGCTGTAAGGGAATGAAATAAAAGCTTTAAGGTGTAGATAGCAAACATCCATAATTAAAAGCACAATATTTTTAGAAGAGCATTCCAACCAGAGGCAATATTATTTACTCATCAGTTAATATAGGAAGGCATTTTGTTTCTTTGTTTTTATGAGAATCTGCCCACTGAGATACATCACGATCATGTTGGCTTCCTGCCAGTTTCTTTAGTATAAAATATGGCCTGAGAGGAAAAAACCACAAGTTTTTCTTTCTTTTTATTTCCCTCTTCTTTTTTTTTTATTTTTTTTTTTTTTTTTTTCCTTTTTGAGGGGGTGTGTGTGTCAGGTTAATGCATCAAAAAAGCTAGTAACTCCTTTTCTCACTTTAACGTTCTGGTTATCAAAACAAATTTCATTATGCACTTTGATGCCTTTTGCGCAATAGGGTAAGTATCATAATATAAATAACATTGTTTTATAGTCTCAATATCCTGCAGCATGCAAATGCTATGTTCACCCAGCTGGCTGAATGAAATAGGAGTTTTATGTAACCCTGAAGTTCCCATTTCAGGGGCAAGCAACAACCTTCTTAGAGTACACTCAAACTGAATCTAAGCAAAATATCTCAGTTATGTTCAGTCTCCTGAGTTTGGATATGGATTTTGCTTTGTAAAAAAATTAATTAATTAAAAAAGCAATGTTAAACTGAGGAGAACAACCAGTATGGTATGACTTAAAGCAAGGAATCATCCAGTAACTGGATACACAAATCCACATCCACTATGGATTTGTGGAAGGTGCCAGGTCTCTTCTACCGGCTTCAGTATTCAACGTCCTGAGTTGCAGTAAATATTGCAGTCTTCGCAAGGAAAGAAGGTCCCGTCTCTGGAGACTACTGTCCCTAAATCACTGAATCACACTACTTCCTACCACTCCAGGCTGCTCCACCCAAACATGTCTTTCAAAGAACTCACCACAACTGTGAGCAAAAGCCAAAATAAGAAGTCACAAACCCAGTGTCACAATCACCATTAATGATAATGGTGTGTACCTACAAGTAAGTCCCTCTACCACTTTCATAATCTTTATTCAACCAAGTTTAAATTTCTTGAATCCAGACCACAGACTTTAAAAAAACTGCTACACTACACCCTTCTGCTCATCTCCGGTACTGCAAGGGATAATCCTTGAAAAATGTTAAAAATCAATATTAAATTACTATCTTTTTTCTAATATGAACTATGTATACTTTCTTGTGCGCTCATGCATCAGACAACTGATTCATTCTTAAACTGATTAGCAACCATTTCAACTGTGCATCTGATGTCTTTTCAAGACGTACTTTTGCTCTGATTTCTGCAAGACATGATCAGACCAATGAGGAGCATTCAGAGAAAAACTGATGTAATTTATTAAAAGCATATGTGCTATTGTTAGAACTGTTTTTTACAACTTTGTTGGCTGATGAGCTAATGTTTTTGTTACTTATCATATTTGGTTGTGCCATTCTCCAACACTCTCTGGGAAAGCAGTGACTATGTCTTTCTGTATTTTGAACAGTATGTAGCGCTTCAAGCACCTGCATTTTAGGACAGCGTTACAAATTACAGGCCTAAAAGACTAAGAACATAAAATATTATTTCTTTATGCTTGATAATCACTTTCTATTGTTTTCAATAGAGGGGCACAGTCTCCTCCATACCCCCTATAAATAATGTGTGTTAGTGATAACAGTCCATCCTTCCTGCTCTATTTTTTGGGGTGGTTGGGTTTTTTTTTCTTTTTTTTCTGTTTCAATCCTAGGAAACATTAATATTACATTAAAATGATTTTGTTAGCTCATTTCAAATGGTATATCCCAAGGGCTTGCATAAGATAAAAGACCTCCACCACTACTACCACCACTATGCAATCTTTGTGACCATAATGTGCAGGTAATCCATTTTCCATATTAATAACTGCATCTACTGCTTCTGTCCACACCAAAATACTATACCACTATAAGAAACAGCAAGAGCAACTAAACACTTGCAAAATTGAAACAGCTACCAAGTTGTACAACTGAAAAACTTTTTTTTCCCCTGTCGTAAATTTTCAGGAGACAGAAAGAAATGAGTTGAAAAAAGAATAAGCAAAATGAGAAACAAACATTTCAGATTGGTAAAATGGTTTTATGCATGTTCTAGCAAATAGGTGGTTACTTAGGCAAATCACTGAAACCGTAAAACATCTCTACGTAAGAATTCATGGGTTATGATAATTAACACACTACAAACACAGGAGCTTTGTTTGACATTTTATTATTCATATTTTCTTCTCCTTCTTTCCATTCCAAAATAGTACATCTCATACCTTGGGATGGTTCCTCGATCTAAATGAAGTAAAAGACATGGCAGGTTTTTTAACAGTGGTAGACTTTTTTCCACCAGAATTTATAAGCGTCAATCCAAGAATTAAAGGAACAGTTGTCACTACTAATGAGTACTGTGTAAGCACTCCCCAGGCACCACTCTGACAATTTACCTGACATCCTATATTAGTGCAGTTTACTAAATGCATACTTGGCCACAGGGGAAGGAAAGCATGGTCATGACCTCAGAGAAGTTATTTCTTATTTGACAGACAGTAACAGCTCTAAAAAATGGATCATTATAGTGCATATCTGTTAAAAAATCATAATTCTTTTGAGTAAATGGGCATAAGCCCATCTCTGTCATTAATTAGTATCTTTTTTCCAACAGATTTCTGAATATCTTCATTTTCTCCTCAAAGCTTATGCAATACAATATCTCAGCAAACATTTTTTCCCATTTTGACTGTCACATATGCACCCGTTATGAAGAACTGATGCCTTTTAATATTAATTTCACTGTTAATCTCCATTTCTTATATACAAAGTTGTAAATTTTAAAAACAATCATCACAGATATTTTATAAGCACCAATATGCTCTTTACGCTTTTGTTCTTGCAGCCTCAGAAGTTATTTTATGTATGCGAAACTAACAACCTTTTCATCACGCCAAAGACACTCAATCCTAATTAAACAAAACATCAGACATTTAAGCACTGATGTGTCATCTAGTAAAGTGAACATTTAGACAGACTGTCAACTTTTCAACTTGTCTCCTTTCCAACTTGTTTTAATTCTCAAGATCCCCAAGAGGTTCTGTAACTGCATGAAAATTACAAGTCTACTATTGGTTCATTTGGTATTGTGCAAGTATCTAAAGGGTATAGAGGTTATATGCACTGATAAGTAATCCAGACATTAAAAACCACCAGTTCTGCTGTCACTGCTCTTCTTTTATAACAGGCTCTTTTCTTCTCAGCCCTTACACTGATATATAGACACACAATTAACTTCTTGCTTACATACTTATGAGAAGGGCCATGTTCATGCTGTGATGTAACATGGCCATATGCAATTTTCTAAAAAACCTGATGAATTCAGAAACTTGAAGCTGAACACAATTAAAACATATGCTGTAACGCAGCGAAAGCAGTAACTATCTTTTAGACTCAAGGGTGCTAAATCAAACCAAACCAAACTCCATAGTTACACTTTTTAGAAATGACTGAGAAAAATTAGGTGCCTAAAATGGCATAGCCAGGACACAAGATTTGAATTCCATTAAGCTGGAAAGGAACTAAATCACTGCTTCTCGGTTCTTTCACATGTGTTGTAAGCAGTAAACTACATGATACTTAGTGGGTTATAGAGTAACACTCTGTACAGATTTCCCATCTCTTACTGTCTCACCTGCTCAGAGTGGAACAGGCTTCTGTGTACACAAAAGATGGAACTAGAGGTACGTGCCAGAAGAATGGGCAGCTGGGAAAACCACAGATTTCTAGGGAGTTTTCAGACCTCCATATGTTGGCAGCCACTGTGTTAAGCCTCTGTTTTTAATTTAATAATCTTCCAGAATCCCATTTTAGAGTTTATTTTGGATTTGGCCCCAAATTACATCTTCAAAGTTGATTTAAAACTTCACTGAAAATCAATAGGGGACTGTTTTTTAGAATATGACACACTGTGTTTGTGTGTCTGTAGCCTTGTGAGCAACATGTTAGATTTGTGCCTGATTTGACTTTCACCTGAAGGACGCGTCTTTTTTTATCAGTTTGTTTGGCCTGTAACCTATTGTAGCTCGAGGAAAGAAACACATCACCTTCATCAATATCGTTTTCACTATGTCTATGGTAAATAATCACAGAAGTTATTTGCTGTAGTGTTGTGCTGCAGTCGCTCTATTTTTTTCTACTCCACATGGTTATAAAAATAATAAGGGCTTTTCAGGAGTTAGGGTCATAAATTGCAGGCAATGAACAAGCCTCCCCTGTTTAGTGCATTATGCTTGCACAATAGGTTTGAGAAGGATTTTGGCATATCAAAGCTGAGACATTGTACATAGGATTTGCAGTGATTTCAGATTAACAGACATTTCCAAATGTGATAAAATAATGTATGCTCTCTAAAGAGTAACTCATGTAATATAGGTAAATGTACAGACCAAGAACTGTGGAAACTGCATATTTAAATGTCTTGTATTGTCCAAGAATGTAAAGAAGAAGAAACCCAAATGCTAATGCAGCCTCTTTCATTAAGTCTGAAGCACAAAAGCTCAGGAGTTTAGAGATAACCATCGAAGTAACCTACAAGATTCGTTTCTGCTCAGTTCCACAGGAAGGGAATGAAGAACCGCTACCCCCGATGAGGCTGAGGCTGCCTTGCCCCGGCCATGGATTAGACAATGGATAGCAATGCTCTGACACAGTTTCATGCTAATGGAACTGTCATAGCATTCCTACCCAACATCTAATTCATTAGCATGAAACTGTGTCATTTTGAGCATGCAATGCAACATTTATAGCATCACAGAAAGCAAGAGAAAAGACTGAACTGCAAAATGATTAGGTTAGGCTTTAAAAGGGAATCTTGAATTCTTGTGTACTTTTATTTATTTCAACATGGGATGTCTTAATGGATTTCATTTTCTTTGAACTCGAAATTTAGTTAGTAAGACAAATATATGATTACACAAGTGTAAATTTCTTTTAAAATATATTTTTGTGCTTGCCCCCTTTTCTTGATAATTTAATTGTGAATAAAACTGGAGTAATTGCATGACAAATCCTAGCAACGAAGATTCTGTCATGGAAATGCTTATACTACTTAGGTGTAGTAGCTCAGGCCATTAGGCAAGTGATTAAAAGATATCTCAGCAATAAAAGAACAATTTACAAGACAACAGTACTCTTAACAGTTCAAGATAGGTGACAGTTACTGTAAGAATTGCTGTAGACAAACAAATGATCAAATGGAATTACAAAACTGGACAGAAGCAGGCATCATTGCTTAAACAGATTTGTCAGATTAAGCCCAGTGTCATTAGGAACTATGGAACACAGAACTGCTGATGCTTAAACTCTTGTCAGAGGAAGTAAGATATCAACAGATGTTTCAACACCAGACACAATAATTTCCAAATTATTGTTCTAATTAACTGGTTGGTGCAAGTTGTTTATTTTTATTATCATAATCGATGGCTTGTTAAGATAAAGATTTAGTCAGGCATCTTTACTCATCATTGTTTATATCTGCATTTACTTCAAGAGCAAATTTTAAAAATATTGGGAGAGCAAGCAAACAACAGAAAAAAAAATGGACTAAACCAACTATACAAGTGCCTTAATTTTGTATCTTTGCTTTTAATAAAATCAGTGTTCTTCTAATAAGATAGAAATATTTCAAAGAGATTAAGAAAAAACTCTTTGCTACTTTATTAACTTTTTGCCAGTTCTTCTGTATTAGCAAAAAAAAAGATAAACTTTCTGTTCACATGAAAGCAGAGATAGGTATACTGTTAATTAAAGTGTATGCTTACAGAATACTATGACTAAGAGAAATTAACAATGCCATAGAACCAGAGGTAGGCATAGAAAATGATCACAGATGAGTCTGACTCTAGAAAAGCCAGACATTTCCAAAAATGTTTTTTTCTATTTTAAGAAGAGTGCAAATAATCCTTTGATGTATTATAGCCTTGAGGAGCAAAATCTATGAAACCAGCTGAGGAACTATGAATGCTTTATTTAGTTTAAGGAAAGGATACAGTTCTCCTTAAGTTGCAACAGCTGAGAATTTAGTTCAAGAAAAAAGGCTAGACAGTAAAGGTAGAACTACTATTAGGTATTGTTAAAATAAGGCTGCCTGAGTCTGTAAGAATGATAATGTGACTAGCAACTGCCAGTGCTGTTCCTATCATCTGCCACTTCTATTGGTTTTGTTAAATATCAAGAAATGAATTATATGGTTAGATATAAACAAGCTCTCAATAAAATAAGCTTCAGGTCAATAAAAGCAATGGATCATCTGCTAGCATGGGGTTCAGGTGCTTTCAGGAGTCTAGAGTAGCTGAAGATTAAACATTCAGGGCAAGATTGATCTGCTTCAACATAGGTGGCTAGTCTCATTTGAGATACCTTACAATATCCAAGGTATCTGCACAAGACTGGAAGATATAACCAACGACTTATGGGTGTGTGACCTTCTGGACTAGCAGATGGAGATTAGCCAGGATACCTTATGGCATATCAAAGGGAAGTAGACACCTGTAAAAAGACAGGTAGGATTCATTTCACCTGCCCTTAGATGTCCAGAGGTTTGAAATTTAGCATATGTTATTACATCTAGACCTATAGCTGATAACAAGAAAAAGGCAACTTCAGAGGGAAATTTATCCCATTTACCTTAGACACATAGGACAGAACTAAGCTAGGTTAGAAAACTTATTTTTTGTGGTTAACTTAGGCAGGAAGTTTTTGCTGCCAGTAATTTTGTTTCTTTGGTATAAAGAAGCCAAATACTAAATTTGCCTATACCCTTCTTGTGTTCACTTTTAGTATCATGACCAGAAAGAGCTGGTTGACATCCCTGACTTGTAATACATAGTTTAAATGTATTTAACCCCAAGAGTAAAGGTCAATTTTGTACAATGAACTCCATTTTTTGTCCTTTTATGCATGATTAAATGGTAATTAAGTTTTAATGAAAAGCATTAGACTGATTACAATTAACATAATCACTCTTGTCAGTTCATGTCCTCACGCTCTACATGCTGAGCTGAGTGGGCAAGACAAGGCACTTTTAATAGTGTTCAAACATTTTGTAATCTTCAGCCACTTATATTTTTCCATTAAAAATACCTCTGATTACATTTACAATCAACAGTAAGTAATTTATAGGTGATATTTTCTGATCTACCTCACGCTATCCTTTCACAGCACCTCTCCTTTAGGCAGATGCAGTAAGGACATTCTACACTGCAAAGTATAGAAAGTAATCAGCACATTCACAGCACAGTGAAACAAATTCTCCAGCTAAAGGTTAGCACTTTAATGTTTTGTCTTTGAACTGTTGTTCTGACCTGATACTCTCAGATGTATATCCTTTGTATGATACCTTAAGTGGATATTCACTGACATAGACACTCATCCCAATTGCATAATCCAATATGGAAATTGCATGTCTAAGAAGTCCAGATTATTGAAAGTTTTCCAAACCTGTGCAATTATGCACCTGAAGTTTACTTCTTGGATTGTAATTAATATTTAAATATACTCATTAATAAATGCAACACTTGAAAATCCTTCTAGTGACACAAAAACACAAAACTTGAGCAGTCACCTTCACAGAACTTGTAACGAAACATCTACATCTTCTGCAATTAGCAGAAAAAAGTTCAAGCAACTCAAGACTTTTATTCATTGAGTTACAAACCACTAAAGTAGTGAAATTTCAATATTCTGTGCAGCTTTGCTATAAACTGGCCTACAGTTTGAACACATGATGAATACTAAAGCATGCAAAGATCCTCACTTAGCCATAGATTAATTAGTTTAAATCGTTTACAGATCAAGGCCACAGTGGTCTGCCCATTGCCTCAAGAAGACTAAATAAGCGAAGCTCTGATTTTTAGATGAAATAATTTAACATTTACTTTAACATATTCTTTAAATCACACTTTTTACTCTTACAATTAAAAAATTAATAAAACATTCCACTTGTCAAGCAGGGTGAATGAAACTTTAATATGATTTTCCCTTTGCTTGAGCTAAGGCATTCAGTTCTTCACCACTAATTCCAGTAAGACATACTCTGCAATTGCCAGCATGATCACTGAATGCATCCATCAGATATACTAAGATGACAAAATCAGTTCTTCACCCTTAAAGCATTAAATTGTCTCCTATTTACTATAAGTATCACTGAAGGTCAAAGAATGTGTTGACAAATCTAACTGCTTAAACATTTTCCTCCTTTCAAAATTTGTGCATAAACTTGTAAATATTTTCATATAATACAACATAAAATGTGTTTGTTAACCCTAACAGAGAAAAAAACCCCTTCATTTCCACAAATGTAAAATTTAACTTTTTTCAAACAACATGGAAAGCAGCATATTTTATATATATATATATATAGTACACTGGTCAGAAATTCTAGAAATGTTTATTCTGCTCTTTGTCTTTAATTCATTTTGCATACTTTTAACTAGGTACCTTAGGGCTGATGAAAGAGCCTGTGGTTTGGGGGTTACAGCATTCAGAAAAATCAAGCAAAATGAAGTAAACGGTTAAATGTAAAATGCATTATTTAGAGACCAGGAAACCCCCAAAGGGTATTTCCTCATGCATATAATAATGACTGAAAGCTTAATAGTGCCCTTTACTTCTGAATGACAGCACCTACAGAGAAGGTTTTAAACAATACTTCTACTCTCACACATTTTAATTCATAATTTTACTATGTTCCTGAGGAGAAATACACTTACATACATTTTATCTAGGTATATAAGGATGCAACAACTGAGTCAAAGACAATGATATAGTCTCCCTGCAGTCCTACCCTCACTCTCTAGCACTTCAGTCATAGCATCACAGAAAAACTCCACATACGCAGTTTTACAATATTGATCACTTGTACAATATCAATCATAGCTCCTCTGTATACAGAGGGGCTTTCACTTTAGACCTAAAGATGAATTTGATTAGTTAAATAGTAAACTTTTAAAATGTATTTCAATATGGTAAGATATATTTTCTTCCTCAGTTTAACATTAACAGTGGTTAAGGTCATAAAAATTATGCATAATGCAACCAATGCTGTGAGAAAAAAAACCCCAAACAACATAAAAAATAGACACAGAATAATATATTATTAGATAGCACTGCCAGGAACATTTAAAACTGTCAGTGCAGAAGAAAACTTACCTATGTACAAACCCATTTTTACTTGTTAAACAGTGCTAATTAGATAATGCTAGGCATGTGATTGATGTACAAAACAAGGAATAAGAAAACTTAAACATTCAAAGCAAATTCAAAAATTCTCCCTAGTCATAGCTATTTGCATAAATATATAAAATGATTAAAATAATATATATTTTTTTTAAAGGCTGAGGAAGTTGAAAGATGAGAAACAGTTAATATATGTATAAGAATAATAGATATAAACAATGCATATAATTCTTGTATTTAAGATTAAAAAATATTTACATACTTGAAAACTGAATGGAGAAGCCTGATTTGCTGATGAAGAAATCACTGTCAAATTGTAATGTTAATGAGTTGAAAGTGCTGTGAATATCCTCTGGAAGGGCTGAGCCACTCCATTCTTTCAGAAGTATGCTGCTTTCAATAGGCCCATCCCATACCTTCAAGATGTCATGAGCAACCTCAGTGTCAAAAACAATAAAATGCAGACTGCAAAGAGAAAGTAAAGCAGTGTACATTACTCATTACACGCAAATACACAAAACTCCAAGCAATCATTCCCAAACTGTACTTAGTTTTGAGATGGTGTTTAGGACTGAAGCAGGGCTGGTGGTCCTGCAGAGTTAACCATTTTTCCTGTTGGATGAGCTGATCTTGTAAGAAAGATGCTACTCTGTTCTATAAATGCCTGAATTACAGAAAACACCATTACAGGGCATACAGTACCTGTTCCACAAGCTACTATTTTTATGATAGATATTTTAAGGGATAAGAACTACGATATCATCAAAGATTTCCTCTCTATTCAAATGACGATACCAAGAACATGGATTGGCTTGAATTACATGCAACTGAAAAAAAAGCAGCAGCTACTGGACAGCATACATAGCACAGGAAATCCTGTCAGCATGGCATTTTCTTTTCTATACAAAACCAGAAAACATGCTATCCTATCTTTGCCTTATGCCAAAATACATAAAATATAAAGTTGTATTATAATGGAATAATCTGTATTTATCTCCAGATGAAGTATTAGGTTAAGAAAAGTGTTCAAGAATGTTATGTTACTAGCCAAAATATGTGCATTGACTTCAAGTGCTGTCTGTTTAAATTTTTAACATTAAAGAAATCGAATAGGTAAGTATCAAAACTTCTTTTTTGTTTCAAATAGTTTCGTGTTGATATTTCTTCATTACATTTGTAATTAATTGGAAATCATGAATTTGAAAATTGTCATTTAAATGTAAATGATGCATTGAAATCACCTATAATGGAGTGAATTCATTATTTGGCTTAGTGAAACAGGATTACTAAAAATAAAAAAGGAAATAAACCTCTCAGTGAATAACTTGCCATTTGCTTATGTTGTTTTGTCTGTTTAATTTTAAAAAGTAGTGATTTTCATTTAAGTGATCAGTTAAAACTATTGTCCACATAAACTGAATAATGAAAGAGCTTACTATTTGCTAACTTTTTGCTCTACATAAATAAATAGCTAATATTCTGAAGTAACACATTAACTGGAAATCACATACTTCTATCCCGTCACTAGAGTATAAAACTAATGTCTGTTGCATATCATTAAACATATTAGTACTAATAAATTATTTTAAAATGACAGAAATTAAGATTATCTATCTTGATTAGAAGTTGGTTTTGTTACATTCTTGCTTTCACAGCAGCTTCCTTTTTGGAGTGGACAAACTAGCTTGAATATTGAATAGAACTTGCCATTTCTAAGCTTTTGAATCTGTGTGTTACTGCAGCAAAACTGAGCTGAAAGAGTCTTCAAATATTGGTATTCCTTCATTTAGCTATTCAACAACAGCAAAGTATGATAGTCTTTCTTGTCAGTATGTCAAACTGATGAGGAAAAACTGTTTTAAAAGTTCTTATTGTATTACTAATTTCCTTCTGCCTGAGTTCTTGAATCCTTCCATCATCTTTCCATAAATCATTATAGAAAGAAAAACTCTAGATTCCATCATTCAGTTCTTGGCATGCACCTTTATTTCATGCATTAGTCACCAGTTGTGTCTTCCTCATTTTCTGCATTCTTCTAATTTCTTCCCTTTTCTGTTATGCTGCCTACTCTATGTGGAGAAATCTTCCAGTCCTTATCTATAAAGCATTCTCTCAGTCCTGTACACACTTCTTATTAAAATCTCATCATTGTTCTCAAATTTGATTGTTTCCAACATCTCCTGAGATTATGGGGGAAAAAGTCTAATACTTACATAATTCAAAATGTTATATATTTTAATAATGATATAACAGAAGAGAGCAGGAATAGAAAATGAAAACCCTTCAGAGTTGTATATAAAGCTTTATAGCACTAATCTTCTCTGCTGCTGCTGTTCATTGTCAAATCCTCACCAGATCAAAGCATTCATGACAAAATGACAGTTTCTAATAGATACCCATCAGAGTCCAAGATGCCTGATGTCTAAGTACTCCTGACAAACTCAAGAACTTTACAGCTGCTTGAGGTAATGTATTTAAGAAATAGTGTTGAATAATTATATTTGATTTAAAACACATTATTACATTTAATGTGACAGTGAAATATAAAAGAATGGCATTACAATGACTCAAGGCACTATTGACAGCTGTATTGGGTCTGGCTGAGATGGAGTTAATTCTCCCCATAGCAGCCCTCGTAGTGCTGTGCTCTGTACTGGTAGCT
>JAOBAS010000017.1:6300304-6317625 GCA_025311575.1 Elanoides forficatus | reverse complement strand
TGGTATACAGGAGCAAAGTGGGGAATTCTATTTAGTTTCACTTGATACTTGTTTCCTTATCTTCCTCCAGGTCGGATTGGAATACATTTTTTTTTTTTTTTTTTTTTTTTTTTTAAATACTATGTGGTTGAGCTTTTAACATCCCCATTAGATTAGAGGACAAATTATCCTACTAAGAAAAGGAAATAGGTAGATGGATGGATTTATTCACCTAATAGACCTGAAAACAACAAGTATTTTAGAATTGGTTCAAATACTTACTTGGTAGTGAACACAGGCACAAGAAAATATTACAGAAAATGACCTTAGAGTAATGACTTCATTTAAATTAAATGGGAAGATAGGCAAAGGTAGGACTAATTATGGCTCTTCTCTACAAAAGGGCAAACTTAGAGGAAAAGGAAGCTAGCCAATTTAACTGAAGAGCTCAAGGACTTGGATGTATAAAGAGGCTGGAAAAGTCTTTAAATCAAAACTGGAAAGAGTTGTTTTGACCTGTCATATATATATAAGAAAACTTACATATACAATTCTAGAATCAAGTGGGAAAAATAACATCTCTACTAAGACAGCAGAAATGCTGTTCACTGATTTTTTTCTGGCACTTACCCTCTGGGTAAGCTGAACTTCTGAAAGGAAGAGAGCTTGTTCCTTTGTAAATTGCAGGTCTGTGAATGTGTTCAGCATGAAGCAGCTCCTGGAATGGAGAATGTGGCACCCAATATGGGAGAGAGGCAACAAGTAAGGATCCTGCAGGTCAGGTGAGTGCGGAAAGCAGGGGGCTGCCTGTAGCAGGCAGCAGAGGCAAACACTAAGCATCAGAAGACACCTCGAAAGAAAGACTTTCGCAAGGCCTCATGGGAAGTCCATGTGAAACTTGAACTCAGGAAGTCACTGGTAATTGCTGGACTGGGAAGCAAAACTGGAGGAGAGAAACTGCCTAGCAAAGGTACAATGGGCAATAGGTACACTGGTGTTCAGTTCTTTTATGCATCTCACCTAATACTTCTCTATTTAGCATTTATGTTGGTTGTAATGAAACACAGTTTTAGACACTTGAACACTTGGCGTTTAAAGAAAAGGTCTACCTCAAGGGTCTGACAGATGGGGTATCCTAGCATGGCAACAATGACTTAAGAGCATTCAGATAAAACAATCCACCAATGTAGGATGAAAATTAGAAATTAGCTTCATAGGAATGAGATGCTGAAATAATTTCTGATGAAAACAGGTAAGGTGAAAAAAATCTTTCTTTGCTTTGTGATCAGGCTTGCTTAGCTTCTGAAGTGGTTAGATAATACCACTGCCTGTGACAGCATTTCTGACTTGATGACCCAGGATATCACCAGAACCAAAGCAGTAGTCTTTCATCAAAGGCTGCCCTACAGAGAAAAGTGTTTCCCAGCAGTTTTGTAGCCATTAATAGCCAGCCATCTATTTCAGAGAAGTTATATGTGGATGTCCACATTAAATCTTTACTTGAAATTTAAAATATGTTTACACTATTATCATATCACAAAGTACAGAAAGACAGAATATTTGTTTTTTTTCTTGAAACACCAGACCGAATTCTTTCATTGTCACAACCTGTATTACCTATGCAAGCAGGCAAAGGTTTGTCCCAAACTCTTCGATCTCCGCTTAAGCAGGTCATAATACTACTACCATGCATTGTATAGCCAGGATTACAGCTGTATAAAATGACAGTGTCTATAAAATGTCCTTCATCTCGGATCTTGTAGCCATAATTTGGTATGCCAGGATCCTCACACTTCACTAGGTCAAAACCTGCAAACAGAAATGGGAAAAGAAGAAAAAAAGACACAGAGATGTAAGATATCAAACAAAATATAATGCCAATGAATCTGATCTTGATGCAAATTATATTCTCATGATTCAATTAGGTTAGATGTATCCACAGTGACCAAAGATAAATTATATATAATTTGGGTAGATCAGAAACTGAAACACCAAGAACTAATTATTCATTTGATATTTTATTATGGCATTAGTTTATTGAACAAAGCTTATTATCTACAGTATCCTAGAAGAGATTAGTGAGTGATTTATTAGTTTGTACCACTTCTATTCTTTCATTCTTTTTTAATCAGAGGAAAGGAAGTATTTGCCCCTGTATTTGGCATGACGTGGGAGCTTCACTTCCTCATCTAATCTCTATAACAAAGCCAGCAGACCATAGTGGTAACTCAGGAAGAAAATGCAAAGGTTATTTCATCCATCCTAGTGTAAAGATAGCATGGCTTCAGTTTCTTCTCTGCTGAAATGAAGAAATATTCTTACACCCATTTTTAATTAGCATTCCCCTTTTTGGCCTATTAACATGCTGAATGGGATAAACAGCTCCCTCCGTGCTCCTTGGAATGAGCAGTTCTACTCTGAGCAGCTACAACTCTTTCCATGTTTTACCCTTTCCTCTGCATTTTGTATATGTAGCATTGCTAAAATGTAAAGATGCATTCTAAATCTCTCCTTTTGACTCAAGGTGCAGTCCTTGGAGTAATATAAAGAGTGGTTCCAAATTCATGTTTCTCAATTCCAGATTATTCTTTGTGGATTCTTCCTTTATTACTGTCATGTCCCCAGCCCAAGGAAGTAATTCTGACTCCACAAATGGTTTCCATTTTGATGTCTTTGTTTTACTGAACAGCTTCATTAAGTGGTTCTGAATCAGGCTGCTGGTCTTCCCTTCAGTTTGCTGTTTGCAGCTCATTCTCTACATGAGGCTGCCCAGAGAAGTTGTGGATGCCCCATCCCTGGCAGTGTTCAAGGCCAGATTGGATGAGGCTTTGAGCAACCTGAACTAGTGGAAGATGTCCCTGCCTGTGGCCGGGGGGGTTGGAACTAGACGATCTTTAAGGTCCCCTCCAACCCAACCCATTCTATGATTCTATGAGGTTCTTCACTAATTAGGAGAGAATCAGACATCGTTATGGTAAATAACATAACCATAGACAAACTTTCATTATTTTACAAATGCACAAACTAGAATTGGTATCATGTTTTTCTCATTGCCTTTCTCTTGGTGCTGAGATCAATCCCATCTGAAAAAATGGCAAGGAGTCTAATACCTTGCTTTTCTTCCTGTACAGATGCTAAAGTTGTCCAACAACTCACTCCTCTGAAAACACAAAATGCCTTTATTGTCTTTGTTCATAAATTGGGCACAAAGGTTGGGATTTACCTGCTATAATTCAGGGTTCTGAAAATTAGAAGCCTAAATTTGAACTAGTTAGCTTAGGTTACTTTCATGGTGGAGAAATATGAATCTCAAGAAAACAAACTAACTTATTTCGATAGGCAGTCAGATCAGTCAGGTCAATCAGCTTCTGGAAGTACTTTATTTTCTACCTTTACCGTAAACTGAGCCTAGCTTCTTTTTTTATGTAGTAGGCTATAGTAGCTCATAATTTTAAGTATCTAGACTTACAGAAAAGGAATCCCACCCCAAAAAAGAATGCTATTCCATCACATAGACACTGCATCTGTATCTGGGGTAATGTCTTAAGAAACATCAAGCCCCAAGACCAATGAGACTGCTCTGACCACAGCCATGCACTGTTAAACTCAGTTACCCTTCAAAAGAGCATGGCTGTCTGCAAACCACTTCCTGGGAATTTAGCTCACCCTGTCTGCTGCATTACACCTGAGATTGTTTGGGAGAATGCTAGACAGCCCAGGCTAGATGCATGTTAGCATTTACACTAACATTTCAACAGTCTAGACGATCACTTCCCTACGCTCATACTCATGCCCCGACAACATTTAGTTTACTAACAGAGGTGTAGCCTGTGTCAGCAGTATGTATGAACACATACAGTACAAATGGATTACAGAGATTTATCATTATTCCCTTGCTAAAAGATTGCTTCCATGTGAATATTTGCAATTTCACTTTGTTAACAAAAAAGAAACAAGCAAACACTCTCAGTTTCCAGGTAAAAGGTGGAGCATTCATTCTAACTAGCTCTCAGCACTGATCATATGAACAGCCATACCTAAACCAGTTGCCTGTCTTTTAGAGTTAATAGTAACATATGAGGTATGATTAATGTCATCCTTAAGTAGATACCTAAAATAGATTGGATGAAGTATGCAGTTCTAAAAAGGTCTATTTCTCTTCATTAACTATAAAAAGAGCCAAGATGATTAGGTCATTCAGATGAGCTGAGCTTCACAAGAAATAGCTATATTTCATTATTTTAATCTCCTTATTAAACATACAAAGACATTTATTTTAAACCCTGAAAATATAAGTTGTGTGATAGATAATGTGATGATATTTTAATGCTGATTTGACAGCATGAGCCAGTGTAACACTATTTCTCTGCCACCTGCTTTTAGATACTTTCCCATCCTTTAGTAGGTGCAGCATTTGGTTATTATTGGTAGTGGCATGTGACTGACAGATGAAGCTTCCGTGATTAAAGAATCTATTTGTATGTGGTGAAATAAACTTTCCATAAGACTGATATATAGTTAGAAAGCTACACGAGAGACTGATTCTCCACTACCTTCTACCACATAAAGAAGATAAGGTTGTCAGGGAGAGGTAGTATCTTTTGTAAGACCATCAGACAAATTGGGGTGAAATGAAATAAACTTTTAGACAAACAAGCCCTTCTAGTCTGCTATTTAGCCATCGTAACTACAGAAGATATCAAGACTGAGATAAAATTATTGTTCTGACTTGCTATCATTTCATGTGTTATACGTAGCATTCAGTTTTGCACAAGTGAGTAAATATATATGTTGTAATGCTAGAGAATCTTATTTCTTCTCTTCTCTCCTTTTTGCAGTGCTGCTCTGTAGGATGATGTGTCTATAAAAGGCACTAGATCTCCTCATTCATCAGAATAAAAGGGCTTCCTGAATGGTACAAAAACAAGTTTAGTGTGTTTATCTTTTTCCAATCCGTTTGCACAGTATGCATGCCGGATACACTATTCCATTTTCTCCTCAACTGCAGTAATGATCCCTGAGGACTCTTGAAACCTCACTGATGTGAAGAGTTAAAGAGATTCTGCCGCAAGCTTTAAAAGTTTGATAGAAGTCTACCATAGCTTGTCTGCAATTTCGCTATTCTTGCTTTGAAATGGAACGGAGTAGCACAATAGATCTGTCTTTCCTTTAGCTTATTAGTATTTCACATCATTATTTTAAGTCACTTATATCTTTAAGTATCCACTAATACAGAGGTTTTCCACCTCCTTTGCTTTATAGACAGCTACAAATTTTCCAAGGTGAGCTACAGTTCTAGAAAAGTCTATCTCTATTGAGAATAAGCTTGCTTTTTTTGATTACATTTACAGACTCTGTGGCAGAAGTCCACGAGGCCCCACAGATCACAGGCTGAAATTCACTGTACTACTACATTAGAATACTATAATTGAATTAAATATAATCTGATACGAAGATACAAAATTAATCATTAAGTGAAATGACCTTGATATTACTTATTAACATAAAAACTTACTGGGGCTCTTATAGAAAGAATTTATTCTAAAACCAATTTTTCTGAAGACAGAAATTAATTCAAAATGTATATTGAGGTTTGGCATTTAGGGGAAAAAAAAAAAAAAGACTTGTTGGGTTTTGTTTATTTTAAGCCTAAAATATCCATTGTGTAAAATGGTTTACTAGCCTTTGCCATTAACTTGAATAACATGGTTTTTAAATTACTTCTGTTATATTGTTAAATGTAGTATGTGTACATCATAGCATCCACATGTTAAAATTCATTGATTTTCATTACAAAAGTTTGTGTAGGTGTAAGTTTATAAAGAAATTAAATACTAATAATAAATCAATCAATCAATCAATAAAGTTTGTCTAGAACTTCTGTATATAACATAAAATTCTATTAATGTTGCAATAATGGGAGAATAAATTAGTTACTTAATGTTTCTTCCTCTCCTCCACCTCAGACTGGTCTAGCTCAATCATGTGAAACTTAATGATTTTGTCCATTTACTCTTTTAACATAAATATCATAAATGTAGATTAAGTGTCTCTAAATCTAGCGTACTTTTACAGTTCTTGCACTATCATTCTCCAAATGTGGACTTTTTCACTTGTCAATAGCACTATCCCAAAGTGAATTGCCTGCTTCTTCAAGAGCTTCATGCTCTGTAAATACTCACTGAACTGTATTTCTGTATCTGTAACTGACAAAATACCTCTGCAAATTATATGTCAGAAATAACAGCTTTGGTAAAGACAGCGCATCTAAATACACAGCAGTACGTATAGGAATTTCTCAGCCAGTGCATGTGTCAGAGGACATGAAGTCCCTTACAGAAATATATTGCTTTTTTAAAATCTTACTTTTGACACTCTGTGGGACCACTTATATCAATAGAGGAGTTAAGATTTTTTGTCAGTCTATTTTAAACTCAAATCTAATCAAATTTTTACTTGGGCTAAAGTGTTAGACAAGCTGATTGTAGAGAACATAACCACTTACTGTCTTGGGTATCAGAATTCAGCTTCCTATTTCACACATGATACAGAAAAATATAACATGCAAATAAAAATATCCAACTGGAAACAAAAATATAAAACCTAAAATTAAATACCCTTGAGACACTAAACCCTTCAGTATTTGCTGTTTTGTTTAGATTATTCAGATATTTCTATCAAAAGACCACCTTGGAAAATTAAAACTGATTTTAATTTCTTCTAATTATTGCCAATTCAGGAAAAGTCCAGTTGTAGTCTCAATTTTTATGGTTGTTTGCACAATATTATACCTAGAAAAAACATTAAGTATAAACATTCAGTATGACAAAATAAAAAGTATTATTGCTTTTTGTATCTGAAAAATACAATATTCCCTGCAAGGACATCCAACGAACCAATTGTTGGCTTTTATGCCAAACTTTTAAAATGACAGTTTGAATACTTTAGAAAAAAATATAAGAATGACAGTACAAAATCTGTGGCCACACATTCACAATGCTTTTCCACGAGCAAGACTATCTCTGTCAGTAGGCCTATTAAAAATTGGGGTATTTCACATGCAAGCTGCCTTTCCAGCTCTTATCCAATTTCTTCCCCTTCCCATCATACACAAAAAAATAGAACTTTCCACTCCCTTTTTCCCTGATGCTCTTGTACATCTGGTGTAATTTGTCATTAAGGACCATATTGTTGTGAAATCTCATTGTTGAAATGTTGCAACAGAACTTCAGTGTTAAAGTAGATGCTGTGAACTTTCACAGTGGGGAAATATGGTCATGAGCTTCATACAGCCGCAGTACTCAGGTTTACCTGACACTGAAATGAGCAAGCAGTTTGAGAAATTCTGCCAATATTCTTAATGCTGAGAAATATTATTGTACTGGCAAATCGCTATCAGTTATCTTATTCCTGTGTTTCATCATAGGATTATCAGAACAATGAATGCATAAAACCCAGTTAAATTAAAACCAAAACAGCCAGAATACATCTTGATGATTGGCTATCACCTCCTGACACTATTTATCCAATATGATTTGTTCTGTCATATTTGATATAAATAATCAGGAGTGTAGAAATACCAGTTGTCAGGATAAAAATTATTGATGTGTCTGTAATGCATGTAGACTATTAATTACAACTTCTTTCAACTCAGTTTAATTATGATGGGTGCTGTGGTTCTATCTACATCAGTAAGTCCTGCAGTACAGTAGAAGCAAATCTGGGGAGTGAAACAATGAAGCCGAGGACATGATTATCTGCACTAAAGTGTTCTTACTTTGGACTAGCTTTTGTGTCCATTAGTAGGTGGATAATGCTAAGTGCATCTCTGGAGCACACCTTTCCATTCAGCTTCGTTTGTACCCGCCAAAACCTGTCTTCAATACAAAGGTAGAAGAAGCAAATGTTCATTTTGTGTCCCCAAGGGAAATTCTCAGGGATTCTATATGGTACAGTGTACTTTCAACAGAAGCTGATGAAGTTCTGAGATATCTGCAAATGTTCTCTTCACCTATTTTGAAAGGAAGAATATAGTTTACTTACCATATATAAATATATGTGCATTTACAGTGCATGTAAACCTACAGTGGCCATATGAAAAATACGTAATCTAATATAAGTAATTTCCTACACCTATTTCTGGAAAAAGTCCTAAGGTATTTTGAAATAATCATTCTCCTAAAGCCAGACACACAAAAAAGTAAGCACCTAAAAGATCTGCATTACCAACCTTTAAGTATTTGGTCTCTACTTGGAAACTCTAACCTTGAGTTCACTAAGTAACACTAAGACTTCTATGAAGAGTATGAGAAAAAAAAAAGAGTTCCTGGTCTAGAAAGTGGACAAAAGCAACAAAGACACTCTGAATTGTGAGCTACGATACTTATCCAGATTTTACTTCCTACACAAAGAAATGCTGAGGCATGTTACATTATGTCTATCTTAGTAGAGTATACAAGCACACTGGAATTAGGGACCAGAATACAGCTCCCCTATGAGCACCCAAGAAATTAGGCTGCAGAGCTTTATTCCTTCCTTTTTTTTTTTCTTTTTGGCTTCGTAAATCTTGTTCATGCTTTGGCACAAAGTATACTATGGCAATTAAAACTTTACCCATGGAGATGGAAGAGAACAGTTTTAAAACAGAGGAAGTAATTGAACTGACAGTAAAATAAAGGAAAATGTAACATCACAGCCCTTAATACTGTGGTCCCATGGTGCAAATTTGTTCCAATGGTTTTTGGCAGGTTAACTTTATTTACAAGCTTTATGTTGAACTTTTGTTTGTCAATGCCATCCTGGCTTTATGCCAAACCATATACAAAACTGGCATAAAAGCACAAAATGCTCGTAAGTTTCTGTCTGTATGCTCTAGTTAATTTTACAGGAATTCAGTCATGTGTTCATGCCAGATTCAGATCAGATTTGCACTGCTGGGTGTTCTGATGCTGTACAGATTCATTCTTAATGAACATGGAACCTTGGCCTCAAATATGATCCCAGAACACTGTAACCACCAAGTAAAGGAATACTGTAACCATCAAGCCGAAAAAAGAAAAAAAAAAAAAAAATTCCAGGAAATTTCTTCTTCTGAATTCAAAAAGTATGACCCTTTGTTGTAACTTCTGTGGACTCTGGCAGTTTGTAATATAAACTCTAAATAGAAAGCCCACCAGACAAAACTGTAAAGACATTTTGAAAGAAATGCCAGCAGGGGTATTTGCAAAACTTTAAATGTCTAATCTAAAAAAGAACAGATCCTGAAAACATAATATGTATCATATAGGTGTACATCAACACTATCAATGATCTCAGCTTACATGATTAAGTTTATACTCATATAATTTCCTATTAATATTACTGTTTGTTACACATGGGGAAATACTATTAAAACAGCAATACCACTAATCCCTAGAAAAACTTCACAAGACAAGCCATGAGGGGTTAATTATTCTGAATGAAAAAAGTTTTTGCAGCTCATATATTAAGAACTAAAGGATTTAAAGCACACCCCATGGGACTTCAAATAGCTTTTAATAATCTCCAATAATTATATTACTTACTATACTTTAAGTGTAGACTGGGTGGGCCCTGCTCGGCAAAAAGGTAATGTCTTTTCATTTCTACTTGCCATGGAAGACAGAGCTCATGAATTATGTATAATCTGTCTTCAGCTTCTGAATGTGATGTGGCAAAATATTTTGGGATGACTCCAAAAAAAGAAGGGCAAAGGCATACATAAATCCTATTTCTGTACACACATGGAAATATTAGCAGCTGTTTTAATATTAAATGTAAGGTAATGTGAAAACACTGGAAACATCAAGAACTCTGTTAGTGTTATCTAAATCTCAAGTAATTTAAGCTCATAAACATAATCTATATGTTTTACACAGAATCATTGTTGAACTACCAAAGACTAATTAAAAGTATGAAATGGTACTTGAGTTAATGTTCAGAGTCTATAATGGATTTCTAAATGCATGTAAATGTCAACAAATACTCATTCTGCAGTTGTTACATCTTAAACATCCATAACATAATCTATTTAATTAAATCAATGCAATTCAAAATGAGAGTTCCTGGCATTTTCATTCTGTCTTGGAAACATTTATGTGCTATTGAAACTCACAGTTGTAGAGGAAAAAAGTCTATATTATGTACTGGAAAACGTGCCAATTACAAAATCTCTACCTAATTGGAATGATAAAAAAGTCTATAGAAAGAAAAGTGTTTGGATATTGTGGCTATAGTGAGGTTTCAGAAACTTGCATGAACTTTGAAAGAGGCTAGGATGACACATGAGCATAGACTGTATGCACTCAGACAAAATTAGCTCCAGACCTCTCTGTTTTGGATCTGTAAAGTTTTTGTAAGGAGGGCTGAAATATTTTTGTCTTGGTGATTGAATATTTTACATTCTAACACAGAACATCTGAAAGAGACCAAAGGAGCCATGCTTTTCAAATAAACTGATACATTTCTACATGCTTGTACAGCAGAATGAGTTCACAGCAAGTAGTGATATCTGCTGCTTTGTATCCTTTGGAAATTGAGAGTCAAAAAAGCTTTTGATTTCTCAAAAGCTTTGCAATCTATTGGTAATTCATGTTTGACTATACTGATGAGACAGTCATTCAATGGATAATACTTTCTAATAGGAGTTTCAGCACTTTTTCTTGACATAAGCAATATGTAAGAAAATTTATGTAAACATGTAAAATGTAAAATAGTGATGTCAATACGTTTTGTCAGTAACGGGTCTTTTGAGCATAAAATGAAAAAGGGAAGAACTATTTTCTGTAATTTTCTTCTATAACAAATATATTAGAAAAAGTTTTAAGTCTTTCCGTGTCAATTTCAAAACAGCTCCTTTATGTCCATACGTCCTATTCAAAATTTCTGTTCTCCCCTTTTCACCAATAACATCCACACATATAAAAGAAAAAAATTAGAAATTTAAGAAGTTAAATACACATAAACAGGTAGTAGCAGGTTTTGTATGTGATGTTTTTATTGAAATAAAATACTTTTAATAAATAACAATACTTGCAAGAGATAGATATGCAAATACATGTGCCTGCATCAAGACGATTACTGTGTATGTATAGAAAGCGTATAAGTAAGCTTTGCAGTCAGCAACTGAATGAATAATTAATTATAATTTATACTCAATATAAGAGAAGCAGGGATTAAAGGTGGGATTCCTTGTGAGTTTAAGAACTCTAATTTCAAGTGTCTGTGGAGACGTATCTTCAAGAACACTCCATGGATAAGCCCCCTTTATAAACAGTGGGGAAAAGACTGATACAGTCAGTACTTTAAAAAATTCTGTAGGTTACTTGTGAGAAGAGCACTGGTCTGATCTTTTTTTGGGGGGGAGAAGGAAAGAAGAAATGACATGAACACATTCTTTTCTTGTGTTATTTAGTGCAAGGTACTTTGGCTTAACACCTACCAAACGCTTCAGGGATTACAAATGCGTTCATTTTCTCACAGTCTTTTCTAGACCACTCACTCAGAGTAATCAAGTCACTGTGAACATAAAGGACGGATTGAAACATGGAAAAAGATTTGTACAAGCTTATAAAAACCAGTATGGCACAGACAGGTCTGAAAGTTAAAGACCCCCATCATCTGCAGCTGTGCTTATTCTTTCACACACTGACAGGGGAACAACGCACCCACAGCACCCATTATTCTGGCTAGTGGAATTGATGCCCAACACTTCTGAAAGTCAAGCTCTAAACACACTGTGATGAACAACTTACATAATGAAGAACACATAAATCTTGTCTACCTTTCACTATTCTGTATTAAGCAACTTTCCTGGCCTAGAAAGTTCATGGGAGTGGAAGGAATAGAAATAAACAGGTTTATACCATTCATCTTCTTTAACTATCTTCCTTCCAAATAGTCTGCTCTACATGCATCCCTAATTCTGCTCATATATCACATACACATAGTTTTGGCAGAGTGATTTTAACACTATGCATAAACTTTTGAAGGAATAATCTTTATTTAGTTCTTAAATAACTTTCTTAGAGTTTTAAATAATTAGAAACATAGTTTTGATGACTGAAAAATCTGTTCCCTATTTAATGCTAATCTTCAGTTATAAAAAATGACTAGATTCTAGGGCAACAAACTAAATCTGTTGAAATGTAAATGACTTCCTCTTATAATGAAGAGAGGGGAGAAAACAGTCACATTCCTGCATCTGAACTGTTAAAATCCTTACAAATGAATTCTGGATTTTTTTTTTTTCCTGAAAAGTCACATTTTCATAAACTCTATTTAGTTTCAAAATTTAAAAAATGGTTGTATAATGTATTTTACATGAGTTATTTTAGAAGAGGTCATTTCAAGTTTCCAAAAGGGAAAAATATCAGAAGAAAGTGAAGATCAAACTTTGATCTCAGGGGCACAGACAAATGACTTGAAATGTCTAACATCAAAAAACCCACAACCCTATATAAGGTTTTACTTTTGTATAACAGTATAAGAAGTATGGAACAGAATAGTATCTTTACATTTGTGTTGCTCAGATTTTATAATTAGACTGTTATAGTTCATCCTTTCATAAATTTAACAGTTAGCAAATGGACAATGAGGCACCTAAAAATTACATTTGAATTGCAGCATTACATTCAAATTACATTTGAATTGCAGCAAGAAGCTTGCAAGAAAGATTAGTCCATCATCCTAGGTTTCAAAGTGCAGATCATTGACCTGACTTAAGGAACTGCTTATCAGTAAGACAACTAGTTAGATAATAATGATGGTTGTTGCCCTTGTCTCATATTCATTAGCTGCAACTTCTCTTTCCCAAAACAGAGAGGTTTAAGCCAATAATCCTAAACAGGAAATAATCGTTTCTCATTGAACATGACACCAAAGTAGGCAAGAAGGCCAAGGGTGAAGAACAGTAAGATGTTGGCTGTTCTGTTCAAGTGTCCTAAGCTTTCAGACAGGAATTTTTGCTTGTGGAAAAATTCTGGTAATTACAGCAGCAGGAAGAAATTGTCAGTAACACTGCTGTCTACTCATGTAAAACTTGGAAAAGAGGAAATGATTCACTGCAAACCAACAGGAGTCTTTTTGTGAAAAGCAGAGAAAACGCACAAACTTTTGAAACAAATCCCAGCTAAAACTCAGTAAATCCAACTGCATATTTGTATAATGGCAAAGTCTATAATGGCTTCATAGAAATAGATTTTTAAAAAAATATGAGAGAAAAAGTTCAGGTTGAGGTGGCAAAGGTGGTAAAGAAATTCTGTCCTTCAAGCCACTGCCTTGACAAATTCATGGAAACTGTGTTCCCACTAAGGTCTCAGAAATAATGCTTCAAATATGATCACTTCTTTAATATTAAAGTAACATAATCTTTAGGCCAGCACTTCTGAGATTATGAATTTAGCTGAAATCTGCTTGCAAATTTCAATCACATACTATAGCTAGGATGCATACATCAGCAGATGAGAAACAAATACACTTAAGAAGCCTACCTAAATTGGCATCACTGAGAAATCTTATTTTCATATTCTAGAGATAGAATTTCAATATAATTGTAAAACAACACATGCATATGGACATCTGTGGTGATCTCAGCTAGCCCCTCTCTTTCTCACCTTCAAGGCATAACTCCATTTGTAACAGGAGATTTTAAAAAACAGCTATTTTCTTGATAATAGATGTGAATTACAACAGGAAAACCTCATGTCTTTAGATCGGATGAGAATCTCTGACCCATACACAGAAAAGCCAGGAGTCCTTCAACAGGTTATAACTGACAATTATCAGAACCAAATCAAAATAACCTTTAACAAATTACATTTTTCACATGCTCAAATCTCTTTTTTCCTTAATTGAAAATAAGAAATAGTTAACACCTTTCTTCTTTCTCACCTCATACACAGAGGGATAATTCAGTGACTTAAGGATGATAAATTATGTAATTTTTGGAAAGTAAATAAAATATTTTTCTTTTGAAACATTCAGAGAGCATTTTAAGATAAAACATTCATCTTATGTATGTATATTTGCAATACACATGTTTTAGTTCAAACAGAAGCTTGACTTTCACGCCAAGTGTTTTTGGAGAACACAGTTTAATAATCATGGACTATTCAGCCTATACTCCTATCACAGCATGCCACTACTGTTCTATTTTTCGCAATTCTTCCTCTTCCCAGTTTCATTCTTGCAACCTTCTTACCAATGAAGTCTCAGTCCTCTACTCCATACAGTTCCAATGTTCCTTGGAGAGCTTGTCTTGCTCTCCTCCTCTCAAATGTGTATTCTAGTCTTTTTGTCTCAAACATCATCTTTCCTGATACCCTGTGATGCTGTTCTTGCCTGCTGCACTTCTCCTCAAGTCTCCTTGGTTTGGTACTGCAGCTTCCCTTATTCCAAGCTGCACACATGGAAACATAAGAGGTTCCCATCTATTCCCTTCCTTCTCTCTTTTTCCCTCCTCTTTAAGTCTGGCGCTTATTTCCTTGATACTGGCAAATAAACAGCACTACCCTCACTTTCTCAGGCTACCCACAAGACAGTAGGTGCTGAGAACATAGGATGGTTGGTGGGTTGACCCCAGCTGGCAGGTAAGCCCCCACCCAGTTGGTCTCTCATTCCCCCACAGCAGGATGGGGGAGAGAATCAGGAAGATGAAAGCAAGAAAATTAATGAGTCAAGACAAAGACAGTTTAGCAAGTGAAGGAAAAGAAAAAGGAAATAAAAAGCACCAACAAACAAGTGATGCAAAAGCAATTGCTTATCACCAGCAGACTGATGCCCAGTCAGTCCCCAAGCAATGGCTACTTCAGAAAAATTTCCCCATTGCTAAGCATGACATCGCATGGTACGGAATATCTCATTGTTCAGCTCAGGTCAGCTGTTCCGGCTGTGAGACCTCCCACCCTCCTGCCCACCCTGAGCCGACCTGCTGGGATGGCAGAGTAAGTAACAGAGAGTGCCCTGACATCCTGCAAGCACTGCTCAGCATTAGCTGAAGAAAACTAACTCCATACCAGCCAAACCCAGTACAGGTGGACAAATTGCTTGCCTCCATCCTAATCCAGGACTGCTGAGAGTACTCATTTAAGAAAAAATATTTTGGAGTGCTCATTCATAAGATAGGACTTGCTCACATAAAATGTATCTAGCTAAAGATTTATATATTCACAAATTTGGGAAAATTTTCCTGAGATGGGCAAAATGCCAAACTGTGGCACAAATATCACCATGTCAGCATTTTCATCTCCAAAGCATGTGATATTGAAACTTTTCAAATAAAAGCTTAATACAATGCTTATATTCATCAAATAAAATGGTTTTCATTGTTTCTGTCTTAGAGAAAAAAAAAAAGAAAACATATTTGTGACCTACTCTGTTTAACAAAGTTAAATTCAGCAGTTTCATAGATGATTAAAAGAGTCTTTTAATGAAAAGCAAAAAACAACCTTAATTATACAATGTTATAAGCCAAATATATTTTAAGTTCATACTAAGTTTTTGGGATAGGGGGGTATTATTTGGGGTTTTTTTCACTTATAAGCTTTCTGGATTAATCTATAGCTTTTTGTTTTTATAAAAGATCGTAACATGGTACCTTATTTTGTTTTTTTTTCCAAAAAGTTTCAAAACTTTAAGGCATGGCTCTAAAAATACAGATTACACTATACTGATTATGATGTGATGAAATGATGCTTAATTTAATCTAAATTCTCTGTCTTCTGTTTGCAAACCTTTCCTTTGGCATTTATTAAAATTTACTTTTAAATTTTGCATGTTTGTCTTTCTTTTAGATGTTTTTTCTATGCATGCAATACAGCTTACATTAATTTGGGGTTAGTCACATAATTGTACTGCTTTTAAAATTACCTGTAAATATATATGTATAGGTTAAGAGATACTAATTTAATGATTTTTGCCTTTTGTTTCTTTTCATTTAAATTTGTCTTACATTTTTACTGCAGTGTGTGAAGGTCCTCTTTGGAAGAGAACTTGCACACCAATTAGTTACTAAAAGGAAACTGCAAGAGCTTCTTTTCGTTACTGGATTGTTCTGCTCAACTGACACTATACAGCTTGAGGCAAAGCCACTGTATTTCTGAATTTAAGTCTGTTTGCATACTAGAATAATTGACTGAGTTTGCAGTTTCAGAACATTTTCACCGACATTCTTTTAACATTTTCAATTACTGTAGAATAGGAAATGAACTAAATTAAATTTCAGTTCAGGATTCTCCTAAATTAATTGCCAGATTTAAACCATTTATATGAATTTAGATTATGCTAATTCAGGTTCACCTTCCATGCACTAACTCTCACTGTCCCTTGAAAGATGTAGGGGTAGAGAATGTTTATAACACAGAACTTAAACTGAAAATTATAATTCAGTCTTTAGCAATAACAGAATACTATGAATGCCAAACCAGTGCATCATGTCTGAGAAATGTATTTCTAAATTTCTTTTCTTAAACTGAAAAGTGAATCCTGAGAACAATGAAAAGAATATTGTAAAACTGCTAACTATGCATGCTAAATATAGAGGAGGATAAAGGCAAATAAAAATATTAAACCTACATTTAAAAAAAATCATTCTGTAAATGCACAATCATAAATCTGTTTTGATTTAGAAACACTAGATAGAATTTGATGCAAGTTCTATGGAGTTGAGTACAGCTCAAGGGCCTGAATCTTGCCCACTCTTCTGGCAGAAACGATAGCCACGTGGAATTCTGCTTTCAGTGAAAAAAATGGTGAAGGATTCAAAATTGGTGAAGTTAACATTAAGATCTGATTCTGCATAAAATCGACTCTCAAGAAGACAAATCCTTAGTGAGAGTTTTTCCAGCCATCATTTCCATCGTAGCACAGAAGTGCAGGAAAATGCCTAATTTCATGTCATAGGGAAATGGAGATGTCATGTTTTAAACTGAGCCAGCAACAAAGCACCACAAAGCTGCTTGCTCACTCCCTCCCTCCCCCCACTCCTCGGGCCTGGTGGGATGAAGGTGGAAAATATTAAAAAACACTTATGGGTCAAGACAAGGACAGGGAGGGATCACTCATCACTTACAGTCACGGGCAAAAGACAGGCTCAGCTGGGAAGAAACAAAATCAATTTAACTTGCTACCAATCAAATCAAAACAAGGATAATGGGAAGTAAACCCAAACCTTAACACACCTTCCCACCACCCCTCCCTCCTTCCTGGCTCAACCCCACTCCTGGTTTTCTCTCCCTCCTCTCCCCAGTGGCGCAGGGGGACAGGGAATGGGGGTTGGGGTCAGTTCCTCACACCTTGTCTCTGCTGCTCCTTCCTCCTCAGGGGGA
>JAOBAS010000017.1:6245258-6288688 GCA_025311575.1 Elanoides forficatus | reverse complement strand
ATACTGAACTCAAAACATAGCACCGTACCAGCTACTAGGAAGACAATTAACTCTATCCCAGCTGAAACCAGGACAGTGGGTTGGAGCCGGCTGGAACCGGCTGTGTCCGGCTCGGGGCAGCCCCGGCCTCTCCTCACAGAGGCCGCCCTGCAGCCCCCACCGCTAACAAAACCTGGGCACCAACACCCAATGCAACATTACATATGTACATATTTTCTTTAAAAAGATATTCAGATGGGAAAATGCCCTATATTTCAGCACAAGGTTTATAAATATTCTTAAGCCTTAGTGCATCCCTTGCAAGCTGCCTGCAAGGCAGTCTTGGGGCTTTCTTCTGTGCAAACACAAGATAGAAGGCTGGTGTTTATAACATATTTTGCTCATATTTAGGGTAAAGATAGGAAAGAAAACAAACTTCAGAAATCCACAGCCCTGCCAAAGCTGTGGGAAAGGTAAGCCTTTGGAGAGTGTCTTAATTTCCCAATCGCTCAGACTGTAGATCTGGTCAGAGCACATGAAAATTTATTTCTGTCTCACATGCTTAGATCTCCTTCCCATGCAAATCAGGACAGGAACAGGAAAAGGGAGAAGATAGTAGATAGTGTATATTTGCTTAAACTAGACATTAACTGAAGCATACAACCACAGTTAAGGCACATTTCTGTCTACAGCTTCCTGAGGAGGGAAAGTGGAGAGGGAGGTGCTGAGCTCTTCTCCCTGGGATCCAGTGACAGGACACATGGGAATGGTTCAAAGCTGCTCCACGGGAGGTTTAGACTGAACATTAGGAAGCATTTCTTTACTGAGAGTTTGGTCAGACACTGGAACAGGCTGGCTAGTGAGGTGGTCGATGCCCCAAGCCTGTCAGTGTTTAAGAGGCATTTGGACAACGCCCTTAATACCATGCTTTAACTCTTGGTCAGCCCTGAAGCGCTCAAGCAGTTGGACTAGATGATCAGTCCCTTCCAGCTGAAATATTCTCTTCTATTCTATTCTATTTCTGAATCATTTTAGGGAGTAAAATAAAATATTATGTTAGCTGAGAATGAAGTCATCCTTCCTGCTGAAAAATTAGGTGCTGTAGTCCATAAGATATTTCCCTTTTTCCTACGTGATATTAAAAAGGTTAATTTCTTTGAAAAAAAATGTATTAATGAAATGGAAAAAAAATGCAATAGTGACCTCTGATAAATTGTTGAAAAAGACAAATACATGACCATGTATGAAGGAGAAGACATCACTCCACATGTATACAAACAAAATTAATGATTAGTCCTAAAGATGATGTAGAACTGAAATATGAGTTTATACAGGACTGAAGAAGGTTAAAAACAACGTAGAGGACAGTATTTTGCCTCTGTATATAGTACTGCCTTGTAGTATCCATTTCTTGAGTTTTCTATTTAGTTCTGGTCTGTGCAGGGGCAGAAGGGCTGAGTAGAGCTGTGGAAAGTACAGACACAGGCAATGATTGAGGCGCATCTGCCTTCGAAATAGAGACTAAGTTCGGACAGGAGAAGGCTGAGCAGGGATATGATCAAGGTTTACAAAATCATGAAGGCATTAGAGAATATGAATACAAAACTACTCATCAAATCCTGTATTGTTAGAGCAAAGGAGTACTTAATGAAACTTGATGTTTCATTAATCAACTAACAATGTTGATTTCAAAGAGATGAAAGAATCTACTTCTTTACAGAGTACATAGTGAACTTCTAGGATTTACTGTCATAGAAGAGGCTTCTAGCAGTATCAACTAATTTAAAGGACTACCAAAATTCAAAGACAATGTCAGTAGCAGATGGAAGAGACAGCAAAGTGTGGCCTAACTTAACCCAACAGCTGTGGATGTTGGGGAAGTGTAAGGGCAATGGAGCACAGACAGTGGCCAAGTTTGCATATTTTACCTAAATAAAACCACCTATCACTATTATCAAGAAAGCATATTGAGCTAGGTGGACCACTTGGTTCAACTTAGCAAGGTAACTCTTATGTTTCGAAGATAACTGGCATTGTTGTGGAAACAAAAATTCTTCATGCTGGCTTCCTGTGCTAGGTTGCTGGAATGTTCTCTGCTTTCAGCTAGCAGGCTTTAAATCATCACAAAGTGTCTTTTTAGTGGTAAGCAGGCACGCAGTATCATCTCATGATGCATGGCAAAACTGGAAAGAACATTTCTTTCAGTCTAGAAGAATATATCCTATAGATTAAAGAAATCAGAAGCTGACAAGTTTATAAAACCTGAATACTAGAGATACTTTAGCCACTAATATAAAGAGAGCTAGGACACAAGCCCAAACATTAACATTCAGTTGTGCACTCTGTTCAACCCCTGGCACATTTTCAGTCAAGATTTTGGCCTGCTCCTTTTGGCAGTCCTCTGGACAATGCCTGGGTAAGTTTGGGGGCTAGATCAAGGGCTGATTCCAATGGAAATATGAACAAGGACATCCTGGCATGGGAGTGGAGAGAAAATAGACTTTGTTTTTATAAATGCAGGTTACAGAGGGTATGGGGGCAGAGAGTTTAATTGTGTAAATGGAAGTTATGCTGTGCCAGTTGCCTCAGAACCAGAGAACAAGCCTTGCAGTACAGACATCACCACAATTTTGCCTTTGCTTCCTTTGGATCCTCAGGAGTATTGTGCTAACAGATCTATGAAGGAAGAAAGTATCTAACAGATTGCTCAGAACAGCTTTCTCTCAGGCAAATCTTTCTTATATCCCCAGGGAATATCTCTAAGTATGCTTGATATTACTCATGAAATGTTCTGAAGGATAACTGGCTTTCTTGAATGTTTGTTTAGAGTCTTCCAAGGGTTTTTTTTGTTCAGGTAGTTTATTAAATTATTTATAAACTTGATATGTGGAAAGCTTCTGGGAGACTTATGTACCATATTCAGGCAGCTCAGTGAGTGTCGTGGTTTAACCCCAGCCAGCAACTAACCACCACGCAGCCACTCACTCACTCCCTCCCACCCAGGGGGATGAGGGAGAGAATCGAAAAAGAAGTAAAACTTGTGGGTTGAGAGAAAGACAGTTTAATAGGACAGAAAGGAAGAAAATAGTAATAATGATAATAATAATGATGATGATCATAATAGAATTGGAATATACAACACAAGTGATGCACAGTGCAATTTCTCACCACTCACCGACTGATGCCCAGTTAGTCCTCGAGCAGCGATCCACCCGCCCCAGCCAACTCGACCCAGTTTATATACTGGGCATGATGTCACATGGTATGGAATAGCCCTTTGGCCAGTTTGGGTCAGCTGTCCTGACTGTGTCCCCTCCCAGCTTCTTGTGCCCCTCCAGCCTTCTTGCTGACGGGGCATGAGAAGCTGAAAAATCCTTGACTTCATGTAAACACTACTTAGCAGCAACTGAAAACATCAGTGTGTTATCAACAGTCTTCTCATACTGAACCCAAAACATAACATTATACCAGCTACCAGAAAGCAACTTAACTCTATCCCAGCCAAAACCAGGACAGTGGACAATTAAGTTCTTCCTTGTCTGCTGCATCTGTTCAGAGCAAAAATACTTTTGGGGATCTGCACTGTCATATCATGGAATATAGGAGCAAAGGACAATATAGACTGCACATTTTGCCCACCTACTCAATTCTCTTTTATCTAAAAGGAAAACAACTGGCCAAGGTCTTGCAGTGTTTCATCCATGGTGGCCACACAAGCATGGAGGCATTTATTATCAATGATTTTGTGGGTAAAGATGGAGAAAATGATGTTCTTTTGAATGTAACTTTCTAATACTATTGGGGATTCTAAATGTTTTGCTTATTTCATGGTCTAATCCAGTCTGTACTTGCTAAAAAGAACAGGTATTAAAACAAAGATATGAATGTTTATATTAATAAATACTTAAAGGGAAGTCTTTCTTTTTTTTTCTCCCCACCTTCATCGTATCTCTAAAGGCCTTGTACTTTGCAGGACATGTATAACTTCAGATTGAATTGTCACACTTATTTACATAAGGAATCTCTTAAGATGACAAAATGGACAAAAGCATGGCCACCAATATTTGATCCATAACAATGATATCTTTAAACTCCTTGTGGGAAGCATTCAATGCAAATAAAAATAGTAAAATCAAGTTAAAAATGTAGACAGCAATTTCTAACATGTTAAATGGTTGCTGTGAGATCCTCAGAAAGCAAGTTGCTAACTGAATTCTGAATACTTGGTGATTGAAGTATCAATTAACTCTGAAAATTTAGAGACATAAATTTGAAAGAAGAATTCAATGTATGCTCAGCACTTCAGATGAATGTCATGATTTTCAGTACATACAAGTATGCAACAGCTATTACTAAGAAAAGACAAATTATGGCCACGGTGGAGAAATGTACATTACATGTTCAAATTCTGTATATATTTAGGCTGTGTTTCAAGGCTATGTACAGCACAAAAGAATGAAAACCATATTCTGTAACTACAGTTTTATTCAATATTACAATGCTATATGTTAACTAGATTCTTTCTATTCAAATGAGGAACATAATTAATTTGAAACAAAAACAAAAAAACAGGTCTGTGCAAGACAAAACAAGAAAATAAAAATGTACCAAAATTAAAACCTGTCCTTTCTTAAGTAATCACCATGCTACACTTATAAATATTGCTGCAAACAGAAAATAATATAGACGCTTTATTATTCGAAATCCAAGTTCACATTTCAGGTTTTCTTTTTAGAATTTAACCCACTGTAAACAGCCTAATATTTCTATAAATGTAACTGAACTCTTAATGTCATCTATAGTGCCTTTGAATCTAGTATAAATAATTTAATCTAGTATAAAGAAAGTTCTGCTATCCACATAGAATTTATTAATTTTGTGTGGGAAAGTGAAATGAAAATAAAAATAATTGGTGTTAAAAGCAGAGTTGTTATGCAATGTGAATGTTGGGCATGGTAGAAAGTGACATTATTTTCTTTTTACCTTAACAATATCTCCCTCACGCAGCTGAAAGCTCCTGGCTCTGAGATGGATCCCTTTTCCAGCCTCTGTTTCAATTTTATAGATACATTCATGGTTGTTGTCATAATTAGATGGAAAATTTGGAGACAGTAAGGTTCCTTCATTTCCGGAGACAGTTGCTCCACATTCAGCTAAAGAAAACAGACACATTTAAAAAAAGAAGTGAATTATCCATTTCAAGAAAATATGGGTTATTTGCAGTAATATTTAGACTCTGTGAAAACTCTAGAGGGCTATCTAGGGAAAGTATATTGCTCTCAGATTTCACCTGTAGGACCAACTCCTAGAAACCCTAACAAAGTTGCTATCTGTCTCCTGCATTTCACTGGGTACATTTATTATGTGCACTTACGTGCTTTCACGTAATTCCCTTTACCTCCAATTTATCCCTTGGTCCTCCTATCGGACTAATCTATAATGCAGCTTAGCTGGATTCCATAAAAATTGGATGTTTTGTTGAAATATTGTTATTGTGGTAAGACTTCAAATAAATGTAACATTGATTTTACTTCCCAATTCAGCCTTACAAACAAGTACTAGAAAAAGCAGACAATAAGCTGCTGAGATAAAAGAATCTGGCAATAAATCAAGAGCATTCAAACATATTTTTCTCCACCAAGAGTAACAACAAAAAAACTAAAAAACAAACCAACATTTACTGACATCAGTCAGGGCCAAGCAGACGGCTCCCTTCTTTTCCAGGTAAAGAGTACGTGAGTCTTTTTCACAGCCATCTGTAGTATGAACTTACTGACACTTTCAGGAGTAGACATTTTTGTCATTGCTCTCCAGTAAAGAAAATAATAAAGTATATGAAGAGTGGTATGTTCCAGCTCATGGGCTCATTTTGAGTTCTGAATAAAGACTAATAAAATTATTCCAAATGTGCAGTATAAATTTCAGCACATAAATGAAAACATGCAAACAGATAGAAAATAATATTGGTGTGCTGTTCAAACAAATATTCAAAATGCTTAAAAAAGGCCTAAAAATACCTTATAAAATCCCACAGTAACAGTTCAGTCTAAAGATAAAATGTACTGTGTGAAATACAGATTTTGACATAAATGTCATTCAGACCTCATTCAGAGTTTGGTAAAAACCTGTTATAACATTTAAAATAATAATAAAATAACATAATTGTAAATCAGCAGATGTATTTTATCAAAGGTGTGATAGGTTTAAAAAATATGTATTTTTCTATAAATATTAAATAGATTTTTAGGTTTCATAGGACACCAAAATATTCATTTTTGGAAGTGTGTGGAGTTTACAATTTTAGGTAAAACTGAGTATAGCTTAACAAGTATATATGTAACAAATCATTTTGAAAATACAGTGTAAAGATAGATCAGAAAATAATTCATTTAAACATATTCAAGGAGAAATGTATGTTTCATATTTACAAATAAACAATCTAAAAATTTTCTATTTACATTTCCAAGTTCTTCACAGACATCATCAAATTTATATGCTTCCTGCTCTTGAAAAGTCTAAAACCAGTGACATTTTCTGTATTTTAGACTTCCTCCCTACAATAAAACTGAAGAAAAAGGGGAGGAAGAAGGAGAAGGAGGCAGGGTGGGATGGAGGGAAGGGGGAAGGAGGGAAGGAATTATGAAAGGGGGTAAGAAAGGAAGCAGAGGGAGAATGAGATAGTCACAGTCTTACTTGGAGTCTTATTTCTACTCTACATTTGGGATCTCCTTAGGCAAGGTGAAGAAGGAAATCACCAGTAAGCTGACTCTGGATCTTTGGTTTCATGCAGTTAGAGTTCATTTGCTATTTTCAGGTAGAGCTTTATGTTCTCCCCTTCCTTAGCTTACTTAGGCCCTAAGCTGCATTATATTTATTAGGCAGAAGAGTGTTGGGAAGTAAGAACTCCTGCCACCAAACTTCGGACAGCCAAACTCTTCCTTTGTTGGGGACTGTGAGATGCGCCAGGTATTTCTAACATGTTTAAAGTCAGTTTACTTTGTCTAAATGTTTCAAAGAACCATAGTAGACTGACAAATGAACTAGATTTCTTTTATTGATACTTTGGTAAAGGATCTGTCAAATATATGATACATACTACATATGGTTACATATACATATCTCCAAATATTTGTATGTACATGTTCATTTGTTGCAATTTTTGTCTTTGATTTTTAGGAAGGAGGTGGAACTAATTAAAATTACAAAATGTAATTCAAAGCAATGCCAACATTAATGCCAGACTTGTTTAGACCCATACTACTCCATGTCTTCTTGTGTTTACAACACCAGTACTCTACACAAGCCTTCTGCAAACAAATGTTTGCCCAAATAAAAAGCCATGCAAAAATATCTATGTTCCCTTAGGCTGCATTGGTATCTTATTATCTACCTCCTTCAAAGACAATATAGAAGTAAAATGCTGAAGAAGAGAAGAAAATAAGAAAATATTATGGAAGCAAATTTTTTTTTTCTTATATAACATTCATACAGTATTCTACATTTTGTTTCAGTGATGGACTGTAAACTGCTAAGACCTATGCAGTAATAGAAAAAGTGTACAATGGGTTTTCTCTAATCTAGAACTGGCCAAATTTCCTGCTCCGATAAGTCTGTGTTCCAAAGTTCAAAACCGTGGCAATTTAAATATGAGAATAAAAGTACTGACGTACAAGATCAGGGAGAATGAGGGTTACAAGCTCAAGTTAATATGATATTACTACCCCTCTAAAGTACACCACATTCTGCAAGCAGCAGACATGCTTTCTGCTATGAACAATTAGTTATTTACTAAAATTCAATTACATTGCAAAATTCTTCGAACGCAAGTTGACACTCAAATACCTCCAACCCATGTAGTACAACTGTATTCTGTTTTCAGTGCGTACCACCCCTTCTCAAATACCTTGCAAATATTTGACAGCTATGCAGTTTCATCAGGTCCTATCATTCCCTTCATTATCATGACAAAGGTTTGCTCATGTCCTCTGACCAGTCAAGTTTCCTTGCTCATCTAATGTCAGTCAGTAAATCACTGACACAGGCCCCAGAAAGAGGTTTCCAAAGCAAAGCAAGCCCTTCTTTGTAAACTTCCCTCCCTCAATAGGAAAACTATACAAAATGTGTCACAGTTCAGGTTAAGGTTTTCTTGCCGCTTTTTGCTAATATTAAGATACCAGGTTAAGGCCATGTTTAATCTCCCAATTTCTTGACCTGGAGATTTAGGTTACTTTTTTTCAGAGAAACATTGGCCCCATCCATGGAAAGATTCCTTTATCTCCAGAGCATCCAAGCTATTGGAGATTTGGTGTCCTGTCACCTGAAATCGCTTTCATTTGTGATCAATGCCCAGATATACAAAGGACCTTGTGCTCTAAGGACTTCAACTGAGTATTTTTCTAACCATTCCTACGCACTGCAATCCAGAACTGCATGAGGTCCCTACACATAATGAGGGACTAGAAATTCAAAAAAGCAGCCATGAACAGCAATACTGAATCTGGCCTTGTCAGCAGTAAAAGTTTATGCAAAGGCATCTCTCCCCTTCAAGGCCCTAATATTTTACTCAGCAGCATAGGAAATGTCATGGTTTTTTTCTTTAAAAATATCTACAGTAGTTGATACTGCTGCTGCTTTTTTATACAGTAATTAACACACACAGCCAGAATGCGTGACACCTAAATTCAATTCAGTTTGCCTCTGGGGATTTAAACATGCATCTCCTATGACTTCTGCTTCACATAAAGGGATTAGAAAATCAGTTAGTCACAAAGTGAGCAAATGTTGGCTAACCTCTTTAGCATAATGGGTATGGCATTAAAGAGGGGAGGAGGAACACTTTTTCAAGGAAACTCATACATTAAACAGTTGGGAAATAAAATTCTGAAATAACCAATGAATCAACATTCACTGTTACCATGTGAGTACCAAACTACTAGACAGGAAAAATATACTCATCTTAACTTCCATTTTCATTGCCTCAATTAATCTTTAATTCTCTATGCAAAATGAAACAACAGCCTTTAGCCACATTGTCAAGATCATTCTTCTAGGAAGCATCAGATATAATTTAAAATTCTTTTACAGAAACAAAGGAAATGAAGCCACATCTCCTACATTCTTGATGAAAGATCAAGCCATGAAATTTTGCGTAAAGAAGTGAGATGGCTCATCCACCTATGGTAAATGAAAAATAGAAAACTGCCAATCACTCTTGAAAGATGTCATGTAACATTTCTGATCTAGCACATGTGCTCTGTGAGTAACTACTAGTTTTAGTACCTCAAGGTAAGGAGGTCATCTTATCATATGATCCTGAAAGAGCTCTTTAGTTCTTAGCTACAGAGGGTTTTCTTTTACTCTTTCACGCACCACACAGCTTGGTGTTGTTGGCAAACTTGCTGAGGGTGCACTCAAACCTACTGTCCGTGTTACTGACAAAGATGTTAAACAACACCAGTCCCAATACCAACACCTGAGGAACACCACTTGTCACCACTCTCCGCTTGGACATCAAGCCATTGACTGCAACTCTTTGAGTACGACCATCCAGCCAATTCCTTTATACACCAAGTGGTCCATCTGTCAAATCCATGTCTCTCCGATTTAGAGACAAGGATGTCGTGCAGGACAGTGTCAAATGCTTTGCACAAGTCCAGGTAGCTGACATCAGTTGCTCTTCCCTTATCCACCAACACTGTAACCCCCTTGTAAAAGGCCACCTAATTTGTCAGACACTATTTGCCCTTAGTGAAGCCATGTTGGCTGTCATCAGTCACCTCCTTATTTTCCATGTGCCTTAGCATAGTTTCCAGGAGGATCAACTCCATGATCTTGCTGGGCACAGAAGTGAGACTGACTGGCCTGTAGTTCCCCAGGTATTCCTTTTTTTCCCTTTTTAAAAGTGGGGGTCATGTTTCCCCTTTTCCAGTCAGTGGGAACTTCCCTGGACTGTCACGACTTCTCAAATATGATGGAGAGTGGCTTAGAAACTTCATCCACCAGTTCCCATGGATGCATCTTATCAGGTCCCATGAACTTGTGAACCTTCAGGTTCCTTAGATGGTCTCAAACCTGATCCTCTCCTACAGTGGGTGGTTCTTCATTCTCCCAGTCCCTGCCTTTGCCTTCTTCAACTTGGGCCGTGCGGCTTGAGCACTTGCCGGTGAAGACTGAGGCAAAAAAGTTTTTGAGTACTTCAGCCTTCTCCATGTCCCAGGTAACCAGGTTTCCTGTTTCTTGCCAGAGAGGACCCACATTTTCCCTAGTCTTCCTTTTATCACTGACATACCTATAGAAGCTTTTCTTGTTGCCCTTGACATCCCTGGCCAGATTTAATTTTATCAGGGCTTTAGCTTTCCTAACCTGATCCCTGGATGCTTGGACAATATCCCTGTATTCTTCCCATGGTACCTGTTCTTGCTTCCACACTCTGTAGCTTTCCTTTTTATGTTTGAGTTTGTCTAGGAGCTCCTTGTTCATCCATGCAGGCCTCCTGGTGTTTTTGCCTGACTTCCTCTTTGTTGGGATGCTTTGCTCATGAGTTTGGAGGAAGCAATCCTTGAATATTAACCAGCTTTCTTGGGCCCCTCTTCCCTCCAGGGCTTTATCCCATGGTACTCTACCAGGCAGATCCCCGAAGAGGCCAAAGTCTGCTCTCCTGAAGTCCAGAGTAGCAAGCTTCCTTGCTGTCTTAAGGATCTCAACTCCACCATTTCATCGTCATTTCAGCCAAGGTTGCCCTTGAGCTTTGCATTCCCCACCAGCTCCTCCTTGTTGGTGAGAACAAGGTCCAGCATAGCACCTCTCCTCGTTGGCTCCTCTATCACTTGGAGAAGGAATTTATCATTAGTGCACTCCAGGAACCTCTTGGATTGCTTATGCCCTGCCGTGTTGTCCCTCCAACAGCTATTGGGGTGGTTGAAGTACCCCATGAGGACCAGGGCTTGTGAATATGTGGCTGCTCCTATCTGTGTATAAAAGACCTCATCTGCTCAGTCTTTCTGGTTGGGTGGCCTGTAGCAGACTCCCACTACAATGTCACCTGTCCCTGCCCTCCTTTTAATCCTGACCCATAAGCTCATGGTCGGCTCCTCATCCATCTCCAGGTGGAGCTCCATGCACTCCAGCTGGCCATTGACATAGACGGTGACACCCCCTCCTCATCTTCCCTGGTTGTTCTTCCTAAAGAGCCTGTATCCTTCCTTTCCAACACTCCAGTCATAGGAACCATCCCACCACATCTCCGTGATGCCAATATTGATTGATACCTCAATTTACTTAGGTATTTTAAACATAATTCATGGCAAAAGCCAAAATATGGGTAATCCAAGAGATTTTTCAACACAGAATGTGTACAAAATCCTGTTTTGAGCAAAAATAGACAAATAAATAAAGAAAACCACTAGGGAATTTTATCTCACGAAAGCAAAAGTCTGATAATACATTAAGTGTTATAAGAAATTACAAAAATCTTCCATTTGCAAGAACAGGAGAGTCTTCTCTTTCCTCTAGGAAGGACATAAGGGGATTGTTGCAACTTGTACACAATTGTTTTGAACCTGACAGAGAAAGAAAGGAAAGCATATTTTTTGCAAAAGTAACATGAAATAATGCCTACTGTGTTCTGACAAGATCTATAAAATTAAAAAGGACTGATTAATTGGAATTGGACTCTAAATAAAAAGTGAGGATAATTTAAACATGAAACTTTATTGTGACTGTAAAAGAATTAGATTCTAAGCACTGCAATAGCACCAAACATTCACATGTTAAAAACACCCTAGCTAATTTAGTTCCCTAATTTGAAGAACTAGAAAAGAACCATTCAGACATTTAAAAAAAAAAAGTATTTTTGTTTTCATTGTAAAACATTAGATTTTAAGCATCTGTAACTTAAGAACAGGGTATACCCTTCTGATGTCCTCAGTGAATAGCTGTGCATCCTTAGCTGAGGATGAGGAGCAAGGGATAATGACCTACTTTAAGAATACAGCATTTTATATGCAGCAAAATTGTGTTGTAACTGAACTGTAATGTATACTAACTTAATGCAGCTAATTTAAATGAAAATGTGCTCATAGTGCTACAGATGTTTGTGCTTTTGTTTCTAAATGAAGAATAAATTCTCTAAAATCTCAGCTCCCAAACTCTTTCTACATAGTTTGGCTGGTAGTGTTTAAAAAAGTTACTATCATCACATCTAAATGGCTTGTTACATAGATTAGACTAGCATGTACTAAACAAAATTTGTTCTGTAAATGTCAGCTTCTTATATGGTTCCAGCTCAGGTTCTTCACTTCTCAAATCTGCCCAACTGTGGAAGTCTGCCAAACCACATTATCCAAAAGACAACATCCCTTAAACTCATCTTCTTTTAAAATAAAAAAACCTGTATGATACTGGCTCTACATTTCAAAAGGTGGAAAGCAGATAAAAACAGATTAATCTAATTTTCTATTACAATTTTTGAATCTTGTATGCCTTTAAAAGTTAATTTATTTATTTATTATAAAACCAAAAGTATCCACCCTAGAATTCAAAAGGTATACTCTTATTGAGTGTATATGACCTATGTCCTACACTTAAAAGGTTTTAGAGGAACTATATGCTTTATTTTCACTACAGTTTGTGAGTTGTCCATTATAACCTTGCTAAGGATTCCAGCAGACAGGAAAACGCTACTTTATCAAACTGTTCTTTTATACCCTTGCAGTTACAGCAATCTGGAACAAGTATTTGACCCCATTCTTTGTTCTTTTGCTTAATAAAGTCACTTAAATTCTATCTACATAAGTAACTTTTTTTCTTCTTCTTTCATTGTCTCACTTGAAATTGGATAAAAGGAAACTGCAGAGGGTAGATCTTTTGAAGATCATCAAACACTTCCTGAATATGAACACAAATGCTATAAAACAAACAAAATTCAGGGAATCTTGAAATGCTTTGAAATAGAGTTCATGTAAATGTAAAGATAACTTTGTTTAATGGAAAAGTTTGCTTTATTATTTGTCTTCATACATCTAGCTAAAAGGTTTGACAGGATTTTAAGCAGATCTCCAAAGCAGAGATCAAATAAAAGTAGTACATCATCAATTTAAAGGCTTCTCTGCCAGAAAGCACTCTACTGAGTGCAGAATATCTTTGTTGTATTTACAAAATTGTGCAGCAGTTCATAAAATATGAGAAGCAGCTGAGCTCAGACAGTTGATAATTCTTCATTTTTCTTTTGGACAATATTGTTACCCAGTAGGATGGTCATGCAACATTAAAACAAGAGCAAAGGGGATCATGGATAAAGCTGAACCAAGCATCATATGCTCTATCTTCACATAATAGCAAAAACTTAGGGTTTCTCCACAGTCATTGATTGAGGGGTCTCTAAAGCCAAACATATGACTTCTGCAGAGCAGACACAATACATGACTGGACTCAAGCACAGCTTCACGTACAAACTCAAATACAGAGCAAGGAGATGAAGCTTCCTGTTAACTGGAATGCTGCAGCAAGCGGAGGTGTGCCTGGAGTTTCCACAGCACCTCCGTTGCACAGTGCTTTAATCTTTGAAAAGTTAGCAGCCCTTCATCTCCAATTCTGCAGCCAGCCCTTCACTTGTGAGTCTGAAACCTTTAATCTACACACTGCCAGGCTGCTGTGGCAGTGCCTTCACTCTGGTATCACAAGTGCTCTTGTTCTCACCTGGCACTACTGAATTCAGAATCGCTGTTATGCTGGGTTTCTCCTAAAAAGTGACTGCCATTGATTTTGAAATCATACTCTTCTCACCCCACTTGTCACTCTTTTGCCTTGTTGCTTTTAGCCTGTAACTCTACACTAAGATCACATCGCTCCAAACCTGGTGGCTTTTAATGTAACTTCATATTGGAATACAGCCTAGTAGATAACAAGCAGATAATAGTTATTTTAATACACAATAAATATTACACAATAATATACATGCACAGACCTTAACTACTATTTAATCTGCAGCACCCACACGTGCTCCATTCAGTGCTAACTGTATCATAAGCTACCAGTGAGGAGTTTGAGAAGGTCTGCATGAAAAATATAACTGTACTAGGGAGAAAGCAGGAAGATGTTGGCTTTTTCATCATTACTATCATCATCATTGTCATCACTACCTTTACTGGAGATATATTTGTCTGGGGACTCTCTCCTTCCTCTTCCCAGCTGGTGCCTGAGGAGTGTCTTTCCCTTTTTTCTCTCTCTCTCCTTCTCTTTCTTCCCTCCTTGTTTGCTTCTCTAAGACGGATTTCAAGTCAAAGTAGATCATCAGCTATGGACCCCACTAATAATGCATGTGCATGTAAGCCTATCTCAATGTTCTTTAAGCAACATCTATATAATAATGGTGAGAACCTCACTGAACACCTTACTGAAATGCCTTGCTGAAAAACAAACCTCTTATTCTGTATTTTTTGTCGCATTCCGTTGAAAGACTAATGGACTAGGAAAGGAAAGACTAAACAGCACATAAAGCCTTTTCTGAGGTTTGCTTAATTAGTTTTCAATCTATATGCCACTGACGTAAGTCACTACTCATGTTCTCAGAACAAATCCTATGATGTTAATTGACCTCAGGGGATTATTGGCAGAATCCGAGTTGAGGGCATTTTTTTTTTTTTAAGATTTTTGTCTACTCTTTCTAGTATCATCTGATAATGAGCTATGAAGATAACATCCCTACATTATTTATCTTATCAAGAAAAAAATACTTAGCATAGACAACCTTAAAATGTAGAAAGAAGGCACAAGGGTGACCTGAGGCAATCATTATTCTTTCTGACTATACGTGATTAAAATTTCATACCAGGTCTCACATTAAGGTGTCATACAAATCACTCCTTCTTTTCACTTTGAAAATAGAGTCAGAGCGCCCACTATGCACCTGCTGAAATCTGTTAGTGTTTCCTGAATAATGAAGTTTCAGTTCTGAAATAGAGACAATTCAAACCTGTAATTACTGTATTTGAAGATTCATATACAGTAAGACTCAAACACTAACTTGAACGAATCTTCAATTTTCTGTGAAACACTGACAGAAAAATGAGGGGTTAAAAAAACCCCAGGTATTAGAAAAACACCTTTCAATTGTGTTTAGAAAAATACAATGTTATAGTATAAAGAAAAAGAAATTATAAAAAAATCTATTAAATAACTTCATTAAGTATCTTGTATAAAATAGAAAACAACCTAAAGATTTAACAATTTAAATGTGACAGCATTTAGAGTTCCAAAATACAGTGGAACCTGGATACATGCACATCCTTACTACTGTCTGAAGATTCAGAGATTCAGCTACTGATTTTATATAAGTTTTCTTGCTCATGAGCAGCTCTTAAATGAGAGCTTTCTCTGCCTAAACACTAGCTAAAAATGAATAGCAGTTTTCAGACTTAGTTTGACTTCTCAAAGGTGAACTCAAATTCAAATTTTATGCTACAGAGAATTTAAAGAAAACAATGAATGCCAGATCTCAAGGGTTTTACAGATACCTCTAGTGCTATTCAGGCTAACAAGGTTCCCACTTATGTTTCAATTTCAATGGAAATTAACTCAATGCTACAACATGACAAAGTGTATGAATTATAATTGATGATTTTGCAATGAATACTAACTAAACTATTAAAAAGAAGCAGCGTATTAAAGTGTCAGCAATTTATTGTAGCACCCTATTATTAATTATTCATGTCGTATTTATAACAACTGAATATGATAAATTAATGCGATATTAATGTGAATATCAGTGAACAATATATCGGTGAAGAATTTACTCAAATACTGTATTAATGCACCATTAAAATCAAGTGCCATGTAAAATTTAATAAAGGAGCAACACCACTTAAATATGAAATGAAAACATTAAGTAGCTGTTTCTTTTCAGCTTTATACTTTAAGTTTTTCACAGCTTGCTTTAGGAACACTCCATACAGTTGAAGTGACTAATGGGGGACGGGAAAGTAAAGTTACTTTAAAGACCAAACCAAACCAAAAAAACTAGCACTCAAAACTAAGTTTTTTGTATTAATGTGTTATAATTCAACTCTATGCAATACTTACCATGAAAGGCTAGTTTAAACTGAATATAGTGTACACTGTATAGTGTACAAATAATATTTTCATGACATGTCTTAGGTAAAATTTATCAGTTTCTTAAGGAGACAGTGAGCAGGGAAAACCCAGACAAGTAGACAGAAGCAGCATGCAAATCAGGTAATAGAATGAAAATCTAAATTAAGACAATCTCATAAAGGAGAGTTGAAGAACTAATTCAAACTTTCCTTCCCATTATCATGTGATGTCCAAATGCCTAAATCCTGGAAGAGGTGATCAAAGTGTTTAGTTACATATCCTTGTGAACAGGGGAAAATAACCATCTCTAGTAACAAGCATAGCTCTTCGGCCATAATGCTGAGTAGAGAGGCTAGGTAAAGGCCATTCACACTAGCCAAGATATTAAGGAGTTAAAAGAAAATTATTAGTAAATACAACCAAATATTCACTTTTATTTTGCCTTATAGTCTTACTACTGCTTCAATTTTGCAATTAACATTACAGACAGAATACAATGGAATAAACTAGATTTATCATCTTGGACCTAAACTTTTCTTATAGCAAAGCCATATCTTCTGTGATCTAATAAACATACATTTATTGTATCGTACCCCTCAGAGATTAACAAATCCAGCAGGGTGAACTAGCAATTTCTGAAATGTCTTTTGAAAAGAGAAGGTACCTACACTTGGGCACCGTACCTTGCAATTCACTGTAAAGCTGTCTCCGCTCAGGTTTCTACCCACTGCATTCAATAATCAGTGAACAGCGCATCTTTGCAAGTAGGAAAGAAGGAATGAAACGTCCCCCCTCTTTCAGAATTTCATCAGCATTTCATAGTGCACCATAAAGGAATACCAAAACTAAAAGGCTCATTCCTCACCTGTTACAGGATCACTGCAAATGATAGTCACATTTCAAAAAGTACTTTGGAGGTGATTTAGATGTCCATCAGATGCATTCAGTGCTGCAGTTTGACTCCTTCCTCTCCCTCAGGCCCTACTTATCAGACACCTATCTCTGGAAATGTGTATACTCACTGGGTGTCTTGTTTCATGTCACATTTCTGCTTTTGCACATACCCTACTCCCTGCCAAACCTGAGAAGATACTTGCCACTGGTACCCAAAAAAATGAAGCCGAGCAGCATCTAACTTCTCTCAGTACTGACAACTGCCTTTGGGACAGGCTGCCCAGGGAAGTGGTTAAGTCACTGTCCCTGGAGATATTTAAAAGACGTGTAGATGTGGCACTTAGGTTGGTTTAGTGGTGGACTTGGCAGTGTTAGGTTTGCAGTTGGACTTAATGATCTTAAGGATCTTTTCCAACCTAAATGATTATATGATTCTATGACAAAGCCATGCTAGTGTGCAGAAGGGAATATGAAATTCCTGAGGCCAGGGACAGCATTCTGCACTGCAGCGTGACAGTGAAACCTTTGGAGTATGGCACTGAGCTGGAAGAATGTATACCTTGTGGGGAGGGGGAACAACTTCTGGATTCGAGATCTATTTCTAGTGTTTGTTGTGTTGGTTCATTGAATTGTTACATTCAATTTAAAAAAAATTACTTAGAGGAATACTTCTCTTAACTTATGAGTCTTCCAATTCCTTTTTTACCAGTAGCACAAACCCAATACAGAGAGGTAGAAAGCTCCTGACTAGTCTGACTTAAAGCAAACTGGAAGGTAAGAAAAGTATGATTAAAAGCATAATCTAGGAAACATGCCTTAGTGACAGATTTCCCAGACAAATTGTATGGTTCCTGTTTAAAAGGCTAGTGAAGACAAGAAGATAGCAGCTGAAACCTGATTGCAATGGTCTCCTTTAGGCAGACATTAGCCTCAGAACCAGGGACTTCAATGACTAAGGAGTTGTTCCACCTCATTTCTGGACTCCAGTATTCACCAAGCTTCTGAGATTCACACAGTTTTGGGGATGCACAGAAGTGCATGACAGCTGAGGAGCTTTACTCTCGGATCTGTACTCTAGGGGAACCAACTCACTAAAAGCTGGGCTTTGTCCTCAGGAAAAAGTAGTCAACTGTGAAATGTAAATTAAACTGTAATAGAATTGTGTAATTATAGGTACAGAAAAAAAGAGCTATTGCTAGAAGGAAAAAGTGAGAAGAATATGTATCCACACTCTTGGGTAATTTTGTTCACACAGCCATGAAATAAGTATAAAGGTATGTATAAATTTGCAACTATGTAAAAGCAAGCGACATAATAGGAGTAAATTATATACATGAAATAGTATCAGTAACCATCATAACCACAATTAGTTATCAAATGTGGTTTTTTAAAAAATATATTTTTTTCTGGAAAACACTGGAATAATTATTGAAGCAATAATAACAAAACAGTGAATAATAACACAGGATGAGATGTCAATGAATGAAGGGGAAAGAAATTGTTTTCTGTTTTCAATCTCAACTAGACAAAAGATAATCAGGAGAAGCTTGTCTGTACTCCCGTAGCTTGGTTTTTACCAACAGAAGCATACCAACAAAACCAAACCCAGTAATTTTAAATAATTAGATTATTCAAAAGTAAATTTGGGAAATAAAACCTAAAACACATAGACAAATATGCCAATTACAGTAATGTACCAGATTATGTTGTTAACAACGTTATAGGTGACAAACTGTTTCAGAACAGTAAAAAACCACATGCCTATATCAGTATTCTCAAACCTAAAGATATGGATTATTTTAGTGACATTTCTTCTGCAAGACACTGTGCATATTTTCCAGGTAGCCTTGTGCCAGGATTGCTAGGAGGATATATCTACCTTAACATTATATATAGAAACATGCTCCTAATTCCATTAATTCTGTGCATCGCACAAAATAGCAAAGTAGCAGAGTGTTTCTCTCAGTTCCCCTCAATCTCACATCCCTCTCCGTTACAGTAAATTTTGAGGAGTAAGAGAGGACACTGTGAATGTACATTTAGACAGCATATCTCAAAGAACAGTTAGATAAAGGTAGCCAGCCAGATTGTTTCATTTTTCCTTTAAAAGTCTGTCTGTGTCCTTTATACTGTGGGTAACTGCAGAAAAGCCTTACTGTAGGTTACTTGCTGGGGTGAGTCACTAGTTAAGCACAGACCACAGGACAGCTCTTCCAAATGCAATCACTGTGTCTAGAAAGATGGGAAACAGCACTCCTGTGTGAAAAGAGACTGAAGTGCCTCATCTGCAGATATCAACTACCAGCACATTTGACAGGGAAGCCATCATTGTTATTTGAGTGATTTTGAGGAAGCTCTTACCAGAAATGAGATTCCTTTATGGATGACCCCACTACCTTTCTTTTAAACAATTCAGTGTAGAATGTGAAATTCTCTGTGAGGAGACTGGCAGTCTCAGTCTTTCTACAATTGGTATAAAGAGGTGGAGGGAAAGGATCTTCCTGAAAAGTGTCACATCATGTCGAAGTAAACGGAGAATTCACCAGACAGCTAAGGGGAGTTGCTTCCACAATTTAAAGCACAGCTTTAGGAGGAAAAAAAAAAAAAATAAAAGAAGAAAAAGTTTAATCTTCCAAGATGGGGGAAATTTGACACCGGCTTGGATAATGATCATGTCTGTTCTTTAAACAGTGCAAAGGAAGTCAGCTTTAAGGGCCTGAATCTTCTCCACACTTTTTAATTGTTAACAGTAAAGCTCTTTTCATCAAATAGCAGCAAGTAGGTGGCTATAGGCACAAACTGCTCTCTAGTCAGAAGGGGGAGATCCAAGTGGAGGACACGTTTACAAATGGAGTGATGACCCAAAGGGAAACTCTAGGTAGAGTCTTCAAAACTCTGTGATGAGCTGGAATAATACTACATAACCCCTTGAGGTGCATGGCTGAGATAAACATTAAAAACATTCTAATTGAAAAGACAAGAGAGTGAGTGAAGTGTTGATATAGGGAAATTACAAGGACACCTCTTTATGAACTTCTATCTGATCTTGCAGATAGACTTGGTGGTGTCTTTTTGCTGTGAAAAGGAGGGTTCTTGCTGAAGGAGAAGGGATGCTGTCTTATTCTGAGAATGAACCAACTTCCAGGCACTCAGATAAAGACCTCTAAAGTTCAAGGGAAGATCATCTACCTGCACAGCATGGAAAGAAGGCCAGTGAAAATGATGATAATACAGTCCCTATAGGACTCAAAGTCTTGGACTAAAAATGCTAGGGTCATGACGTTAGGCTAACCAGATCTCCCAAGCTCTGCTTTTGCCTTACCTGGAAAATAACTCTTCAAAGGAGAAGAAATGGTGGAAATGCACAAATGGTTCTCTGACCAAGAAAATTTCAAAACATGTTGGAAATGAACCCTGGAGAGAGGACTTGAAATTATTTACTTGGATGGAGAAGGGTGAATGGCAATACCTTTGGAAACCCTCTGGGTTTGTTTTTTTCACCAGCAGATGAAACTGAGTACTATTTCTGATACAAATCAGTATGTGCTTGTGTGAGAGTTTAGTTTATAAATTAAATGCCATTAAATTTGAAGGGCTTTCATCCTGAATTTGATGAAAAGAATAATGAAATTATGTATTACCTTGAGTCCTAAAAGGACCAAAAAATCCTTGTTGATATATAAAGGTTGGTGTGTATGTATCATGTAGATGAGTTTGGTCAGTGTAGAAATGATAATGAGGAAGAAATAATCAAGAGGCTATTGAATGCAGTAATGTACTTATGAATTTGTGCCACTGAGTTGAGACTAGATTTAACTTCTAAATGTACACTCTAAAGCCAGCAGATTTCAGGAAAAGTAGTTTCTTTGCACTCTTTTGAGAAGGAAGTAGCCTGTGTGAACTCCTCTTCAAGGTAAGTGGATATCTTCACCCCTAATGTCTTAGGTGCCACGGCAACAAGAAATGGGACCTCTGTAAACATTCTTGGTGCTAAAAAAACATCATATGAAAGCAGCCTGAACTGAACGGCACTGAGTGCATCTTTCCCCCTCAGTTTCACTCAGCTGCTTTGCAGTTTCCTTCCTTGTATTTGTCTTAGCTGCATTATAGATATCTTTAGTCTGATGCATTCCTAGAGACCGAATTTTCTTCATAGACTGAGTTAAAAGAGTTATTTAGATATATTGTTTTAGATAAGTGCTAGTTGTCTATGCATAATTTATAAAAGGCTTTCTTGATCCATTAGGAAGTGGGGTCTTGTACATGGATTTAATGATGGATATCTTAGAAACAGCCTATAAACTTATTCAAAACTGAACATAATAAGAACACAAAGGAAATGTTGAGCTCTCCATAAACAAATTTTCTTTCTGTATGAATTACAGACTTATTTTGTATACATATGATTGGATATGTATCTCTAAATTATGCTTGGGAGAATATGCAGGCGTATCTGTGTCTGGCACAGTAAGTGGTTACACTAGTCCTATAAATTCATGGTTAATTCAATGGTTGTTACTTCATTAAGCTAATTATTGATACTTTGCTAATCTTTGCAACTTTGCAATATGTTATTCACATTATAGGGATAACTAAGTGAGCACTTTCAAGATATCAGGTATTAATCTCTGATTACTGTACATTATGTAGGAAAGGCTTTCTAAAATATAAAAACATTTAAAGAAACCAAAATATACATGATAACAATATAAAAAATATAAGGAATTTCTTCAGCACAAGGTAACAGTATTCCTGCAGATTAATACAACTTTATGATATCTAAACTAAAATAAATGTGTTTGAATGGAACACAGAGAAGTCCACCAGAAAAAGAGAAACACCAAACCAAAAAACCCCAAACAACCCCAAACAAACAACTACCCCAAATTTCCCAAGACCTATAACTTCTTGAAGATTCCATATATTAAATAAGATACTATTTTTTTATAGAAAATAGTTAGTATAGATTTTATTGCTACTTAGTATAGTGTAGACATGCATTTTGATTCCTCTTCTAAGAAAATTAAATGTATGTCTGTTAACAAGTATTAAAATTAAATACAAGTAGATGAACAATTTCATATTGAATTTACATACTCAAAATGATAACTTTTTGAGCCTTTTGTGTGGTTGACCATCTTTGTTCATATGAATGTTGGTTGCACATAACTGAAAAATATATGTTCTCTAACCAAAAATAGCTCAAAATTTATATTCAAATGACACAAATAAAATTGAGCAATAAATAGAGAGCATATTCAAACATGAAAATGAATAATATAAAAGAAAAATTTCCATTTTATGAAGTAAGGTTTACAAGAAGATGGTAGTTTTGAATAAAATCTTCAACACCAACAATATAGCTTATCATTCTAGCACAAATCTTAGTATATATGGAACTTCATAATAATTATTCAATTTTTCAAAGAATATAAACTGAACAATATTAATTTAATTTTCTCTTATTCCAACAAATATCTCTAACCTCATATATAAAAATGATAAGTACTGAATTTGGGAACAGAGACAGATAACTTTCCAAATAATAATACTTAAAAGGTAGTAAAAAATATATCAGGGAAAAAAAGAAAGCTTACATAAAATGAACACATATTAGCTTTTGTTTCCTTACATTACTAAAGTGTGCATAAAGATTAGCAGATCATACTTTTAGTGCATGTTGTCAACTTTAAATTAATTCTTCATGATTTAAAGATGTCTGTAAAGAGTGTTTTCTTATTTTTCCAGTGTTGTCACAACGGTTAACATACATATTCACTCACTATATACTAAATACTTTTAAATACATATATATTCCTTCCTAATACAATTTACTGATTCTTTGGCATTTTCAGAACCGAACTAGAGGAGCAGCAAAAGACATTTCTTACTCTAGCAACCAATTGGCTCTTACATGAAAGGGGACTGCTGGGATTCCCCTTACACACCACCTACCACAAGGAAAGGTTTTTGTCTTTCTTCTTGCAAGTCTTGGTTACGAAGACAGGTCTAAAATTTATCTGAACTTTTAGTCAACATCAGTTTAAAAGTGGTTGTAATTTTGCTCCTGATTTGGCTAGACTGTAGCATGATGCTACAAAGGCAGATTCTGCTTATGTGGTACAGAGATCCTCCTCGAGAGGACCTTGAAAGTCCAAAGGATTCACTAAATGCATTTCTCAGAAACTACAAGTGATTTCAAGATTGAAATTTTATACCTTCAACCTTCAAGATAATGAATTTGTAACCTCTCACTTTAATACCACTTTGTGTCTTCTAGCAATTTTTCATAATGTCCTGTCATCTTACAGTCCCCTAGGACTGTGTTTGGCGTTTTGGGGGTACTTTTTTGTTTGGTTTTTTTGTTGGTTTTTTTTTTTTGAGATAGAGACTTACCATTATTTAAATATAAAAGTATATTTCCCTTTCTATATTTTGTCTGTGGTTTTTAAGATGTCAGATACAGAATGATATTTGTAAACTACCTCTTTGTACTTTGATATGATAACACAGAAATTAATAACATTCATAGATATTTTTATTAGGTAGAAACACTTTTCTTCCTGAAAGACCTACTTTTCTTCTATCAGTCCTCAAAATATATCGGTGATTTGCTTAGAAAATGCTCTATATTAATATGATTTTTATTCATTCCATTTTGCTTCCTATAAATTATATTGGTACTAAATTCATTAATATGTTGACTGTATTAGAATCAGGTATTTAAGGAACTTTTTAAATGAGCAACAGTTAAGCAACATGCAGTAGCAAGAGATTTTATTTTCAGTTTTAATTGCACATGGATATAGCCTAATATTACCTTGATAAAGCTAATGGTTAGCATATTACCTATTAAGAACTGTAATAATGCACAATTAACAGTTGTCTTTTCTTCAAGAACAGAGAGATAAGGAGCTAACTTTCCATTCGCATAGATGGACAGCTATAGAATAGCTGAACACTCTTAAAATTAGGGAAAATAAAATGCTAGGTTCAAAGTGAGCATATGAATATTATTCTAGTGAAATCTGCACACTTGAAATCAGTATGGACTGAAGGAGTTAAGGTCTCTTCTCCCTGGTAAAGAGAAGGCTGGAGGGGGGGGGGATCATCACAGTATTCTGGTACTTAGAACAAAGAGGATGAAGGCTCTCTCTTCACAAGGAGCCACACGGAGAAGACAAGGGGCAACAGGTACAAGTTTCTCTCAATATAAGAAATTTTTTATAGTGAGAACAATCAGTGATTGGAACAACCTCCCCAGGGATGTGGTAGAGTCCTCATCGCTGGAGGTTTTCAAGATGCAATTGGACAGGGTGCTAGACAATCTCGTCTAGGCTCCTTCTCCCACAAAAGGCTGGACTAGTTGATCTTTTGAGGTCCCTTCCAAGTTTTGTGTTCCGTGATTCTGTGATATAGGATGGTGTGCACTTGGTTAGCCAACATTCGCAGACAAACAGTGTTAGGAAGTCAGTGGTCCTTTTAAGAAATATCAAGCTGAAAATAGCCTAAGACTTATATCTAGAATTTCCAAATGTATGGCAAACTCCATATGATATTGGTTTCTCTCTCATCTGTTATTTTCTTTCATCATAGGTTAAATAAGCCCAGGTTTTTAAAACAAAATTAATAATAGTTTACTTTTTTCCATAAAAACTATGTATGTGTATCTTATGTGCATATACAATGTAGATGATATGATTTTTTCAGATATAGAGATACAACCCTTTAAAACAAACAAAAGAAACAAGCCAAAGCTGAGTTTTTCCCACAATGAAATAAAATCTTATTTCAAACAAGAACCTGCTTAAGGAAATCCATTCAGAGGTGCGTAGAACTATTTGACATTTCAGATATATTGACATTATGTCAATAGTACCTGATCAGATTCAGTTCACATGGCGGTGATAAAAAGATCTCAGAAATCAAATATAGCAACAGTACAAATTTTATAAAATCCAGTCCCAGAACTTTTCCCAGAAAAGAACTCTTCACTCAATTTGAGTTTATAGTCATTGTTTTTTCACAAGAGCACATGAATTTTAAAAATTACAGTTTATAATCCTGTAGTATAGTTTATAAACTGTATACAAAAACTAGTTCATGGTTACAAGGATAAAAAACACAGTATGAAAAAACACCCTTAAAACCAGACAAGGGACTCTAACAAAGGCTATTTTCACCTAAAAGCTGCAAACATTGTTTCTTTACACTAAAAGACAAAGTAAGAAATTTATACTTTAATTATGGCAAACACAGTTCAATAATTAGATTTACATTTTATCTCACAAGACATTTTGGTCTTATTTTCTATCACCATTCTAACTATTCCTCTTTCTTATTTTTATTCTTTAAGTAAAAGAGACATGCATTACTTATATCTTGCACTGCCTTTAAAGTTTGTGCAGCTTGGGGATCAATCCTTTCAACCCAAGTGCTTTGTTCTCTACCCAGTATTCTGACACATGCCATGTGCTATTAACGATTTGATGAATGAAATGAAAGCATGTGACCACCTACCCACACACCTTGGCAGAGGTGCACTCCATACACGCCGACCACCTCCCAGGCAGGTGAGTTTATTAGCACCTTCCAGGCGATATCCGGGGAAACAAGAAAAGATCAAGGAATCTCCAACACCAAAATGAAAACCAATTCGCCTACTGAAGGCAGGAACACCAGGATCATCGCATGGCTCCAGATCATACTCTACAGACAATAAAACATAATATATAAATAAATGGGACAAGTTGTCCACACGGAAAAAAAAAAAGCTTACCAAATTAGTTGCATTGTGTCAGTATGGAACACTTGGAAAAAATATATTTCAGAGCTATGCTCTCTACTAAAACCCAGTACTGTTTCTGTATGTCTATTATGGCTATATATACAGTAATTATGTTTCTATTGTTTCCCACCCACACTACATTTATTTTCTTAATTTCAAGGGCTGTAATCAGCTTGTACTGTCAGTGGTTTACTATAATTTTGTTTAATTACATCCTTTGTGTATAATTCTTGGTTCATTTCATCTGAACTCTGAAACAGCTTTAGAAGTGAGAATTACAGTTAAAAAAATCATTACGTAATGAATAAAATCTAACAAAAAATCAAACAAAGGGTTAGGTTAATGAACAGACATATGACCACATTTTCAAAAAGTGTGGTTGAGTTTTGCTAAGTAAAGCTACACTCTTAATCAGGCAATCTCTATTTGCATGTCTTTTAGAAATCCTACAGATGTCACCCAACTGAAAACAAATATATGCATATTTTTTTAAAGAAGTCTCCAGTGCCTAATTTTTTTGGTCTTTTTTATAAGTATGCATGAGGAATAATTCAGGTGGAATCAGAACAAATTAATGGGAAAAAATCAGAGCTGTTACATACAGAGAGACTACACTGAACTCAGGAAATGTCTAAGCCACACATTCCCTCATCCTCACAGAGTGTGCTGGGGAAGTATCACTGTATGTTTGTCCTGTTTTGTGGGTTTTTTTCCTCCTTATATAGAATCATTGAATCATAGAATCATTTAGGTTGGAAAAGACCTTCAAGATCATCAAGTCCAACCGTCATCCATGCCCACTAAACCATGTTATGGAGTACCCCATCTGCGCACTTTTTGAATACCTCCAGGGATGGTGACTCAACCACTTCCCTGGGCAGCCTATTCCAATGCCTGACAACTCTCTCAGTAAAGAAATTTTTCCTAATATCTAACCTAACTCTTCCTTGCCGCAACTTGAGGCCATTTCCTCTCGTCCTATCTCCAGCCACATATTCATTACTGACCACTGTCCAAGAAAATATGTTGAAAAAGATCAACTTTATGTCTAACCCCAAAAGCCTGATTTTATGTTCTTCAAAATATGAACCAAAAGACCCAAGAGATCATTTAGAAGAGAGACATTTCTGATAACTGATAAGAAAAACCATTTCTAAAACATTTACTTTGGAGGCTGCTGGAAGGTAGGGTCAAATCCACTTAGAGGAAGAAACTCCATTTAGCTAGGGGAAGAAACTAACCCAAAGTTTCTGAATGAGTGTTTAAAAAGTTGACTTACTGAATAAAATAAAGTAATCCTTCCTTATAGTAACTGTCTTGTGGAAAGGTCCTGAATAGTAGAAGGAATCTATACATCACAGCAGTTTCTGCTGGCAAAAGTTGTAAGTTTTGAAAACACACGATCTACTACCTCTGCTCAGCACAATAAAGGCTGAAGTAGACATGGAGATACCCTGTGACAGATCTTTAGGCACCTGGGAATTTTCCTGACAAATTTCTGTTAGATGACATTCAAAACAGGTTAAGGTCTTCTGGCTAAATACTTCTTACTGTGGAGAAATACATTCTGATTGCGTGAAAATAAGAAAATAAACTCACTCGTTTATATCATAAAATTAATGTACCTGATAATATTTTTCAAAATATATATTTAATATAATATAAATATAAATGATGGCATATGATGGCCATCTATGTCTATATCCATTGTGGATAGGACATAAACCTTTGCTTGTGTTTGAAAAATTCTGTGATCCACTTATTTTGATACTCTACAATTTTTCCCCTTGCATCCATAATGATATTTTGTGTATGTTTCTACACGTTATCTAGCCTGCTACCCTTCTGAGTTATTTATTAATAAACTATAAGAGATACCATTTAATATTTGCATTTACATTCCAAACTTGCAAAACTGCTGACCTCTGATTTAGTTAATCCAAAGTATCCAGAACAAATGTAATTCAGCGTTTGATATGAGTAAATCCAATACTATTGCTCTAATCAGCGAGTTGGGTTTTTTTATTTTTTAAATAAGCAAGCTAAATGAGATACATTATTCATAAATAGCACATTCATCTGTAAACATTGCCAGATCTCAACAAAACTTAATTGTTTTTCAGTTCTTGAAAAATAATGTAAGAGAGTTGGATATATGAGTTCCTCATGCATTTCTTCCACAGAATATCCATGTCCATGAGCATCTCAACTAGTGGTTGATTCATTCATATCCATATCTGTAAATATTCTACATTCCAGTACTAGAGATAGGCAAAGAAAACTATTGAGAAATGTATTTTATACATCAGCTAGTTTTAGAAGACTGTAAATAAGAAGCACTAACTTAAATTTTTCAATTATCTTGAAGAGGAATTTGGAAAAATTATCAGAACTTCCTCATATATCAACAGTTAATAAATCTTTTATTTTATATATATGTTTTCTATTCCAAAATCAGTCTTCACATTAGACTCCTCTGTGACTCTGAGTTAGCACACTACTGCTTTTTTACAGTTTCTATACTCCCTTTAGGAAAACAGTTAGTTTGTTTGTTCTGAAGCAGTACCTTCTATCTTTGCACTTTTATTCCCCTTAATCTTCCTCTAAGCTTCCTTTTCACACTGTTGATGGTTCTCTGAGAACAGGGAAAACTTCTCCTTAAAACAGTCATGTCACCAACATCCTTCTCAATCTGTTAGCCACCTTAGCCAGTTTTCTACAATAGAGACTATGCAATTTCTATTGACTTTTTTTACTGGTGTTTCATAATGTTTCTGCTATCTACAAGTAAAAGTATTATCTAGAAGCTGTTTCTGGGTATTTAGCAGAATGGAATTTCTTACCTGAAAATGTTATATTGAATCCTTCATAAGAAATTGAAAAATCAGATATAAATCGAAGCTGTGCAGTAAAATTTCCAAAGAGGCCAGCTTTAATTGTAGGGGGTAAGACTGAGCCAGTTAACCTGGCTACTGGCTCTGTGAAGCTGCCATCTTCAGTGATGAGCAAATAGTCATGAGAGCTCTCAAGGTGAAAGGTATGAAAAACCAGCTGTACACCTTTAAAAATGTTAAAAAGGGGGGAAATAAAAGCATTTAATAGAAAGTCTTTCTCTTCCATTATACATAGGTGACACAGAAAGTAAATCTTACATTATATGGAAAGATTTTTAGAAAAAGTCACACATGGATTCAAAACTTGAAATTCGGAAAATAAAACTTGCAGAAAGCACTTGGGCTCAACCAATCAATAGATGCAGTGTGGATGTTTGTTTAGCTTACTGTAAATCAATAGCTCCCATAAAAGAATTGATTAGATTCAGTGTTATTGGTATACATCACTCTGAAAATCTAAATTTGTATTGTATAGATTTTATTCAAGTTGTTGTATGTCTCATTTATAATCTCTACCACAATCTCACTATTAAAGTAGGAGACATACTTTAATAATTGGCTAAAATTTTGTATTCATGTTTTATTTTTGCATTTCCTTCAACACAATTCTGTTTTTTCCTCTAAACTTAAGGGAAGTGCCCCTATACAAGGACAAAGCAGATACAAGTTTAATGTACTATGTTCCATATATACAGATTCCTATTTTCTGGGACCAGTACTTTACTGAAGTCGTCACTGTTTTTTCAGTTGCCAATTTCCAGTCCAGCAATGAATTAAATTTTGACTTACAGTTAGGTTTTCAAATACAAGCATTTACAGTGGGGAACAACATCCTTCTTAGAAAGTCATGTATTCTACATTTAAAACACCATGTGAGTTATAAACAAAAATCCAACTGTAAGAATATTTTAAACAGTAGAAACTTCCAATATACTTCTCAGACTATCACACATGACAAAGACTTTTCTTGTCATAGAAAAGAGATTGAGGAATATTGTTATTATGTTTTGATTCAGTGGCATGTAACACATCATTAGTACTCCCTAGGCTTTTTTCCTTAGTTCTTTTACACATTTCGCTAATGGATAAGCTGCCAAGCTTAACTGTGCATCCAAATGTTACTCTATATATAACATAAATATATATAATTTTTGGCCCTAATGATTTAAGTTTGAAATCTAAGGTTACTAATACACAGATGAAATCTGCTACTTCATGCTTAATAATGGAGAAGAGCTATCAATAAGGCCCCCATAGTTTTCACTGAAAAAGTTAGCGCTATTTAACAAGTAACTATTATTTTCATATATTTTACCTCTTCTACTTTCTGCTCATTTTTCTGAGACTAAACGACATTTCCTCTGTTAACTTTTAAAAGAATGTTTCTTTTGCAAAATAAACACAAACTAGAAACACAACATTTGAAGATATTTATTTTGGGAAATTAAACTTCTTCCTCAGAGGAATGGCAGAAAGCATTAATTTAACTCAATTCATAAAAGACATTTTATTGTGTATGTATTTTTGAATTTTTTAAACATAGACATTAAATATACATATGCAATTCATATTTGATTCTTACCCTTGCCATGTGACACTTCAATAGTCCAAGTGCAGTTTAAAGAGTTTGGATAAAAATCAGGAAAACCTGGAGAAAGAACTGTTCCACTCTTCCCATGAATATATCCACCACATAAAGCTTAACAAGTGAAAAAAATGGAGGGAAAAAAACCAACAGAAGTCATATAAAAGTCCTTGTTTTTATTAAAAAAAAATAATCTATTTCACTTTTTGAACTACTCTTAAAATTAAAAATAAGGTCAAGCATTAAAATAAAAGTTAATTCATCCAAAGCCATAATATTCACATTTGACAACAATTTGTTTATTCTTAAATTAATCCTAGAAAGGGAGTTTTATTTTTCATCTACAGCCTCTCCTGTTAGTTAGCAGAATACAAAAATAAGTAAAACTTTGTTCCAGAATATTGTAAGTATTAATTCCTATTGTAGTAGTATTTAAGAAATAAGATTAAAGTTTTTTTGTGAACTAACTCAAAAATCAAATATCTTGCATCTACTTTTCTTGTACTACATATTTAGAAAGGTATACATTTAACTCCATTTTTACCAAACAAAAATATTTAAGAAACAATGTGGTTTGGGTTTTGGTTTTTTTTTTTTTTTCAAATAATGAAAAAGTTCATCTCTATTTGATTTCTTATGCAATGTTCAGGAAAAAAAAAAGTGTATTTTCCTCTCTTTCAAAGATTCAGATTATCCCATCATAAGTAATTTATTTGGAACTGAATATTTTGAAAGACACAAGAACTACGCTAGAAAACATTTTATGCATACTAGCATTTGCTAAACTAGGCTGCTCAAATTTGCATGGCAAATTAATGTTTAAGATTTGCATGCTGAATTGCTCACTGATCTTATAAATACAGCATGGCTGTGCTTTTCACTCATCTATTGCTGTCCAGCTTTTTATGTGTTGGGTTTTTTTAAATTTTAATAAACTAAATATTTAACAATAAAACAACAAAGCATTAGGATGCTTTTAGTCTTCTTCCTCACATAGAGCAATATACTTTGACATAAACTAGATAGCAAATATACATGACAAAAAGTTCAATAAACTTGCAGTACTTGTATGTCTATATATGTATATATAATATATATATGTGCAAAGATACTGGCATTATAGCTAAAGTTTTGAGGGTTTTTTTCATTTATTATTAGACTAAGGTGTTTCTTAAAGTTTTTTTTTTAATTTATGTATTATATATATTCATAAATAAGTAGAAGAAAAGGAAATGTTTCTAGTCTGGTTTTGCCTGCATATAGGTATTTCTGCACGTAAGCAAGAATGAGAATATGCATGGCTAAAACCACAGTAATATATGGTTGATAACATTACTTTAATAATAAATAATATAATTACAGATATCAGGTTCATAATACCATAAATGAGTGGCAGTATACAGTCATTCAAAATCCCTCTTATTCTGTAAACATCACAGAAGGAAGAAAAATATTTTACTGTGCAACATTCCTTAAAGCAGATATTAAATATTTACAAATAATTTACAGCTTTAAGTTTAAATGATAAAATATGTAAATGATCTGGTTTTATTTAGCTCTCTCTTAAAAATTATTTTCACACTCCAGCTTGACATTACTGTATTTTGAGAATGACACATAGAGAGAACTTCAGCCACTCTGTCTCTGTCCACAGTTCTTTTTCTTCTTTGTTGGCATGAAACAAAGCACCATGCTTTTCCCTTAGGGATTTATTCTGCTGATTTAATTTCTGAAGTTTAAATTTTGAGAACGTCTGCGGGTGACTGCAAAATGCTCATTTCAACCTCAGTTAAATCTCTCACATTTGAAAATTTAGGTCTCAACTTTTTGAGCCTCATACGACAAATACGGTAACACAATGACTACCTAAAAGAATGTGAGTTTTATTTTGTCTTTTTAGACTAGTTAATTCAATGTAGTTGATATGTGAGGCAAAAAAAAAGAAACCCAGTGTAACACTTTTATGTTGCTTGCCTAGAGGCCCTGCTCTAGAAAGGCTTGAAATTTTCTGTTATACACTTACGCTGAAAGTGGGTGATGGACCTGGGAAATAAGGACTCTCTTCCAATGAATAAAAATTAACTAGACCTTTCTGTAGTTCAACATTCATATGCAAACAAAAGAGTTGAATACTGGTATTTTGACTCAAAAATACATTCAGAAATTTTAGCACAAAGTAAATTGAAAAAGAATAGGATACTATTCAAAGTCAAGATTCCTACAATAGTGTTCTTCAACTCATTGAAGCAAAGCAAACAAGCAAAAGGAACCCATAAAACCAATGGAAGAATACTAAAAGTGCTCGCTAATTTTAAAATTACAGATTATAGGAAGATTTGTGACACTCCAGAGTTCATCTGCTGTGCCAAGAACATACAGTCTAACATTTGATCACAAAATACAATTGAAAACAATAGTTTGCTTCTGTCCTTGCAAGGGAGGAACAAGTTGTAATACTTACAAGATGAGCGAGTTTGAATGGTAGATTAGTTTGCTTTGTAGTGATTAAGAGCTATATCTTTTGGCAGCTTATATGTTTTGTGCATGGGGCCAGAAGGCTGTAGTGAGAATTAAAAGCCTGAGTGAGAGCAAGTGCTCAGATTTAACAGAACAGTTTAAAACAGAGCTAGAAGCTAAAACACTTTTCTGAATCTAACAAGTTTGCCCTTCGACATTCCACTGTAATCAATGAAAACCTTGGATATGAAAAGGAAAATTCACTTAGAAGAAGAAGAAATTCACTAATGCAAGTAATTCACTAAAGCAAGAGCCTTTGTTGGTATGGGCTTGGGTCTTCTCCCTTCACACACTGATCTTCCATCACTGCCTTAGAATGCAGTTATATCTTCACAAGAAAGAAGCCTGGTCAAGACAAACATGCTTTTAAAGGTAATCATTTAACAACCAGAAAAGAGAAAATAGGAAGTTTTAGCAGGAAGTTTAACAAAAGGATCTTATGGAGAATTTTCAGAGATGTTGGGTTCTATCTCTATTGAAATAGTTAGCTACATTTGGATCTTATTTTCTGTGGTTTCTATCAGAGGGATTTTGTAGCAACTCTACAAGCATTCCATGAAAAAATTGAGTTGATTCTGTAGTTCACAGAAAAAGAAATTAGCAAAAAATACAATGATAAAAAAGAGGACAGAATATTTGCTAGTATAGTTCAGCATTTAAAAAAATGTTTCATGAAAGCTCATGACAGTTTCATGTTGCATATCCCCCAAAACAATTAATGAACTAACCAAAATTTCCAAACAAAAATATGTAAAAAAAAAAAAAAATTACATAGGCTCATCATGATGTGTTTTAGTATTTTGAGCAATCACTGTGGTATTCGGTATTCCAAGTTTAAAGTGTAAGTTAAGTTTATTGGCTTTGCTTCAGAAATATTAGTTGTATGGCACCATTTTCATTCACAGTTGAACAGTGGCACCCTCTGAGAATTTTAATTTTTCTGTTAGTGAATATATACCTGTAAATTTCACTGTACATTACAGTACTTGACTGAAAGTTGATACAGAGATGTAAAGTACAGCTTTTATTATCAGTAAAATCATTTTTTAAAAGTGTGGATCTTGGTATAATTGAAGGGAGGAAGTAGCAATGATAAGCTTAATTAGTTCTCAAAAATAGAAGATTAACTTTCTTGGACTTTAAAGCTGCCATCTGAAGAACTTGACACTTACCATCACAGCTGGGTAATGCATGATTCCACTGATGGTTTCTTTCACATATGAGTGGTTCTTCATCACTGAGTGTATATCCTGGATCACAGCTAAAAGTTACAGTGGAGCGGATATTAAAGTTGTTACCATGGCGATGGCCATTCACAGGAATACCTGGGTCGAGGCAGGAGTCTGATTCCAGAGTAACACCTGAAACACACAGATTTAATTTGTTTATTTCCCTTTTTTTTCAGACAATAAACAGAAAAAATCCCAAACAAAACACAAAATGAATAAGACAGGAGGAAGAAAGATCCCCCAAAAGATACTTGTTAGCATTGCCTGAGAATTAATGTGGGATATAAAGCACTTTCTCTAGCTGTTGTCACTGACAGAGCACAGTTTTTCAATTTTCAATCTCATAGAACAGAGAAGCCTAAAAGAAGTAGGAAAAAATTAGAGCTTTAAAGTATATTTTAACAAACAATGAAAAAAAGAGTCAACAAAAGCACTCGACATCTGAAACTATAGGAAGATATTAAGATTCAAAGTATGAATGCAAATTTTGCTACTATATAAACCATATTTGATGATTCCATTTCATCTATTCAGTTTCTGATACTGCAGGACAATTCAACTTTCCTCTGTCATAGTAATGGTTATTTGATTTACCAAAAAGCAGTGTTGAAAAACTGCAACTGATGAACTCAGAAACTACTTGTTAATTCCCACAGATACTATCTTATGCATCGAAAATAGAAAGACAATGAACATAGCTTACACAACTGTATAACTCTTATCTGACAGAAGGAGTCTTTAGTAATTATATGTTATAGCAGAGATTGAGTGGTATTTGGTAAATAAACCTAGAGCTATACACTGAACAATGGAAAAAAACCCTGAAATTATCAAATGGAGGCTCATTAACTGAGCATTATCCATTATGCTTATAGTGATAGCAAACGATTGTGGAATTTAATCATGTAATGAGATATAATGGATACACGGAGGGGAAATAAATAAAGACATTCTATTGGGATGAAAGAAATTTCTTTTATTTTCTGTTACTATATGTGGTGGGTTGACCTTGGCTGGCTGCCAGTCCCCTACCCAGATGCTCTCTCACTCCCTGCCTCAGCAGTAGAGGGGGACAAAATAAGATAAAAAAAAAAGATAAAAAAGCTCATGGGCTGAGATGAAGACAGGGAGATCATTTAGCAATTACCATCACAGTCAAAACAGACTCAATTTGAGGAAAATTAATTTAATTTATTACCAATTAAAATAGAGTAGGATAGTGAAAAACAAAGACAAAAACTAAAACATTCCCACCACCTCCCCTTGTATTGGGTTTGCATTGCCATATTTTGGTAGCAGGGGAGCTACAGGGCTGGCTTCTGTGAGAAGCTGCTAGAAGCTTCCCCTATATTCCATGGAGCCAATGCCAGCTGGCTCCAAGAAGGACCCACCACCGGCCAAGGCCAAGCCCATCAGTGATAGTGGTAGTGCCTCTGGGATAACAGATTTCAGAAGGAGAAAAAAACTGCTGTGGAACAACAGTAGCAGAGACAGAAGTGAGAACACATGAGAGAAACCCCTATGCAGACCCCCAGGTCAGTGCAGAAGGAGGGGAGGAGATGCCCCAGGCACCAGAGCAGAGATTCCCCTGAAGCCTGTGGTGAAGACCATGGTGAGGCAGCTTGTTTCCCTGAAGCCCCTGGAGGTGAACAATGGAGCAGATCTCCACCCGCAGCCCGGGGAGGACCCCACGCCGCAGCAGGGGGATGCCCGAAGGAGGCTGTGACCCCGTGGGAAGCCCGTGCTGGAGCAGGCTCCTGGCAGGACCTGTGGCCCCATGGAGAGAGGAGCCCAGGCTGGAGCAGGTTTGCTGGCAGGACTTGTGACCCCACGGGGGACCCATGCTGGAGCAGTGTGTGACTGAAGGACTGCAGTCTGTGGAAGGGACCCACGCTGGAGCAGTTTGTGAAGAAATTGCAGCCCATGGGAAGGACTCACGTTGGAAAAGTTTGTGAAGGACTGTCTCCCGTGGGAGGGACCCCACACTGGAGCAGGGGAAGAGTGAGGAGTCGTCCCCCCAAGGACAAAGGAGTAGCAGAGACAACATGTGATAAATTGACTGCAACCCCCATTCCCTGTCCCCCTGTGCCTCGCTGGGGAAGAAGATAGAGAAAATTGGGAGTGGAGTTGAACCTGGGAAGAAGGGAGGGGTGAAGGGAAGGTGTTTTAAGATTTAGTTTTATTTTCTTATTACCCTACTCTGATTTTAGTTGGCAATAAATTAAACTAATTTCCTCAAGTCAAGTCTGTTTTGCCCATGATAGTAATTGGTGAGTTATCTCTCCCTGTCCTTATCTCAACTCGTGAGTCCTTTGTTACATTTTCTCTCCCCTGTCACACTGAGAAGGGGGAGTGATAGAGTGACTTGGTGGGCACCTGGAGTCCAGCCAAGGTCAACCCACCACAACCACCTTCTTCCCAGGCTCAAGTTCCCTCCTCCATTTGCAACTTCTCTACCTCCCCACCCCTCCCCAGGCGGCGTAGTACAGATGGGGAATGGGTGTTGTAACAACTCTGTTCTGCTGCTCCTCCCTCCTCACAGGTTTGCCTTGCTCTAGCGTGGGTCCTTCCCAAAGGCTGCACTCCTTCAGGACAAACCTGCTCCCGCATGGGCCACAGCTTCCTTCAGGGAATATCTACCTGCTCTGACGTGGGGCCCACCACAGGCTGCAGAGTGGATGCCTGCTCCACTGTGGTCTCTTTCATGGGCTGCAGGGAAATATCTGCCCGGAGCACCTCCTTCTTCTCTGGCCTTGGAGTCTGTAGGATTGTTTCTCACCCTTTCTTTTCCTCACCCCTCACTCACCTATGCAGCATTTTGCTCTTTCTTAAATCTGTTATCACAGAGGTGCCACCAACTTGGCTGTTGGGCTGTCCCCTGCTGTGGGCCAGTTGGAGGCAGCTGGAACCTGCCATGCCCAGCACTGGGCAGCCCCGGCCTCTCTTCCCAAAGGTCACCCCTGTAGCTCCCCTCTAACCAAAACCTTGCCTCCTACACCTGATACACTGTGTCATGCGCCTGGAAACAAGAATGACTGAGGTAGAATCTCTTCAGGTTTGGGAGGGATAGGGACATTGTTCCTTCTTCTATGAGAAGCTGAGCATGTCCAGAGGAAAACCTTGAAGATACGGGCTGTAGTGGGTAAAAAGATAACAGATTATGAAGGACAGAGTGAGCATGAAGCCTGCAGCAGAAGAAAAAAATAGAAACTAGCTGAAAACAGCAGGTAGCAAACACACAGTCAAGCCTCAGAGATAACAGGGAGACCCAGAGGAGCCTGTAGAGTTTTTTGCAACCCAAAAAGCCACTGACTTGTTAAAAAAACTTCCCACAAAGGGACACGAAGTATATGTGTGGGGGGGGGGAACCATTTATAAACACTTTAATGTTTCTTCTCAGGCAAATATTTTGATCTACTTTATTTTGAAAGATTATCTGTTGTGTGTCTGTTTAAATAATACTGGACTTTTGAGTTTAGAATTCCTTGTCAGCTTTTGGGATAAAATCTAGACATCTACCTCAAAGCTCTGGCACCTATTTGCATTTCCTTATGTATTTTCACATTAATTTTCACGTTAATTTCAGTATTTTGGTGCTGGGTTGGAAAGAATGCTGTAAGTTAGCATGATTTCATATGGGTGATGTCATCACTCATAGATGCTGCGAGAGCCTTGACCAAGATTAGTTCTCCTGAGGTCTTGAAAGATTTTAGGTTCTTCCTCACAAATGACCCAAATTTCTGGCATGACTCTTTCCAGTCTACTTTTTGCCAAAGAAGTTCCTTTCTAAAAGCCAACTGCTGACAAGCACAAAATTCTCTAGCAGGGTGTTATATATTTCCTAGCTCCTTAGCCCCCTAAACACATCCTGAAGGTTCTGGTCCTCTCAGCTGCCTGTGCATCTTTAACTGTTTCTGCTTCTACCCTGCTTTATTTATCCAGGACTACCACACAACCTTAGGAACAAAGTAGGAAGTGTTCAAAACTGAGGGAAAAAATTATTTATCAGGGCATAAAGTAAAGGTTTTAGAATTATAGATATGAGGGTTGGAAGCAGGACTACAAACAAAAATATCATAAATAATGACTCTGGCTTGCACAGAGAAATATTCCCTGTACCCTCCAGCTATTCTTATATCTCAGTTAGAATTCAGATTTGAAAGCTTATGATCTAGTTTTCATCAGGTATCCCTGACATACTTAAATTCTAGATGAGTAAGTTTCTTCTAGACTTGACTGCATGCTCTTAATGCAAATGTACCATGTTAGCTGACACAGTGCATTTTTAGATTCCCTTCACTTGGCTTAAATTGCTTAATACAGATTCAAAGAACCCTTTTAAGTCTATAATATTCTGCACTGTATGTGCCCTAAATAAATATTAATTGTGTATAAAATTTTAACTTTGATACACATTAATATTTTTCAGGCAAACTATACTTTGTGTTTTGAGCTGTTAGAATAGATGGAGGTCCACAGTAGCGCTCTTAAAATTCCTTCCTTTTAGGGCACCCTTCCACCCCTGCCTCAACACATCAACTGCTTTGGGATTCTCAGTCACATATAACAGGTAAACTCATCAGTTTCTTTTTTAAATGATAACTCTAGATTACATTGACTATGTAGATTTTGCAAGGAGACCAAAAGCTGTAGCAATCCTATCAACTTCCAAGTTCCTGACTGAGATAGTGGTGCTGTATAAATAAAAAAGTCAGCTCAGGCAACAAAGCTTCATTCCCAGGGGAAAATATTCAGTATGTAAGTTTTAGCAATGAAAAACATAGCTGAAAGGAAAGAAATTTTCTTTGCTGCTTTGGACAAAGATTTCTATTTTTTTCTTATTAGGAGATAACATAAGACAAGCTTAATAATGGGCAGTACTGAGAGTCCTGACTCCAAAAAGACAATATTAAACTGTGTATGAGAAATTCTGGCACCATGGTGATAAATTTTGGGCTCATAGTTAGAAAGAGTTGATTTAATACTATTCATAACAATTGGCTCAGTAAATATAAGATTAAAGTCTGGGTGAAAACCATATCTTTTCTCTCCCACCCTACATAATGCAGTATTTCTCAAGAAGAGCATGCTAAGTAGCTCAGCCAAAAAATGCTCCCTCCAGTTCACTCCAGGTAGCAGTGGAAATTAGATAAGCAGATAATTCTATCCTACAATTTAATCATTCTCTTTTCGAAGGTAAATAACACACAATCCAATGTAAACAGCAAACATATAAACAAAAGATTTTACACATCACTGAATAATTGATAAATATGGACAGTCATCCTCAAAAACTTCACTCTGTCAATATTGACATCTCATCAAACATTTATCAACCTGTTGTTAGCTATAGTAGATGCTTCATTGATTATTAAAATGCATATTTTGCAAACACTTAGAATCATAAGTGATTTTTAGAAACTGGTTTAATCATTAGACCCTATTAGAACTCTAAAGAGGAATTAATTTGTTGCTGCAATGCATGAAGCATACAACAGCTATACAGTTTTATATACTACATACTCGTATATAACACACCTCTGATTTTCCCTTCACAGATCAAATAGTTAAAATCATTAGAAAAAAGGAATATTAAAGTAGAAGATTGCTAAGAGGTTGTCTAAAGAATGCTCATTGCACAAAAATGGATGAAGAAAATAAGTCTGGTAGGAAAAACAAAGCAAAACATGGCTGTGTGCCATAACCACTGTGTTACCCATTCATGCTAGCTATGGAGCAGTTGCTGTGTTATTCAATGAATCTCAAAAATGTTTTGAAAAATGGAAGTGTTTCAGCTGGAATCTAGAGTGCTATTCTTCACCATCAGTATAGAATTATCATTACAGAACATCAATAAAGCAGCTGACAGAAGCAATTGTTTGGACAGTAAGAGAATATTGCCTAGTAAAATAGTTAATCATATAGATAGGCTTATTCTAATAATTAAGGGAGAATAGTGTAAATTATCTTTGCTTTGAAAAATGAATATTTTTTTAAAAAGAAATAGAGTAGGTGCTTGCTTGTCAGAATGGAGTTCCAAGAATCAGAACCAGAGGCCACACAATTAAATTAGGAGAGGGCCCATTTTCTGTTACCAATTTCAAAGCATGACTTAGCTAACACTCATACAGATCAAATCTTGCCCACATTAAATAAGATTGTTGCCTTTTGAGAACGGTCTCTGGCTGAAGTCATTCCTAGAACTATGTCCAGGTACTGTATGGGAAGATGCTAGCTGGCATGGGTCAAAATCATACAAGGGATTGTGCTTAAACTGTCTGCAAGACTGAAGCCAAGACTCAAGAATTTCTACCTTACTGGACCAGATGTAGCTCAAGTGGCCAGAAATGCTTCCCTGTAATTTTACAAGGGTAAATCAGCCTCAAAGAACTGCAAGCCTGCTTACACACTTAGTCTCAGTGTTCTTCCAGCAGCTCTTAAGAGTGTAGCAGTGAGTGACTGCATTTGAATTGTTTGTTATCGCAATACTGAATCTAAACCAAAATATTGTTACATCACTAAAAACTGCGATACAGTCAACAGATTTTAAAAAATCATGTTAGAGAAACATATTAATGATGTTATAGAGGACAGGAAGCAAAGGTACTTTAAAATGGGAGAAGTGGGAGAGTGAAGGTAGTGGAAGTGGGGAGTAGAGGATGAAAGGGAAGAGGGAGGTCATGCTATTATTACAAGAGCTTTTTTCATCCCTTCTTCGTGTAAAAGTTAAAAGAATCTTTCTCTAAAGAATATCTGGAGGGTACTTCCAAGTGACAGAGCATAACATAGTCAAACTTAGGAGAGCACTTGGGTGCATATTATTTTTGTTAACAAGCTACAGAAGTCATTTAGAATGGCAGAACTAGCAGGTCACCTCTGTCCTGCTCACTGCTGACAGAGAGCACAGGCATTTTAGCAGATTTCTAGACTGAACTCCAGGACTAGCTGCAATTCTTAGCTACTAGGCACATGAGACTGTTATCACGCTTTCCCTCCTGCCTGCCAAGTTATTCCTTTTCTAGACTACAGCACTTTCAATAACTCCGTATGTGTCATGTTTTCCATGTTAACAACCTCCTACTTTTTTTAAACTGGGTTCCAAACTGGACATAATATTCTCTCTGGTCATCAAATGAAGTGAATTAATTATTTTCCAAGTCCTAGATAAAATAGTCCTGTAAACAAACATTGTCTTTTCTATAATTATTTTTTTTTTTTGTATGGTTAACTACAACAGCCAGAAAATTTTACTTTTTGCATTGCTACTACATTTTTCTCTCAATTATTTATGTTCTGTGTAAAAACCATAGCCTTTCCTATTGTATTTCTATTTTGTATTTGTGCATGTCATTTCTCCTTCCTCATTTATGCTTAGCATGTTTCTTTAAAGAATTTGATTTTTTTTTTTTTTATTTCAGGCCATTTCTTCAGTTCATCTAGCCTGTTTTGAATTCTAAACCTCTCCACCATAGTTCTTGCTATAATTGTAGGTTAGAATCATCCTCAAAATTTGTAGGTGTTCTTATATTATCATCAAAATTGTTGATAAAAGTATCAGATAGTTTTGGATCTAGGCCAGCTCACAGTAGTATCCCTACAAATTTGAGTTAGACAGTAAACTACTAATTGATGGCTGCTCTTTGCATAAAAGTTTTCAAAATTGTTCACAGCATCACAGAATCACATAACAGTTCAGGTTGGAAGGAATCTCTGGAGGTCATCTGGTCCAACCCCCCTGCCTCAAGCAGGGTCAACTAGAGCTGGTTGCATGGGTGCATCCATGTCTGGATGCACTTTTAGTATCTCCAAGGATGGAGATTCCACAGCCTCTCTGGGCAACTTTTTCCAGTGCTTGCTGAAGTACTTGTTGCGCCTGTAATAGTTTCATCTAGACAAAATTTCTGTATTTTCTCTGGAAGACTTCTAAAAGCCTTATAAATGTCAAGACAGAGCTGTTTCCTTCCCTTTCCATTCCCAAATCTACAAAACCAGTTAACCTGTCAAGAAAGAAATTAGGTTGGTTTCATATAATCTGTTCTTATCAAATACAAATCATTTGTTCCTTATGACCTTGTTTATCAGCTTGAAACTAGTATCTTTAAAAAGTGAAGATAAAACTAACGTCATTGATCATTGTAGTCCCATCTTTTTTTTTTCTTCTATTTTTTTTCCCCTCCCTCATTTCTTTGAAAGGTGTGTGCCCTTCTGAAATTGTTTGAAACTTCCCTACAGTTTTGAATTTTCAGACATAATTTTCAGTGAAGTGGAGATTGCTTCTGCTTTGCCTTTGAGTATAGCACAGGGAATTTCAACAGTCCATGATGACCAAATGATATTTGATTATCTCAGTATTGTGCGGTACCCTCTTTGCATATGCTTTATTCTTACCTTGTAAATGTTCACTTAATTGTGTTAAGTATATGGTCAAAATTAAGCTTTTCTGCAAATGTTGGAAAACAGGAACAGAACGTTTAGTCTTCCCTGTGACAGCTGATGTTTGCTCAAATTTTTATTAAATAATGATTTTTATTTTTTCTCTTATTTTGAATATATTTGTAGATATTTTTGTTACTATCTTTCTGTCTCTTGTTCCTGTAACTAAATATGTACTTTAGATTTTCTGATTTTATCCTGAGATCTGTGTTATTCTTTGATGGCCATCTATAGCAATGTTTGAATATATCCGACATTTGCATGATTAACTTTTGGGTTACATGTCATTAAAAGGGGTTTTTAAATGGTTACAGAAATTGATAGTATTTTTTCTTTCTCTAAAAAAAAAAAAATAATACAGTTTTCTGTTGGGCTTTAATATAATCTCTTTTATAAATGACTTTCAGAATTCACTCCTAAGGACATTCACCTACCAGTTTCTCAAGTTTGGTAAAGTTTAGATTTCTGAAAACCATTGATTTTATCACAATTGTGTTGCTTCATTCTTTTATTTCTTAAGAATCATAAACTCTATTATTTCATGTGCACTTTCACAAAAACTGCCTTTCTTATTCAGGGTCTCTACTGGTTCTTCTTACTACTCAGAGTAAAATTGACTGCTGAAACAAAAAGTTCTTCCCCAATATTCCGAAAACTTTGCCACTGAAAATTTTATGAATCTTTTCTTCATATCCAGCCTATTCACAAGGATTATTTTTTCTTCAAATGAAAAATTGTAAGGAAGTATTTTGTTTCTATGTTATCACTGCTAAAACTGCTTGTGGGCTGTCTGAATGATCTCAACACTTTGTCAAGTCCATGAAGATAGCATATTTGTGGGTCTAAAAAGTTCTTTTCCAAAACCAAATCTAAACAAATATCTAATTTTATACAATGTGAATAAAGGATTACCTTTAACTTTTTTATTACCTATAACATTTTGTTTAAGGAAAATCACAACACTAATTTTGCTAGATTTTTTCACTGACCTAAAAGGAAAGTTTTTACAAAGGTGGGTGATC
>JAOBAS010000017.1:6203567-6221640 GCA_025311575.1 Elanoides forficatus | reverse complement strand
AGCTGGACCTGGAGCAATATGAGCGCCGCAGTCCCCTGACACAGGAAACACTGAATTCTGCCCTTCCATGTCCTAGGAGGATGAATTAATGTGTGGAAACAAAAATGTCTGCTGTCAAATATTGTTAAATCTACTAATATTAAATCCTGGCAGAAGTGTATATCTTGACACGCTAACTCCAACAGAAATTTTAAGGTGCAGGATAGCATTATTATGATATGTGAAGTCAATCCACTATGTTTACACCCTGAAAGCAGTTGTGAACAGATTGTTGACAAGCATCTTCAGAATGGTATGCCATGTATGTCACAAAAGAACAGGTTATTCATCAGGGTAAAAAGAGGTATAAATGTATTTCTTGGTAATCTTAAAATCAAGCTTTGAAGAGAAAATTAGGAGTAACTATTCCATCTACGAATTCAAAGCAGTTCAAGAATCAGTTGTTTTATTGAAATAATTTTTCTTACCAGAAAGCTAGAATGTATCAAATGAATGAAAACATCTGCCAAATAGTCCAGTACACAAATATAATAAAACACCGGTAAAAAAATATCATAAACAATATTTATAAATAAGGATTCAAAATTATATGTACTTACAAATGATTTAATGTAATTTCACCTGCCTGCTCCTACCAAGACATTGATTCCTGCTGCCACAGTGGAGCACTGGAAACTTGCATGTTCCCAGCTATCTGCAGCTCCACATCCTATATGAAAATGTGGGGAGCTACAGAAAATCAGAACCCACATTTTAATTGCATTTTAATAGTTCATCTCCTCCACTGATAGCAGAGCAATATCTAATCCATCATGTGAGAATGATCATAAACACTCTTTTCCAAAAACCTGTTGTTTCTCAAAGATCAGGGCAATACTGTCTCAGGCAGGAGTGTCAGGAGGCAAACTGTCTGCAAGGTTTTGCAAAGGCATTCCTAAAGATTTATCCCTTAAAAGAAACCGACAAGTGTTTCTTTCCATGGTCTACAGAGAAAGTATCAAAATATCTTTAATTAATGAATGTACTGAAGTAGAAGACAGATCAGGATGCTTTCTAACTCTCAGGAGATACACCAAGCCCTGGGAGAGGAGTATGGATCAGTGAACCAAAACTTTTAACAGAAATTACCATGAATTAAGCTTTCTGGCAGGTTGAAAATTCCTTTTTTGTAGGAAACTATTACAGTATGTCTTTAGTCAACACTGAGCTCTTACTGAGGAAGGCAAAAATGCAGGATAAACTTTGGAGACTAAGCAAATACCCTGTGCTTCTGAGGATGTCTTATTTGCATTTTGACAATAAAAAGGTTGACAAATTCTATTCAGCTCTAGAAATCTACATCTTCACAAACCTTGAAGTGAAGACTATCTATCCTTAACAGAAAATGTACTCTAGTCAAAACCAAGTTAGTAAGGTTGACAGAAAGCACCCATTAAGTTTCAATGGATAGCATTCACTTCTATCTTCAAGTTTCACATAAATTTCCTGGTGTGAAGATTTACTATAACATGCATATCATATCACTCTTATTCATATTACATTACAGGTGTTACTATCAATAACACAATTTTAGATCAACTAATATTTGACCAATTAATTTTACAGTGAGACAAAGGTCTGTTGTTTTCACCCCACAAAATCAAAAAGAACACCCAACTTAGATACTTTAACAACTTTCCATGCACTTTTTCAGTTCAATGTCTGGTTTTGCTCTTGTATTACAATCAATTAATTGTGCGTTAGACAATTTCATTCCAAAATATTTGAAAAAATATGAAAACCTCAAAAAGCTGTGTCTTAGTTGACTGAATTTCTCATAGACAGACTGAGTGCAGCTCTGTAGTGGTTAAGATGACAAAACTTCCCTTCTCCATAAAAATATAGACACTTTTAGGAGTAATCTCAGTTTTAATGTCCAAATTTTAAAATTTTTTATTGAAGTATTATAAAATATAAATCCATGTAAAAATTCTGCCAGCAGCAGAACACAATATTAAATATTCACTTTCTTAGTGTTCAGGAAATCATGAGGGAGTGACAGAACAAAGCAGATTAAGTCAGATGCAAGACTGTCTGTACATTTCTTTTTAGTCAAGAGCTAGATTTCCATCACATATATTAATGACAGACCAAAACTTAGGGAAGACAGAGAAGGCCAAATTCAGGGGTTTGTATTTATACATAAAGAATACTATTTGTTTAAAACTAGATCTAGAGTAGTACAGCCATATAATGATTCCCAATATTTTTCTGTCCTCTGGGATTTAACACAGCTTTTTATTTCATTGTTTTTTCTGGTACCTGTCCAACTTCCACAGATTTGATCAGAGAACGAATTTTTTAAACGTCTAAATTCACTTGAGGTGCATTGTGCCTATTACTGCAACACTTGCACCAATTATTCTGCTTCATAAATTGCGAAGAGGCTATATATCTGCTAAAAAGACAACATTCTTCTGACCAAGTCAGTTGGAGCTATGTTGAGAGAAATCATACGGGACAGAAAAGGTTCTTAAAATGACAAATATGAAAATAAAAGCTGTGCTAACCTATTTAAAGTGTGGCAATAAACCCCCTATTCCCTTAGGATTATTCTGTGTACTCATTCAATGTTGGCCTTCTTTTGAGCTCAGTCCTTAGAGCTGTGTGAAGTTCATCAAGTCTGCAGATAAGCTCTCAAGCTCAAATTTAAACATCAGCTTCCTCTGGTTACCAAAACATTAACATTGATCTTATTAAATTGTTTCTGGCTTTCATGTACTCTCTTTCAGTAGCCTGGGGAAAAAGACTTTTCATCTTGTTTGTAAACTAGAAATATTTACCCAATTTCAGGGAATAGTCTCTCTAACATTGGAAGAATTACAAGATTAGATTTCTGATGAGAAGATCATATCCCTCTGAAATTAATCAAAGAGATTTCTGATGCTGTGTTTGCTTTCAAAGGAAGAAATATGACAATTCTGAAGTGATATAAAGCATCTAAATAAATGTTATGACTACTATTTGAAAGGTGTCACATTGCAATTCAAGTCTTTTTGATGAAAAGGCTTTGCATTACTTTGACCTCGGTATCTGAAATATATAATAAAATACTTCATAGATTATAACATTTGGCAGTCTTGAATGTATTAGTCATGGTAGTAATTTACCTTTTTTTCCCTTGTTATTAGATTATAAATACAGTTAAAATGAAATTCTTAATGCCACTGTTTTAATTCATACTACCCAATATTCTAGCTTAGATGATTAGTAAATCATCATCAAATCACTAAATCTGTAGCTAGATACAACTTTTACCAGTAGATTGTTAATAATATCCTCACACTTTAATAATTCAGATGTATAAATACAATTTAAATAAGTGTTTTAAACAGATGTGGGTTACACAACAATCCATTGTTTCAAAGAAGAGATACATAAATAAACTTCAGTAGTTCAAGGTCTATCAGAAAGTTGAAGTCAATACCTCCAAAACCTAAAATCATGAATTTGATGACATTTCATAATTATCATCTGAGCTATAGTCAAGATGATAGGTTAAGAGAAGCTGAGAACTATCACAGGTATACATTTACAAAAAAAAGAGATAGTTTGGAAGTTTATTTCCATGTCAGATAGGACCTTTCCAGTTTAACATCTAAACTCTTATATGAAAGGTCACAGAAATTCATGTTTTAAATACAAGCAGACTGATAATTTAGTTTATTTCCTCTAATTCCTCATATCTCCCTGTGTTAACAGTCATCATACCCGTCAGAGTGGAATCTGATTTAAAGATATAAATGGAGAAACCCTTGTACAAAGAGAAACTCTTATACAAAGAGAAGGGATAAAGAGATACGCTCAGCATTGCAGAAGAGGACATATGTTAAAGAATTATATTATACGTATGATTCCTGCAAAGGAACATGGGAACAACTACTGAAAGTGAAAATGATAAATCAAAACTAATAGAAAAAAAAATTTCAGATATCACATAATTGGACTGTAAAAGTGGCTATTAAAGCTAAAATGAGGTTGGCCTAAAGCTAAAAACAAGGTGGCCTTACATGATAATTTTATAGATGATCACAATTTTATCATTATTCCAGTAAATTTCTTCAAAGAAATTTTACAGTACAATTTATTATCAGTCTCCAACTATAAAAAGAGACGGCTTTCTTCACAGGTCATATAGTTCCCAGCAGCATTCTAAGAGATTCTCACAATTTCTCTGAAGTGTTTTGTCCTTGCTGTTATCAAAAAGGCCACAGATCATATCCAGTAGATTAATTTTTGTTGCTTCTACCTTATTGCATTCTGTATCAATATTAAAAAACAAACATGACCTTATAATCAGATAGATGGCAAATCAACATGACATTTTTTTATGGGAAGTTCATTTAAGCTAACAGTTCACTATCGTAACATATGGATAGCTTGTTGGTAATAATAACGTGTCATACCTTATAATATAAAAATCCTTGAAAGTAATAAAACAATTTGAGAAGAAAAATAATCAAACCTTTTCAACAAATATGTTCAAGTTTAATATTTACTGTGTACTTAAATATTCCATTACAGTACGCATAAAAATAAAATGTCAGTTTGTTTAGAATCAATTTTACATGTCCAGGGGCAGATGCAGACCAAATCTGAACAGGGATGAGGAAAAAGCTTTCTGTTACATGTTGCAGAAAAGTTTATGATACCAACTAACCAACTGATGAGACAGCAGGTCAAATTCATTATCAGTAATTGTAGAAAAATAAATCTGGAAAAAAATTATTATGAACTTGCAGGCACAATGATAGGTTCTGAATTGACAGTTACCACTCAGGAACAAGAACCCTGGCATACTAAAGATAATCCTATGAAACTGTAACCTACTGAAAATGTTAGGAATTGCTAGGAAAGGAACAGTGAACCAAACAGAAAATAGTCTGATACCACACAAAAACTTATTTCATTTGCATATTGAATACTGTATGTAATTCTGCTCCTCCATATAAAAAAGGACAGATTAGAACTACGGAAGGAAAACAAAAGATCAAAGCTACTGTTTCTGAGGAACTGAGGACCAATTAAATAGACTGGAAGTCTCTATTTTTTTGGAGGTGAAATATATGTGTTCAAAAAGCGATTGGACAAATACATGGAAGAAAATCATATTGAGAGACAGAGGGATTACTTGAGCCATGCTTCACTGGAAACAAGGAAAGTACTCTGGGATTATCTTTCTCTTGATTTATCACTGTATACTTCACCATTTTTTCCTTAAACATTTGGTTTTTTCTAGTATCAACATGCTGTGGACTTTCAGTCTCAGTGTGGATTTTTATTCTAATGTTTTGTGATAAGGAACATTGTATTGTTCAAATTGCAGAATTCATGTTTCTTTGCTAACAGAAGGAGTAGAGTCTGTCTATACAAAAGGCTGAGCAATGCCCTGGACAAAAGTTAGCCCAAAAGTATCCTGTGGAATGCAAGTTGGCATGTCACAGTGTAAAATAGGAAGCAGAGTAAAAAGCAAGTGCAGCTGCCTCAGAAATGATCAGAATAACATAAGGATGAATCTTGTGAAAAGCTGAACCATGGAATGAGGCAAAAGACAATAAAGAAAGAAAAATAGCTAGCAGGAAAGGAGAATGAAGAACACCTCCACTTTTCCAGGAAAAAAAAAAAAAAAAAAACAACAAAAAACCCCCAACAAAACCACACTCCCAAAAACCAAGAAACACTAAACAAAAAACCATAGATAGATACCAAATGTTTAAATAAAATTAAGTAAAGGGCAGGATAGGAAGAGAACGGGTTATGGACTATTTAGAAAATGTAGATATATTCAAGGGAACAGGGCCTAATTAAATTCACATTAAAGTACTTAAACTGAAGCAGTCTATGAACTATTAGCAATTATCTTCAAGAACTTATAGAGGACAAGGGAGGTGCCAGCTGATTGGACAAGGTCACATGTAATAACCGTCTCAAAAACTGGAGAAAAGAGGACCCAAGGAATTGAACAAATGCATGTATATATAATTTGTCACCTCAAACTGGGAAAGTGATATGCTTTATCCTCCTTTATAATGGAATATCCTTGAACATCTATACCTAAAATTACTTTAAGCCCTGGCAAGGAAAACATGGTAGTTTTCTGGAAAAGAATCAGTGTGCTACCAGTATTTTAAAAGTGCAAGCAAATTGACCTATGTAATTACAGGATTGTAAAGCCAACACTGACCCTAAGCAAAGTAATGGAACAGCCAACACAGGAGCCTGTTTCTAAGGGGTTAGAAGATGAAAATATAATTAACAGCAGTTAACATGGTTTTATGGAAAATTGGTCATGTCAAACAAACAATATGATTTTTAGATTATAAACTTGGTTGACAATATATTTGGACTTCTTTCAACCATTTCAATTAGCAACACATGACATCCTATTAAGAATCGACATCATAGAAAATCAATTTAGCACATATTAAACAGATTAAAATTAGATAATGATAGTATCTCAAAGCATAAACGTGAACAAAGAATTAACATTAGGCACTAGAACTGCTTCAACTAGCTTAGTATATACTTCTTTTTTAGCCCAGTCTTAACAATTTGTTATACAAGTGATATTACAGAAAACCAATTAATCAATAGTGGCCATAGTATTTTCAAGATGCTGTAGCCCTGCGACATATACTGTAGGTGTTTGTGTCGTCTTGTGCATGTGTACCCACATAAGCGCTGCTTTTTCTCATAGTCTTCAAAGGAAAAAGCAAACATCAAAATTTCAAGCCTATGGCAGCTGAGAATTTTGTAAAATAAAATTAATATTAGATTGGATGACCTAATTTTCCCTGAGTATCCACTTCTGTACGTTACAATGGGTGTTCATCCTCTTTAGAGACCAGGAGTGATGAATCCAGTTTCACCAAACAAAATGGAAGATTAAAAGGGATGTCATCATGGGATGTGTTGGAGCTTCAAGATTGGGATGCTTCTAATGCAGGTTATAGAAGCAGTGAGTGCTCAAATGAAAAATGTTAGCTTTGGAAGCTATCCACTGATATGGCTAAAGAGGGAGAAAGATGCCTTGGTAGTATCTGAGATAGGAAAGGTGATTACACTGCAACTGAATGTACTAATATTAGTGCAGTGTCTTCTGAATAACTTAATTTTACTTTATTGTCTTTCAGTAAATAAGTAAGAAGGAGGAAGTGTTGCTCTAAAAACATTCTTCTAATGGGGAAAAAAAAAAGGAAAGAAAGAAAAAAAAGAAAGCCTCTTTAGGCCCTGTGCTCCTATATTCTATCCTTGCAGGACAAATCCTGTCCTCCAGTGTTGGACTCAGTCCTGCAGCTTTTAGCTTTTTTGGGGGATACACAATTTCCACTGAGATCTCTAAGAAAAAGTTTCTCCATTTGATTAACTTAGAGAGTTTATTGCATTTGCCCCCCTTCTGTCTACAAAGAATTTCCTGTTATTCTTATCTATATATTGTATGATTTCAATTTTTTTGCTGTGCCTTCTTCCTTCTCTGCTCCTGTCCTCTCGGCCACCTGAGAGTCCTGAGCCTTGCTTAAGGAAGACACACTTTCCTTCTCTTTCCAAAGATGCCAACCTGACCAAGGCTTTAACAACAAGGACGAGGCAAACAAGACTTTTGCCTCCCTAATATAACATACTTTCTGAGCAACATACCCTAACATAAAACTACTCTGCAGACAAATAAAAGAAGCCTCACAGCTTAGAGTTGACTCTGTAAGATATTCCATATAACCATACCAAAACAATGCATACCTACATGTACATGTAAGTATTTTGTTGGGATAGTATATGTACAAGAAAATAAATAAATAAACAAACAAATAAATACAATTTATGTGTGCTTTTAAGTGAGAGTAATTAAACAACTGAAATTTCACAAAATCATGTTGCAGAGTCTTCATGGGCATTAGCCATCTATTTGACTTTGCATAGATAGATTGGACTTCTCAGTTGGAAAATTCCATTCAACATCTTGTTTTTCCACTTCACACCCAGAAGAAAAAGGAAGAAGGGTAGGTTGGATTATGCTGGGGATTTAAAAAAGGAGGGTTTTGGTGGGAAGAAACCCTGCCTGTGAATATTGCTTGTCTGTGGAGGTGAACGGCACAAACCTAAAAACCCCAGCAAATTGCTACAAGAAAGTCCTGTGCCTGTTACAATTATGTATAATCAAGCTTAATTATGGCTTTTACAGAGTCACTGGGGTACAAGTAAAGTACTTTACCTGTTCATCACAAAGGTATTTGCCTAAAACCAAAAAAAAGTGACTTTAAAGTGTTTGACAAGTGTTACTAACATTATGCCTGGTGTTTTTTTGTTTTTTTTTTTTAATTTGTTTCCTTTATGTTTCCATGCATACTGGAAAATACTACGATCTTACATGATGTGTGTCCACAACAGTAAAACTATTGTCTCTTACTTGCTCTATCCTGTCACATAGACCACTTAGAGCATCAGCTCTGTAGTTTCCAAATTATTATAATAAGTAGTGAAAGTCAGAATTTAATTTTAAATGCTACAGTGAACTAGAAACTAAAGAATCTAAAGGCTAGATCTCGAAGAACACTTATTCTAACAGTTACCTTCAGGGTGTAAAACTGCCATGCAACACAAGTCTTGAGTTCTTGAGAAAGTTGGGTGATTTCTACATACATTTACAATTTGATGCAATGCATGTATTCAGAAATGGTAGCCTGACTATTATTAACTTCCAGCTTAGAAAGAAAAGTTCTGGATGCATGCTGGGGTCATGCCCACCATGCTTTCCTGATTACATTTCATCCTGAATAGAGATGATATGTGTTGCTCTGAATAACACTACTTTACCTTTAGTTAAAGTGATCTATTGCAATCAAATTTAAAACAATGAAGAGAAACTTTCTATGGCTTCTAATATGAAGCTCACAGTCCTGTGCAGGTGGGATGTGGTAGGAAAAGATTTATTATATAACGTGAGTGAGTAGCAATGGTTTTAACTCATTGCAACATCCTGAAATCTTGGACTAGCATTGGGAGAGAAGCTAAAAAGGACAATAGCATTTTGTTTTTTCAAATAGCCCAAGTAAGGGGGGAAAAAAACCTTAAATGTACATTTATGTTTTTCCTGTCAAGGTACATGTTCTGGTGAAAGCACACCAATACTTCATCTAAATGTCTATACCATAGAGAAGCAAACAGATCAGGTATAATCAGCTTATTTTATATAACTGCAAACTTTGCAGATGAGAAGAGAATCCCAACAAGTATGTTGTGCTCACTTTTCTTGAGCATACTGTGTGAACAAATGGAAATTTAAAAAAAAGTTGAATGTTTTCTTTGACATCCAGTTCTTGCTAAGATCCTTTAAAATTCCTCCTCTTTTCTCTACATTCTATCAAAATAGCAGAAGAGGAACCTATGGCAGTGGTTCCGACCAGTGGATTAGATTTTGAACCAAACTCAACTGTTCATGATAATATTTAGAATCATGAATCCAACAAAGTTCAGTTGCAAGCTGAATAAGCTTGAGAAATGCTACTCACCAAAATTCAGTAATCATTTCTACAGCATACTAATACAACACAATAGAAGCATGAACAGGTGCAAATTTTTTATCATATTCTACATAAAAATGAGTGTACAAAAACATTTTTTCTAACTATTTCATGCAGAGGCCATATAGATATTAGAAAATAAAAGTGACAACAAATGTAAGACCTTGGAACCATCAAAGACAGTTAGATTGAAATGTGCTGAGTACTGCAGATGATAGGAAAAATCCAAAAGGTTTATATATATATTTTTTTTTTTTTTTTTTAAAGTATTTGAACTCTTAGTTCTCTGAGGAAGGCTATGCAAGTGCACACATGCTAATACCACTCCCTGGCATCTAAACAAACCCAAATATGATCAATTCCTGAGGGAAATGATCCTAACTTTGTTTTTCTTTCAAAAGAGAGGAAAAACACATCAACAGGCATACCTAGAGACATAGATTGGAACTAGTTTACATCTGTATTTACAAGGAGTCATGTACTTAATTTATTTTATATATTACAACTGATACTACTAGAATAGCTGCAAAACATTCATTGCTTTATTATGTGTTCTAACTGTAATGATTTTGTTTTAATGTAAATAGTACTCTGCCTTCTAAAAGTTCCTTAAGCACTAAGTCATTTTTTGGATACTGAAAGGAAAAATAAAGATCCTTGAAAACTTTATACTAATACCAAGCCTACAAGTGAATCGTGAAGGAACTGCTTTCTTAAAATCATTCCATGAAGGGTGCATAATATCCTGCTCAAGAAAAGATTGGCCATGGCTATGTTGGCCTGGAAAGGTCAGAGGAGAGGGGAAGGTACAAGGGTGTAGAAGATTGCTCTGTAATTAAACTGAAAATTATTTAAAATGCCATAAAATACACTTTTTAAAAGCTGCAATATCATATTACAAACCAAGCCTGTGGGCAATGAAGGTCATTTGTACTGCTCTCCAAATTTCATTCCTTTCTGAAAATATACTGTTATTTACTGCATTAATATGATGTTTTTCACCTGCAGTCAGCACATACTATATGGCTTCATCTGAACAAATACCCCATTTAATGTAGTTCATTACTCTTTGCACTTAGCAATCTTCACTGTACAAAGTTCTACAAGCTATGTTCAGAAAACACCAACACTGCACATTTTAGAACATCCATTTTCTAGTAATTGTCATTAATTCTTCATGAATAAAATGAAATTGAGTAGTACTGTACACTCAGAAGTGTTTAGATGCAAAACAGAGCATGCAAGCATACACATTAGTAAATTAGACATAATCATAGCTTTTTGTTAACCTAATTCAGCAATTCTCACATTTAATAAAGAGTCTGAATGGATCTTATTTTTATATACTATCATATATACAACAAATAAATTAAATTAAAAAAAGTCTAAAAATTGTTCTTGACAATGTTTTGGATTACAAACTATTGTTCCTCTCAAATTCATAGCAATGTAAAAATAAATCATTATTTCATCTGAATAGTAATAATCCACTTTAATCTAAATTGCTAATAAAACAAAAGAGCAATGTAAAAAGGCTGCTCTGGAGGATATGCTGACTTTGTAACAGGTGGAGGTGTTTGCATGTCAAATCAATTTCAGTCAAAGCATAAAATTAATGGCTGTTAATAAGCTGAATGGATAAATCACACAGCTGGTGAAAGGACTTGGAAAGAATAAAGTACTGAAGAACTTTGAAGCAACTCTTTAGTGAAATAAATCAATTCTTTACATAGGATTTTACTAATAAATAGCTGTGTGTCTGAATTAAAAACTTCAGCTGTTGCTTAATATTTCCCATAGATCTTACTTCAGTAACAACTACCAGTATGAATTGTGTTTTTAATAGTATTTGGGATTCAAATTTAATTGTCCATTTGAATCATGTGACATTAGGAATTATTTCCATTTGGCACTTGGTAATCAACAAAGTGACATTTAAGAAATTCAATAAATGCTATAATGAAGGCACAAATGATGCAGAAACTGTTTAATGACCCAAACCTGACTACATCTTTTATCTTTTCATGGTGAAACTATTCAAAAAAAGCCTATCAATAGCCTCACCAAAATCCTAAAAGCTCTGATTGATTTTAATGAGATGATAATAAGAATCTAGTTTAACTTAAAAAGATAGAAAAATGCATATGAACAAGAAATTTCAGATTTTTTAAAATCTCAGTAACAACTAAAATGAATCTACTATATAAAAATATCATGAAGTGGGTTGTATTAAATTCCAGTAAAGCATTTATAAGACACCAGTTTTACAAAATAAGCTTACACGCTGTACTGGAATTAGCAGTGGTGGAGGAGGTCTCCAGCGATGTGGGCTATAATCAGGCCTCCAAGGATCTGGATGACATCCAGTGCAGGTGATGGTTTGTATGGAGCAAACTGATGTCATACATCAGCACCCTGGTGATACAGGACTGGGCAGACACTGAGGTACCAACTGTGCATAGACTGGCCTGGCATCTCCAGTAATTCAAAGAGAATGTCTATTCCCCCTCGATCCTATGGGCTTGCATCTCAGCTATGCAAAGACTGTCCCACCAGGTCTGGCCACTCAAAGGAAATGTGGAGAATCTCTCTCCCTCCTTATCCCTACTGAGCTTAACCCACAACACACACACAAATATCCATAACTAGGAAAAAAAAAAAAAAAAAAGACAATTTCATGATAAAGGTACACAAATTAATAATTTCAGAAACATAGGAAACTAAAGTATTAGTTAATCTGGGTGTTGCTATAATAGCACATATGCAGACTTATCATTGAATAAGAAATATCTAAAAACATACTGCATGTTTTCACTGAGAAATACCAAAAGAAACATGAAGGCTTTAAAAAAAGACAGCACATAGCTGTTCTTGGAAATGTGTAAAGAAGAGTTGGCGCCCAGTTTTCTCTTCCCACTGTGACCTTGCTATGTGAATGTTTTCCTCCAAGGTTGTTCTTAAGCCAGCCACTCTGCCTAAAGCTCTACTGCTAAATAAAGCGGGGACAAGGGTGAGCTTGAGCACTGGACCTCCAACCCCCCCTACTGCATAAGCTTTAGCATACTTGCTGGTGATGCCTCCCAGCACTCTGAGACACTGTGTGGTCACGATTCAGGGGACAGCAAGCACCATTCCCAGTAGATTGGATGGACAAGACTGCATCAAGTTCTCATCTCTGCATTCTACAAAGTTCTCCAGCACCACTCACAAGCTTTACATCTTCAGACATACCTCACCACATCCCAAAGTGTTCAGTATATACTCTCAGTTTCTTGCTACGAAAACATGAATCATGGCCTGCAATGCGGCGTGCACATTACTAGCACACTGAAATAACACCCTCTTACCCTGCCCCAAGACACGTACATACAAATACACTCACACATCATTTGTCTGTGGGTAAATAAGGCCCCTCTTTTGGGTCACGTTCTGTGGATGTATCCTCAGTGCAAGAACACAGCCTTGGCCACATTTTGTTTAGCACTACAAATGCAATCTCAAGATAGTTTCTGGGTTGCAGCAAACTCCACATTGTCTCTTCTGGGTCTTTATGCTAAAAACCCCAAATTGTCAGTTCCCTTTTCCCCAGCCCCTGCAGTGCTGTAAGGCTCCTTCCAGCTCTATGCGTTCCAGCTCTCTCTGAGCTGGTCCTAGACTGCATTATAGAAGTTTGTCATAGGAAGGGATGCTCAGTGAATGTGTTTTCTCCACATTCTTACAAATTACTTTTTTTTTCTTATTAAAGAAATATTATCTATTAACATACATCAAACAGTTAACAAACAAGGTATCATGACAGTTTCCTAGATTATTTCTCACAAAATTATGAGCCAGAGCCAGTTTTCAAAGTTTTCTTTTCATCTTTGGTTTTTTTTGTCATATGGCTACCCTACAACCTACCCTTTTTCTTTATCTGGTACTGCCATGTTTGATTGTACTGTATCACCTTATAACATAGAATAGATTTCTAATGATAAAAATGTACGTGTTCTGTTTGTTAGCTGTGAAATTGGAAGTATTATTGTGTTATAGCTTAGTAAGAAGACATTACATTAAATGATATACGGGGTATTTTTGTCATCAAATAGAAAGCTAAAGAACACACAAAAAGTGTTATGTTATTAAGCTAATAGGTAAAGAAACAACTTGCATTAGAGATATAAAACTAAATAAAGATCAAAATATGAATTATGACTCATGACAGAACATATTTATGTTCAAATACAAATTATACTAATTATCAGATTAATTGCTGAGACAATACAATAAAAAGAGAATCTTTCATAACTGTTTGTATATATAAACTGAGAGTTTATAACTATTCTCAAAGCACTACTGTTACTTTAAGTATTGATCTGTTTATAAATAATCAACACAACAAAATCACAAATAATTCTACACAACATTGAATGAAAAAATATTTTTGAAAGTGATGTCTACCAACAATATCATATTTTTACTTTTCTTTGGAAATTATTTATCAAACTTTTAAAAGAATGTTGAAACCAATCTTTAAAGTTGGAGACAGAAAGTTTTCATAGGAGTTGGACATATTTTTATGAAAAAGTGAAGGAAAAAATCTTTTATCTGTGAATAAAATTTGGATGGACTTCAAGTCTGTAAGCAGATGATGACTATGTACAGATTTATATATGCAAACATAGACATACATGTACATATGTCTATACATGAATATCTGTATTTATATTAATTTTATTAAATAATGCAACATTATTAAACATTCCACTGGACATTATTAAACTATCCACTTTGTCACTGTTTGCTGATAATTAACTAAAAATGTATCATGTCTTGCAGAACTGTTTCATCAGGTGCAATAAGCAAATAAGCTATCTTAATCATGGCCTCACTTTGTGATGCTCAGAAGTTCACAGGAAGTACGCTGCTGGAGATGCACGCATTGTTTGTAATTTTATAATTATTCTTTATTTATGAAGAGCTTATTTAGAGTGTTCTGTGTGCTTTATTTTAAAATTTGGCAAAATTTCAATTAAAAGTTTTTCTATATGTGGCATTTAGTAAGGATCATTAACCAAAGTCACAAGCTCTCAGCTTGTAAATCAAGCCATGCTAAAGGACATGTAGAAGTACTCATTCAGGTGTACCATTGTCCTCAGATTACTGTAGTTTAATCCTCCTCAGAGGGTTTGTATTCTTCTTTCGAAGAAGATTAAGTTGCACTTATGAAGGGTCATAATGTCACTGAAGGAGAGCCCTTACATAGGGATTTAAGGTAGGTTACTCAGTTAAATGTGGTTTAAATTTATTGTACTTTGTTAATTTTAACTTTCCTGAGCATCTCCCTGCAGATATAACTTAACAGACATTTTCAACAAGAAGGCAAAAAATAAAGGGAACTCCTATTCCCAGGTTTTTATCATTGGTTTTGATCAAAAGAACACCAGGTTTTACAGCTGGGTGTATCTTAAAAACAAGAGTATGTTCTTCATATATTATAACAATTAATACAAGTTAAGCTAAATTATTTTAAAGTTTTATACAAAACATACAGCATCCATTTTGTCATAACCATGTATTCTAATACACATACAAGGAAATCACAACATGAAAAATTTTGAGTGAATTTTGAGGTGAGAGAATATTAAAATCCTTTGGTATTATACTAATACACGAAATACACTTCATATATCTATAAATGCATATGTATGTATTTTTAAAATTTAAAAAATGGCTGCCATAAAGACTTAACTGGAGGCAAGATTTTGTGTACAGTGTCATTTTAGGGTCAAAACCCATGTTTCTTCAGCTTGCCATGAGAATGTAGGTTTAATTTTTTTTATTTATCAAATTACTCTGTGTTGTTTCATAAAAGGAACTAGAAGTATGCTGACACTATGCGTATATGCACACAGAAAATCCTGTGACAAAGTCTCACTCTTAGCACAAGATTATCTTCGATCATTTACATCCTAAATACAAAGTGGTTTGTTTATTTTCTGAATTTTTGGTGGCTTAGAAAAAATACTATTTTTTTTTCCCTACAGTTCTAGATAAATATTTGCTTCAAGAAAAATGACAATAATATTGCATTTTGCCTTACAGAAGCAAATTAAATATTTAGATAGATTTTTAAAACAGTGCTTTCTTTAGAGTTTATTGACTTCAGTGATAACATCACTTTTAGCAGCTCATTCACACATTGCTTCAGAAAGATATCATCACTGAAGAAAACATCACTGTTAGAATTTGTGGACTTGGCAGTGTTAGGTTAACGGTTGGACTCAATGATCTTATGGGTCACTTCCAGCCTAGATGATTCTAGGGTTCTGTCAATACAGTCCACGGTGTATCAGCCATCGCATAATTTAAACAATTCTTTCATTACCACTGCAAAAAGGATGGTTGCTTAAAGTAACATAGACAAGAAAATAAAACTTAAACTAAGTGGCGCCACTGGGGAGGCAATATGAAAGGCTGACTTATTGCTTATTTAAAATCAAGTGTTTGATTTTTATAACCAGAGTGAAGGTGTCATGCATCAAAAGGCTTCAAAACTAAAGGGCAATATAATTCTCATGGCTTGATCCTTTCAGTGAAAAAATAGAGAAAACTGTCACAAAAAAATCAAATATTTTTATAAGACTTTATCATAGTATTGCTCAAAAGAAAAACTCATAACTTCCTATTTGTTGCTGTATAGCTGTGACTTATCTTTCTTTCGCACCATCATTTGCAGAAACTTTACAAATGATGGAGGATGCTTAAGAATCCCAAACAATCTCAGTTGTAGATTTTAACAAGATATTCTGAGTATTTGACCACTTTCTGAAATACATAAGAAATATTAGTAAACTAGAATTATTTTGGCTTAAAAGAGTGCAAGGACTAGGTAATGTAGGTGGACAGCTAAGTTCATGGTGCGTACACTGTGGCATTTTCTATATTAAAAACAAGTATCAAAAAGACAGCAAAGGGAAAAAGTTTTAACTGGTAAAAAGCTATTGCAAATTTCCATTTACTTAAAATTATTAAGTTGTTCTTTCAACTGAGCTGTATCTGCTAAGAAGCAAAGTCTGGGCTTTATGTTTCAAAAACTTAGATTCGATTCTTTTCAGTTCCATTTTTGGAGAGTTTTTTTTCAATGGAAGGGACAAAATACAAAGAAACACTCATCAGAAGTAAAAAACAAAGAAACACACCCCCCGGCCCCAAAAAGATCAGTTAATGCTTACAGTTAATTCTCATGTGTATCTTATTAGAAAATACCAGTTTTATTTTTAAAACTTGTTGCTATCTAGTATTTAAGAAAAGTCATGGAATGTTAATAAAGTTTTTAAAAAATACAGCCATGGTAAATCTTCAATTAAAGTTTAATTAGAATCTGGAAATAACATTTATGTTAAAGTCAAACATACTGAATAATTAACCCAGATGAAAAGCTATATAACATTTTACTTTACTATAATGCAATAAAAACGTCTGAGCTGTTTTCTGCATGGAATGTGTTTAACTATGCTGTGAAACTACTATTTGAAGCAGTTTGACTAGAAGAATAAACTTCACTGGCTGAGCTAAAACATAACAGTTCTCTCTTATTCAGAGACAACATGTTATTGTTTCAATGTATAATATTTTTATGCAAAGAGGCAAACAAACACTTTCAACTCATGATAAGTTTTAACTTGTTGAGTCAATCGCTGAAAAGATATGGATGCACATATGCCTAATCAGTCAGACACAGCTGCAGTCTGGCAAGGAAGGGAGAGGGAAGCTTCCCAGCCAGTCATGTCACATAACTAAGAAAGAATATATATGCTGTATACTGGCTGTACCTAAACAAATTTTAAATGTTGAGAGTGTTTAGATTTTTTTATTTTTTACTTTTTAAATTCTGAAGTTTAAATAATGGAGCATATTAATAAAGATATTCCTCAATGAAATCAGAAAATTTAAAATGTACACAGATATCAGGTCTGTAAACCACACTATTTTTAACATATGTGTTCTTTTCCAGCATATTGAGAATCTCCATTATTAGCACAAAAGAATGCATTACATTAAAGGCTGTAGTGAAAGAAGCTAATACATTGCTTAAAAGGTGTAACTGAACAGCTATATGTTAATTTGTTAACTGATTTGAGATGAATAACAGATATTGACTGTATGTTTGTGGATCATAATTGAGCATAATGATATCAAGACCTGGTTGAAGACTCTGAAATGTGCTCTTATAAAATAAAAACAGGATATTGGAAGTGGCATTATACAATTAATATAAACATTTTTAAAAAGGCATAAAATGCATTTACTTAACAAATTCGTACAAAAAAATCTGGACTTTTTGGTTTTGTTATTTTGTCAATTTAGGAGGGAAAAGAATTATGTGCTGTTACATGCTTTCTCCTTTTTATACTCTTCACTAAGCCTCTGTTGCTTGCAATTGTTTAATATTGTTTAGTTCAACAAGGCCAAGTGCCAGGTCCTGCACTTGGGTCACAACAACCCCAGGCAGCGCTACAGGCTTGGGGAAGAGT
>JAOBAS010000017.1:6187512-6203467 GCA_025311575.1 Elanoides forficatus | reverse complement strand
GAAAAATTTCTTTACTGAGAGGGTTGTCACACATTGGAACAGGCTGCCCAGGGAAGTGGTTGAGTCACCATCCCTGGTGGTACTCAAAAAGCGCATGGATGAGGTACTCTGTGCCATGGTCTAGTGGGCATGGATGATGGTTGGACTCTATGATCTTGTAGGTCCCTTCCAACCTAAATGATTCTATGATTCTATGATTCTAATATAGGATAGCGGCATAGACAGAAATTTGATCTTACCCACTAGAGCCTGCTAATATATAAATACGCAATACACTCAACCAATTAAAGCATATCACCGTGATGTTATGTTCCTCAAGTCCATGTATATTTTCTAGATGGAAAGTGGGTTCTGTCTGCCATCCCAACTATTATACAAAACTCAGGCAAAGATATTCACCATTATTAAAAATTACTTTGAAACTGTTGTGGTAATTGGCAGTAACTTAGCACGTCTTTTTTCACTCTATTAGTAACCTACTGATGATAAGATTTATTCCTTGAAAGAAAACTCAGTGCTGTTGCAACTTAGAAATGACTGCTGTAGGTTTACCTGAACAATATACTCTAAAAAGGTCAGATTATAACAATACAGGAAAGCTTTCTTACCTGAAAATGATTGATAATACATTGTGCTGAAAATTAAGTGACTGACACTTGCTCATCCAGAAAAGTAACCTGCACTGTATCGCACCACAAACAGATTCATTCATACAATATTATGGTGAAACTCTCTGACGGTTCTCCACTGAACCAAATAGCTTTAACATGAAAATATTCACATAAAATATGAAATAAATTTATTGCCTGTCCTCCAAAAGCAAACACTTGAATAATGTCTGAATTATAATACATAGGAACACAATATAAAAAGAAAAATTAATATACATGAAATAGATAAAAGAAAGAGAAAATCTTAGAGTAAAACAGGAAGCTTAAAGTTTTTCTTGAATGACCTCTGAGTTGTTTTCTTTCCAAGTATTACAGTGTACATAATGATTTCCCTGAATGCATGTCTGATTGTGAGAGTCCTAAAAAAAGCCTAATTCCATTAATTTCTTTCAGCATGGGTTTTATCAAATTTCCAAGCAGTAACAAAGTTTTATATCAATATTGGTAATGCAATGACATTTATAAGCTAGTTGTGTGTTTGTAAAAAACTGCACTGATTTAAGATTTACTAAGTACTATAGCAGTATGCAAAAAGACAACTGACATTTATCTGAGCAACTGAAATATGTTTTTGAAAGTATTTTTCTACTAGTCTCAGGAGGAAAGAAGTATCTTCTTCCAAACATCATCATAATGAAGAGCTTAAAGCTTTACTGCTCAGTTGAGCATCAATACAAATTAAGGTTGTAAACTTGACATTTTCAGCTGCTTGCAAGGGCTGATATACTTCTTGACATCTCTAAGAATTCTTAATAACTTCAAATTTTATAAAATGCTCAGGATTATATCACTGACTCACCAAATTTCTTTTATAACACTGTTATGAACTAAACGATAGGCTAGTGAAGTAACTTCATTAGTTTATATAACCATGTAAAGGCAGGAATAAAAGGTGAGTTCTAAACAGGCTACAAAACAGATGTTGTTATACTGGTTATCAAGAAGTCTGGAAATCAAAAGATTAGATATTTTTATTAGACTGACAGGTTTACAGGCTTGAATGGGAGAAAAATCTCGAGCTTAATAAAATTCTAAAACGTTCATGCCTAAAAGTTCAAGCTGTCATGTGCTTCTGTGTCAGTGTGGTACAGCTGATAGGTACACAAGCATGGAAGCAGCCTAATGATCAGCTGACTGCATGATCCACTTTGGACCTTAACAGTCATAAAGCACTTATTTTTAGATGTGGCACACCCATGACATGAGTGGAATAAGCCAAACTCAGGCACATTATTCACCTTATCATTGCTTATTTTGGCTGTAATTCTGGGCCCTATCAGGAAGGAGTCCAGGGCCAATTTCTTGACCTGACATCACTGTTTGATATTGTTATAGCCCATAATGTCATATTACCATATTACATTATCCTGACCTGGATATGCATGGCAATGACTATGTCTATCTCATCCATGTAACAGATAAATGGATGCTTGGAGCTATATTAAGAAATGGCATAAACCAAATCTTTCTCTCAATTCAAATCTGCCTAAATACCACATCAGATCACAAGTTCCGGGGCATGTTTGGGCGTGAGTTGTCTTCAGTTGTGGTCAAAACACAATCGAAATGCAGCCCGTGAGGAAAAATAATTTAAAAAAAAAAAAAAAAAAAAAAAAAAAAAAAAGAGGTGCATGATTTAAGAATTACTTTAATGAAAAATTCTTTACCTATTGTATCTGAAAAAAAAGTCCCTGCTTTAGCCCATGACCAGCAACAAATTGCAAGAAAGGTTTCCTTGTAAAAATACAGTATTAGTATGTCATTGGTAGAAATATACTTTGTCTGTTGGTGTTACAAGGTTAACCTGTGACCTCAAAATGGTAGCATGCTGCTATTAATATTGTTTTCATCCTTAGGATTACACTTTATACACACTATATCTATTTAAGTGTATGTGTCATGTTGTTCTTTATATATACAGTAATATTAAAGAACAAACAAACAAACAAACAGTCAGGTTTTAAAGTCATTGCATGGTAGGCCTGGAATTTAAGTTAGAGTTCAAAAAAATTTCTTTCATTAAATAGTTTACTTATTTAAAATAAGTACTTTTGGTCAACCTAAACCAATTTAATCAGAGTGCTTAGAAGATATCAGGCCCCATTCTAATGCATATTTAAAACTTATTCAGACTGAAGTAACTTCAACAAGGGAGACTGGCAATAACCTTCAACAAGATTTCCATTCACTATGTTTATGTTATCCTTCCAGGAGGTGGCATATGAGGATTTCAGATATGTCCTTTGTATGGAGAAATGCACTGAAGTCTTTCATAACCTTACTAAATACCCAAGTAAAAAAAAAAAAAATATATTAGAGACGTAACTAGAACTTACAGTCTGGTCTTTCAATTCCTTTACTTTCTAAACCTGTTTATCAGTGAAATTCTGAAAACTGTCTTAACAAAAGCCTAAATCTGTTATATTTTACTCTGAATACATTTCCTTCTCACTTCTTCAGTTCTGTAACAAAACTTGAAAATTTAGCTTTAACACAGCCCTCGCTATGCAAGTAGCTACATACACAAGTAGTCACTAAGAAATTCTAAGAGTTTTTTAATCATGAGATCTCAGCTGTGAAATACAAAGTGTCACTAATTTCTCTATGTCTATGGCAGAAGACAACATCCATTTTAGCAACATTATCTATGTATGATAGCATATTTTGTTCTCCTTCTCTTTACTTAATGAAGATGTTTGGAGTGACACCTGGTTATGCTGGCTTCAGTAAGGAAAACTGCCATAGATTATAATGGAAAGAGGATTTCAGTATAGATCCTTTGATATACTTAGGTGTGATATTTCAATATATGTCTGTCTTCAAGGACAGAACAATTTAAATTTCTGGCCTTTTCACAGAAACTGTAGATGATTTCAGAGAATTCTTTCAGAAATGTATTGAACCATTCTGTTGAGATGTCTGGGGATCTATAAAAGAGAAGGAATGACTTTCAGATATAGTCTATAGAATAGTTTTTTAAGAAAACTAAACTTAAGTGCAGATCATTCTTCAGCATTTATTTTTTTTTAATATGGGTTAATAGCATTCTGTTTTAGGAATAATAATTTGCTTCTAGTATGGTTTAGAAAATTTAATGTTACAGTTAAGGTAGCCTGTAGCATCCTGCATTTTACTTCATTATAACGTACTCACACATAAATAACGTTTAAATAAATAATAAATAATAGCACTACATATTTCTGACATTAAGGTGTTTCTGAAGGTGAGCCAAACAAGAGGCATAAGAATATGGAAAGAATTGCTCCTCCCTTAATTCCTTAGGCAAACTGTAAACAGGATTAAATTTAGTACTCATACAAAATCTGTGATGTGTTTCAGTTAATTTGCAGGCATCATTTCATGCCACTTTTGGGTGGACATACTAATGCAGGATAGGTGAATTGCATCATCACAATGCTTCTCTATTTCATAACTGAAGTGAGATACAGCTCAGCTAAAGTAACAATTTTCTATAAACTGCAATCAGTCTATGACACCTTGTAAATATTAATATAAAAATGTATTTTACTGTAATAGATACAAAGTCAAGATTCAGTGGGTCAATGGTAAAATACTGCCCAAGAGGGTGAGGAGTCATGTTCTAATCCTGAGAAAAACTCAGGCTTTTGAGTTAAAAAGATTCAAATAAGGATGCCCTTTACTTTGTCTCTGTGGGCCATGTATAAGCCATCAAAGCCTGCAGTTTGCTTTCTTTTTAGCTAACTGCATTCACAAAAAACAGTGTATTTGAGGTCACTTGTTGTAATCCATTAACTTTCTCATCATTAAAATGAGATTCTATTTTTGGACAGTTTCTTTGACTGTTAAATAAAGGGGAAGCAAAATCATTGAGGTATCTTGTGACAGGATAAGGGGTTTAAGATTTTACACTTGGCCTAAAGCAAGAGATATATTGAAAGCGCAGATGGATAAAAGTTTTGACAACAGTAAAAGACAAAACCATTGACGTAAAACAGAAAAAAGTTATAATTCACCTTCATATTAAGACATTTACTACACTTCTGAGATTGCAAACATTTCACATTTTACAATTCTGAAATTCATTTCCAAAACTACAAAAACACACAATGACTCACAATTGGTTGCGAAACAAGACTGAAAGCCAGAATCCAACAATATAATGATAACAGTATACTTCATAACAGAGATGCCACTGCTACTGCAAAATTCACAGTGTATACTTCAGTTGTTTTCAGAAAGTCCCCAGTAGTAACAGGTTGAACTCCATAAATGAAATAAGGTATCCTCAATAAGTTAGAAAAATACAGAAATGGAAACAGATGCCTTTAGATTAGAAATACCAGAAAGAGAAATGACAGCAGAAAAATAACTTAACAGATAGATTTAAATTTTGAACTTTTTCATAGAAGTATGATGAGATAAAGTTCATGATTTTAGATTGAGGAAAAAATGCCAAGTGTCAGATACACAACTTGTGCCAATACTCTCTTTCCACTATATACTCACTATTTCCACTTTATGTAATTCACAAGTGGATTCTATAAAGAAAATATATTGTCTTAATAAACACGGTCCCTGAAAATGACACAAGTAAAAAACATGAAACCATGAAAGAAAGGATGAGAAGGGGTAGGATTAATTTAAATAAAGAATATGTCATTGCCCTCAGGCACACAACATACTTGGGCTGTGTAACTGCATCGGCTAAATGTGTTGCATAATGTCTTAAGATACCTTAATGTCTTAGCCATGGTAATGCTATCGGCCTGCATCTGCTTTTTTACTCACAGCTCTGTAACATCTCACTTAAGCATTTGTGATAGTGTTTCAAGAGCCTCTGTGACAGTACTTTTTCCTTGTTGTTCTCATATTGTTATTCTCATATTGTTATTCTCATTGCCATGGACCTGCAAATCCCAGCAGTGTTGCTATGAAGGATTCTCATGGGAAGTGATTGCCACCATCATGAGAATCATCCCTTCTTTCTCCCCCACTCCTTACTTCTTGTTTTGTAGGTTTCAGTTCACATTAAATAAAATGAAAATAAGGGGCATAAGAGTAGATAATAGTAATTTAAATACTCAATAAATATTATCCAACAATATATAAACAAAGAAACTTAACAACTATGAATGTACAACACTTGACCTAATCAACATACTCCAATCAGTACCATGAGTGGGAATAAACAATGGTGAGTTTAAGTGAATCCTAAAGAAAAGTATATAGTACTAGGGAAAAACCTCGGTGAAAATATAATCCTGATCATCGTCATCATCACCACTGGCTTCAATGGAGAAACCACCCGCAGAAGGATACTGGTGTGGAGAACCAACACTGGGTTTCCTGGCTGACCACTGAGGAGCATTTTCCCTTCTTGTTCCTTTCATCATTACAGTTCACAATATGCCATCAGCCACAGACACCACTTACAAAAATCTGTGCAGGCAAGCCTGTCTTAAGGTCCTTAGTGCAATAAATGTATAGTTTACTAAACTTGAAGCTAACATCTACATAACTTTTCACTCTTTATTTTGCCTGTTTTCATGTTGAAACAGTAAGTTAACTAAGGCGAAATGAAACAGATAGGGTGCTTCGGTTTATGGAAAATGTTTAGGGAGAACTCCCACTCTTCTAATTAAGTTACTTTCAGTTAATGAACAGTCTCTCAATGTTTTGCAGCATCTTTTGTATGAAAGTAATTTTGACAAAATTACTGTCAAATTATTTTCACTATATGTGCCCATAAGAAACTATTGAAAATAGTGTTAACTGGTTTTGTCCTTATCCTTAAGGTGAACTAGTTAACATGGAAACTAACCAAAAGTGACACCATATTTTAATAAGCAAGAGATCTTTCTAGCCACAGGTCTATGCAACCTATTAAAATGGAAAATTATTAACACATGCATACATACTAACAGGTATCAGGTATTTTTTACTAGAATGAATCAACTTCAGAAAGTATCAAACTGAAGCTCACAGTCAAGAAAAATTAAAGATGCTTATGTTGCCAAGGTTCTCTTCTCTTTGAGACAGTAGCAACACAAATGAGGCTAGGGTAATTGAGATCATTTGGGGAGGGTTAAATTTCCACAATCTTACATATCTTCTTAATTTCCACAATCATATACAGCATATCTGTTCTGTTGTTTTTGTCACGTACTAATTTTGACTTAGGTCTGTCAAGATTCTTGGTGAGGCATGAAAGCAAGTTTTGTAACTACCCCAATAAAGTCTGAGAAAACTAACTGTAATTTTCAAATAATATCCAACATAAAGAATTACATAGGTTAACAGAATGTAACATTTAAATTTTTTCAAATATGATAGAAATTTGTAGTTTGTATTGACCTTCAAGCAGAAAGCATTAGAACAATAACTTCCATTTTTACTTCAGATTCTTTTTAGTTACTTTGTGGGTATTTGCAAATCCATATCTCCATTAACAATTAGTTAACAATAGAGACAGTATCAAAACTCTAAATTTGTGAAAAGACTGAAGGCCTATTTGAAATAAATTCATTGGGGTGTAATGAAGGAAGTTACAACATGGGTTTAAAACAGATAATTTAGTTCGTACCTTGATAAACAGCTTTGAATCCTGGTGAGCCAATGCTGTCATCAGATTGTAAATGAAGCCACATCTGGTTGCTCATGCTCACAATAAGATCAGGAACACTAGATCCAGTGAGTCTGTATGTAGGATAAATTGCAAAGTCATTTGCAGAGGCATAAATTACTCCTACTCCTATTCCTACTACTACAAAACCCAGCCTTTTAAACTATTAATATAATATTTAGGCCTATTTACAGTAAATTACCCTAGTGTTCTGATCAACTGTTTTTTGATAAAATTAGCTATTCTGTATGGATTAGAAAAATGTGAGGTCTTACAAAAAAAAAGACATTTTGAATGACTGCATTCAAGTAAACAATGATTAAACACTTTAAATAAAGCTGTTCCTACCTAACGCTTTCATTAAGCAATTAAGCTATTAGAGATGTGAGGGACTGTATGAATTAAATAGTTTTCACTTGCTTAGATTAGTATTGCTTTTTTTGCCATGCTTTTTGAAAGTGAAGGAAGTTGGTTTACCTGCCTTACAGTGCATGTGTCCAGAAGAACTTACTAGAACCTCACCTACTCCATTCAAGTAACACACAATGATCTCTTAAATTTAAGGGGAAACTGCTAATTCTCGTACAGTAATGTATGATAACTATGTATAGATATGTACATTTCAATACAACACGTACAAGGTAAGCTGGTGAATCCCACCATAAAACCTTAGAGCTTCTCAGTATTATCCTTTGTACATATATAATTCTGGTATCTTAATGCAAAAAGATGTGTGTCAAAAAGCGATTAAGAAGAAAAAAATATCTGTAGATTAATTCTTAATGGTGAAAAATGCCTACCACGTAATCAGATTCCAGTGCTGCATCTGAACAACTGTTCAGATCTTGATGATAGCTATACGGTCTTTCAAAAGGTAGTGGGAAAAGTTCAACAGAAAAAGTGGTTGCAGAATATCTCTATATGTAAGCTGTTATCAGTTACAAACCCAAAAAACATCACTAGAAGAGGACATCTGCCTTGAACTCCACGTAGAGCTCCATGTATCAGAAGCTTTGGGGGTGGAAGCTACAAGTACTGCAGTAACTGTAGCTGATGTAAGGAAATAGTAATGACTTTGTCTCTTTTGTTTATGTAGACTCTATTTGCTCAAATGGGTCACATGCTGGATTCTTTGTCTTTCTTCTAACTCTCAGCCTTGACTATGATAAACAAATTTGTGTGAGATAAGTAAAACAAATACCTTGCCAAACGGGGACAAGGTGTCCCAGAAGCAGAATTTCTGAAGAAAGAAGTTATATAGAAAACGTTATCCAGTATTTGGATTCTTTCACAAATATATTATTTAAATATAATCAACCTGATGTTAATACTATTGCAACTTAAATTCAAAAACATAATAAAAGGAGAGGCTGAGCAGAAACAAGGTGAGAACTGAGGAACCATGAGGCAAGCTATAGGAATCCTCTTTGTCTTGCATCTAAAATCTCATCCATCAAGGTTATGAACAAGAAGCTGTACATCCCATATCTAAAACATTTTGGTTTCTTACTCTGATATATTGAAGAAAAAAAAATTCCCATCTGAGTGGAACGGTCTAGGGTCTTATTAATTACTACTGCCTGCCCATCTAGAACTGCTGCTGTAATGGCTGAGTGTGCTCTCATACAGTCTAGAAGATTTTTGGTTATGACCTGGTAGTAAGTAGTTGACAGTATTATGATACCATAGATGCAGAAAACAAGGTGGAAAAAATTAAACCTATTATAGCTCAGCATAAGCAAACACACAAAGAGAGCTTAGCTTGGATAAGTAAGGAAGTTGATAAGACACAGTGGTACGTAGCTAAAGTTGTTCAGTTTCACCTGTGTTAATAGTAGGAATGAAAATAAGCAGCTGCTTAGTCTGAAAATTTGACTTGCTTGCCAAACTAATTAGGAACTGTATAGGTTCAAAAAGATGTTAGGTCATAGCCAGAAAAATTGATACACTCTTGTTGATAAAATAATAATCGTTGATAAAGTTGTGACATTCATTTAAATTTATAATATAGGTAGCCTATAAAAGGAAGATAGCTCACTAGAGAGTGAGCTACAAAACCAAAACTAATTTAAGAGATGCCTGCAGAAATAGATATATAAAAAAAGGTGAAGAGTATATATACATTTTGGGGATCACCTTCTGAAACCACAGCAATAACCATTAATTTCTGACCTATCTTTCCAGTTAAAGCACTTTACCAAAATACCAGGCCATAACTGTTAAGCACTTCGTTATAAACAAAAGATTGAGGGGTTTTAGCAATGAAGAAAAATTCACTGATGTCTCTTGACTGGAGATCTACTGGAAGACAACTGGAAGCCTGTGGTTTTCCTGCAAGGATTCCTCAATGGCTATTCAGATGTGTAAACCTAATGCCTAATCAAGTAAACAGTGTTTAAATGGCTCTGTTTATACACAGTAACTTCATTAATGTCTGAGACCTACATTGATAATTTCTGAACACAGCTAAGGTGAACTCTAAAATTCTAAGTCTTTATGAGTAGTATGGGATACTTCTACTGTATATAAATGCCTGTGTAGCATGCAAATAAAATAAAAAATTAAATAATATTTAAAAAAACCCAAACCCACAACAAAACAGAATAAGGTGTAATCACATCACACAGCCAGAGATTTTCCATCATAAAAATAATCCAATAGATGTGTTTGGTTTTTTTAAACATGTTTCCCAGTGAAACTATAATTATACATTCACACTACCCATCCATCTGACCCTTAGTTGTCTCCCTAATATAATTTGAGTTGACTAATTAATATTAACCAAATTTGTCAGAGGAAGGAGATAATAAAGATATCTAGATTTCCACAGGCTTAATGAAAACTACAAACTTAATAACAGAGACAGTCAAGTTAAGGAAGTCATCCTTCAGCTTAATGTCATCTCCCTTGAAGATGCCAATGGCCTATCCATAGACAGTAGATATGAACCAGCCAAAATATATGCCATTGCTTGCTCAGGTTCGTGTCTAAGGGATATAGGAAGAAAGCCAAGACTGCTGGAAGGGAAAGGGAAGGGAAAGCAGAAAACAAAACCCAAAGAAAAACAAAAAGGAAGACAAAAAAGCAGAAATCAATAAATAGCAGAATATGGGGCTTTGTTGTTACTAGGTTTGTTTTTTGGTTTTTGTTTTTGGTTGGTTTTTTTGTTCTTTTTTTTTCATCTTGGGGGGTTCTTTTGGTTTTGTGTTTGTGTTTTTTTGTTTGGTTTTGTTTTGTTTTGTTTTGTTTTTTTAATTAGGTGTTCCCTGAGAATACCCCTGTATATAGAATGATGTCCTTCAACTAGGAGGATAGCAGATAGGGTAGATCGGATGTTTAGGGAATGGAGGTCTGTTTGACAACACGTGCTGTTGCTGACTCAGAGTTTCTCCTAGTCTGGAATCATCTTAAAATCAGATTGCAAGTTCAGGGACAGAGACTTGGAGAGCAGCCATTCAGACAGATTGGGTGGTGCTGAACTCATTTCATGTGGAGATGCACAATCCTAGGTTATCTCTATATGAAAGAAGTTAAAAATGTTGAGGAAATTGATGCAACTGATGAAGTAATGGAAGTCAAACTCAAGCCAAGCTTCTCAGTACTCTGAACAGACTAGACTGATAGGTCAGAAAAGAAAACTGTGAGAGAAAGAAACTTTTTGCACCAGTTTGCTCTCTAATCTTAATTATCCAAATGAAACCAGAGCCAAGCTTTTAAGAATCACATCCAGGACCAGAAATTCTATTTGCTTCTATATAGTTTAGTATACATGAGCAGCACAAAATGATCTCAATAAATAGTTGAATTCAAAATGTTGATGGCACAAGCATGGCACCAAACTATGATTATATGTAAGCAGCATAGTCCTAAAAATAATAATACATTACTATTAAAAAATATGGAAAGTATGGGATTAAAGAGTCATATGTTAAATTCCTAAAATATTTTATTGCTGTTTTACCCAAATAAACAAGAAAAAAAAATCTTCTGTAAGTTGTGATGAGTTGAGAATGAGAAGCCTGACTTGTATATGAAAGAGGGTCAAGTTTGGATTTTAGGCTTGAGGTCTGAAATCAGTTTTTAAAATATATAACAACACCTATATTTTCATTATGCTTTTTTTTCTCTCTTACAACTTCATCAAAGAAAAATTCCAGTGTGAGCTTTTCATCTATGTATATGTATTCAAACACCTCTGCTACAATATCTATTTCCTACAAATGTTAACTACTAATAATGTTTAATTTGAAAATAAAGTAATCATTTAAATTAAGGATATTCCACATAAATGTGAAAAAGTTTTGATTCTTTTCTGCATTTTCTTTTTTTTTTTTTTTCTTGTTATTTTATTGTGCAGAATGTTTTAAATAAATGTGTTTTGGAGGCATTAGACCAATGAAATAAGCTGATTGAAGCACAGCATTCAAGCCAGTAAGTCTTCCTTTGTGACATTAAACTATTGTATAAAATAAATATTTCTTTTAAAATTCAAGCACGAACACTTCTTGAGTTTTTAATATGTGAACATATTTTCCTTCTTTCAGGTAAATATTTTTTCACTGTTTGTCTAGGTTTTCTTCTCCTTTTAAAGAAAGATTTACAGTATTGTTCTGTGCTTCAGAGATGACAAGTCACTATGCTATCTGTGTGCTTCATTGCAACCATATCACAAACTGAAGCTCTGAAGGTTTGACTGTTAAAGCTGTGATAAGCAGTAAGTGTCACTAAAAATCCCTGATTTTACTTGGCTTTGTATTTTTCTTTTGATACTAGTAATGTCAACTACCTAGCTAATCAAGGGAGAAAGATTCCAACACTGTATTAAAAAGCAAGTAAACAAACAAAAAACCAAAACCAACCTTCTCTCCTAGATTTTTACAACTTCTAAAAAAGTCAGAAGGAAGTATTTTTTAAGTAATGCAAAGTAAAATAAGTTACTAGGAAGTCAGATTCAAATGTTTGAGATATATAAAAAGGTGGCCTGTTTTTTTTTTAACCAGTTATGGAAGAGTAGGTTGTTTTCCATGCCTCGAGTAAATTTCCAAACTGTGTGTGAATAAAAGAAAAGGATAAGGGTTTGCTAAAAAGCATTTCTCTGTCATGGACGGTTGTCTGTGTGCTGAAATAGCTGATATAAGCAGCTGGGTTTGACTATTTTGCAATTTCCTCTTTGTATTGGGGAAAAAAAAATACAAGTTTTCTATACAAAAAAAAAAAAAATCATGTTTTAAGGAATCATTTAAAAAAAGAAAATTAAATTTTAATGTAACTGCTGGAAGAAAAATATAAATCGTACCATTTGAAGGCAAAGCAGACTTTCCAAAGCAGCGTGTTTAATTTACAAGAATTTAAGAACAGAAAACAGGGCGTTGCAAGAAACGTTCTGACTGATAATCTTAACTTCACCCATGATTATCGCTAGTGAATTATTTTGTAAGGGTAGTCACTAATTTCTAGCCAAATTCTGTTAAATATGAGAAATAACTGCAGTAAAAACTTTATGGCTTGAACATATTTAGATTAATTTCCCATAAGTTGTATTGCTGTATTTACAGAGCTAACCATCTCAGCATACATATCCCATAAAATAATATTGCTAAATTTTCAACAAGTAAGGCTTACAGATGAAGAAATTGTTAAAAATCATAAAATTGATGGGCATTTCCCCCTTTAATTAAAGCTTTTGATGATAAGATTTTCTAAGAAGTTTACTATAAATACTAAAATTAGACTGCTTTAATAAACTGAAAACCAAGATATCCCTACTCAAAATGCCAACAACACTGTCAAAGAAATGCATTAAATTGAAATAAATAGCTCTTTTCTTTGTCAAAGTATATTGTTCTTTTGTACCATCTCAGAGCTATTTTACATGAACTTAAAAGGCTTTTTCTAATTATTTTTCCAGTTTCTCCCAAAATTTAAATTTGAGCTGGATAGTCTTTTTTGTTTTGTTTTGCTTTTAAACTTCAGTATGCCTTCCTATTCCCCTCTAGCTGTAGTGCTACAACTTTGAGGTTACACAGATAATTGGTAATGGTTGAGAGTTTGGACACTACAGAAAGCTTATGCTAGGACCGATCATCTATATATCGTGATCCTTGTCAACTTCCTCGATCTTCTTCCCATCAAGTATTTAGAGGTCCCCTGTTTACTGACCTGCCATTAGCCACTTTCCAATGTTCATTGGATGGCTGGCTTATAAACATCCTGGTATAACTGAGTTCATTATAAAGTTTGAGTACTAAGTTTACAATAAAGCACCCAGAAGTAGCTACTATCTTGAGAGCTCTAGTGCCTGAGAGCTGGAAAGTTTTGCATGAGGCTGAGGCTTGTGTGCTCAGACATGGCAATTTTATATGGAGGGGAAAGGTTCAAATCACTTAGAAATTAGGTTTGGATTTAGAAATATATTTATTTTTGCATATTTAGTTCAAACTAAATTGTAAAAGCTATGAAGTTTTAGAATCAAATGTATGAGTGTACAGTGATATTTTGTAGAATTTCTGCAGAAATGCTGGCATTTAAGCTGCCAACAGAAACTTGCTCAGCATAAGAAAAGCTATATTATTTTTTAAGAGATGCCGAGAAATTATAAATTAAATATAACCAGAAAAGTCTTTGCTATAAGCTTCTTCATTCCCCTGAGAAGAATAAAAACCTGCAAGGTGCTGCTCAAACCTCGTTAAATACAACAGAAGATATTAAAACCAACTAATAGAAAATTTTTGTAAGAAAATCACTTTGACATTTAGTTATGAGCTTTCTCATGATAATGTAGTCTACAAGTGGACCTAGTGTTTTATGAGGAAATTTACTTTACATCCACAGAAGACCTATCTCCAAAGCAAAAGAAATGGAGCGTGGCTGTGATGCAGTTTAAATATAATGTATTTCATAATGCATGATACAATCCAGTGTTTAATAACTGCAAAAACAGTGTCATCACAGAAATTCAGATTAATTACTAATTATTGTGACGCTGTAGTTTCATACTTAGGCCTTCCTGCATTTCCACTGTACATAAGCTATTAATGAGTTACTTTCTCAAATAATTTTTAGGGTAATGCTAATGTACGAAGTATTGCAACCCAAAAGGCAGATAAATTTAATTGCATAGACCTCATTTTCATCAAAGGTACAATTTACAGTGAAGATGGAAGGACCAACACTGTACTGTAATTCTAAGTGATAGGCTGTAGAGTAATAAGGATAAAACAGTTGCTATTTTAGTCAAAAATCATACTGAAGGAAGGGCTAGAAGAAGTACTGCTTGTCTCTAGGGAGAACATTGTACTAGTGCCAGAAATGTCAATGACAGATTCTGAAGTGAATGTCTGCTACAGTGATCTTCAAAATGTTATTAAAGTGATGAATAGTTATACGAGGTGATGTGATTATGGGGGCATGCCTTCCTAAGATACCAAAAATAGCAATTAATATGAGCTAAGACTGTTTTATTTATTTATTTATTTATTTTAGGCAGTCATGGAAAAGAAATGTGGAGTATGTGGGCACAGGCTAAATGCCTTCAAATGGAAAGGTAAAAAAAAAACAGATTTGACGATTACTTGATAAGTAATTTTAAAAAGGCAAACTTTGATATGTGAAATACTCACAGTGTAACAAACAGAATGAACAATTTGGGGTACTAAATTTACTAAGTTAAAAAACTTGGCTCTAAAGCAGTTTTTGGATCCCTGTAAGCCAAAATGTATCCCAATGCAAAAAAGAAAAACTGCAAATCCTTTTGTCAGTCACAAGCAGTTAAATTAACATCCCCAGAAAGACTGCTGCAATATTTAATTGGTCTGCAAAATACACGAAAAAATAAACATGGGTGTTGAAATTCTCACTCCCAGCTCAAGTCTTTTCCTGTTAGCTTGAAGTCTAAGCTCTTAAACCAGGATTTCATTCTTATTTTCTTTCTCAGGTACTCAGAACATGGAATTCAATTTACTCAGTAGCAGCTACTTGGTATTGCAACACAAGAAACGCACACATCGCGCAAATAATCCAATAATTTTCCAGTGTTAACTTTTAAGACAAATTAAATTAGGTTTATTTATGTACTTTGATATCATAGTTCAGAAAATAACCATTAATAAATATTATAAATTCATAAACAAATACACATAATGAAGTTATTGTCCTCAGACTTGTCCCTCAAAAAATATTCTAATTAATTTAAAATAAATTCTGTGGGTATTAAGTGCACTTATTTGTTATAATTATGTCAAATAAACATTTCAATAATTTATATGGATTAAAAAAGCCCTCAAAATATAAAACTATGATGGATTTTTTTATCAAATGTGTTCAATATTATCTTTATCCAGTAGATTTTTATGCAATGTCAAGTAATGTTATTATGAAATAAATGCTGCTAGTTTCTTTTATTTAGTCATTGTGAATTTAACCCTGTAATTTTCTTTTGTGTTCAGTAATCAGGATTCATATACTAACTTAACCTTCTAAAAGCTACAACCAAAATATCTTGTGACCGCAAGCTCCCATTATGAAGGAAGGAAGGAAAATGAGCATATGCAACCAAACTGAGGTGGTTAAGGTAGATGAGATTAATCAATCTGTACAGGATTCTATTCTTTCCATTAGCCCAGACAGTATTAAAGACCTGTATCTTAACATTAGCTATCTCGTTTGGAATTTTCCTTCAAAT